>JAOTQM010000509.1:600000-964642 GCA_026939265.1 Oreonectes daqikongensis | reverse complement strand
TCTCTCTCTCTCTCTCTCTCTCTCTCTCTCTCTCTCTCGAATCTGGCTGTACTGGTGTTTATATTTTAATTCGCTTTCTGTGTGTTGGTTTGTATGTTCTTAAAGGCGAATAAATGGCTGACTCAGAGGTACTGGGCCTTATCAGCCCAAACACACACTTGCACACAAACACACTCCTGTTGGGTAAATAGAGCTCAGAGATGGCACATCCTGCGACAGGAAACGGCCCCTGTGTGTGTGCGTGTGCGTGTGCGTGTGCGTGCGCACACAGAAGGTAAATCGAGAAATGCTGGAGTGGTTTGAGATTCGAGGTCTTGTGTAGATAACAGCAGTGTCAGTTCAGAAAACATGTTACCATGTATACGCACAATGTGCATAATGTTTACAAACACATGACATGACTTGTGTATATAAAACACGAAACAACATTCTGACAGGTGCACATACTGTAATACAGCTAACACACTTGCGTTTGCAGAACAGAGAACTCACGTGCTGGAGACGTGCACGCACGTATCGGACGCGTTCACTTAACAAATAGAAACGCAGTTTTAATTGTGGTTTCGCATTAAACTCCTGTTTAATAGCTGTCAGAAGTTGGATTTATAGCATTCGTCTTGACATTATAACAGATTTGACATAAATGTAGAATTTATGACCAGATTCATTAAGAACGTACTCTGTTTGTTGGGAATATATTTTCATTCTGTCATTTCTGAGGGGATGAAAGTTTCTGTTTTCAGCGCTGCTACAGCACGCTACAAAGTGTCACATTTTCTCTTGCAGAATTTCCTGTAAGGATCTGAAGAGTATGTTGTGTCAAGTCAACTACAGAGTTCCTAACATGAGATTCTTACGGGAGAAACTTCCGGTAACTTATTTTCAATATATTATAACCCAATGTGTAAATATAAACGTCACAAATAAAATATTTTAAAGTAAATGTATACACACACATTTTAAACATTTACCTTTAAACAGTGTTTCATTTGTAGTTCACACTGCTTTTTGGATGCACTTGCGTGTGTCATTTAGCAAAGAATTCTTGGTTTGCCACTTTTTTCCGTGTCTTTTAATGATTGTGTTAGGATGGAGAGCTGAGGAATGGAGATGTGTCGTACAGTCAGTTTGCTCAGTTGTATCGCAGTCTGATGTTTGACGCACAGAAATCGGTAAGTTACACTTTGGTGTCATTTATGTGTTAATGTGAGATTTGAACCCTTGCTTTGTGATCCCCCCCATCATCTGTCCCCATATGGCCTGCATCTCAAATGGCCTTTATGTCAATACTCGCTCTTTATAAAAGCTGCAAGATGACTCGGCTAAACCCCGCACGCACACACGCACACACGACTGTGTGTGTGTTGATGTAATCACTCGAGTCGGGCTCTTGATGGTATATGTGATTTTATGGGATGTCCTTCAGTTGGTTTATAGCATCATCTATTAAATGCAATTATGTCATAACCGAATGCGTCTTTGTTTTTATATAGATGGAGATTCTGCTGCTGCAAAGGTACTCTCTCCCTCCCTCCCTCCCTCCCTCTTTTTCTCATTTTTTTTTTGTGTTTATTTTAAATGTTAAAGAAACAAACGTTTTATTTTTGTAATGTCAATAATAATACCCAAGGCACAACATTGGCAGTTGATTTCATTGTAGTACAAATACAAACAATAGCTTTATGACAGGAATGACAAGAAACGATGACAACGTATTTCTCTCAGTTGAGGTTCGTCTCTGTGGATTTTCCTGCAGGTTTACAGAGAGACCCGATCAGAAGATCTCACTGGAAGACTTTCAGAGCTTTTTAATTGAACATCAGAAGGTATGCAGGTCGTCTCCCTGTGTTTTGCATTCTGGGAAAGTCCCACTATTTTAAGTCAAAGTATTTCTCATTCCAAACAAATAATGTTTATGCGCTTATATAGCTGGGATTCTTGACTAACAGCAGTGTTCGTGTGTTCAGGAGCTCTGGGCCACAGACAACAACAAGGTTCAGGAGTTCATGTTCCATTACCTGAAAGATCCTCTGCGAGAGATCGAGCAGCCGTACTTTCATCAAGATGAGGTTACATTCACATTTCATTCCATAGCCACTTACAAACGGTACATTTTCATAACGTCATGGTCGTGGTGTGTGTTTTCTGTTCATTCTCTACCAGCTGACATCCAGTAATGATATTCTTTTTCTCTTTTTTTTCATATGTTCGACAACGTTTCATTCATTCATTCATGTTCAAGAAAGCCACAGCACTTTGACTTGGGTTTTATGTAGAAAACAGTAAATGACTGAAACAGACTTGAGCTGGGTTTTCACAGGCAGCGTGTTCTTCTCCTGACAGTATGAAAGTTTTTAACCTGATGTTCTGTGCTTCTCAGTTCCTCACGTATCTGTTCTCAAAGGAGAACACTATCTGGGATTCACAGCTTGATCAAGTGCGACCAGAGGACATGAACAACCCGTTGTCTCACTACTGGATCTCTTCATCGCACAACACGTGAGTCTACCTGTCTTCCCTACAGAACGATTTCACCTCAAAAGCCGCTGGATTCAATTTGAGTTCTAGTTTAGCACCTTTGACAATTTCGCGTTGTAGTTTCGAATATTCGAACACTTGGTATTTTAGGACTCGATAGGATGTACTTTAATGAAATGCAATGTTCTGTTTGTTAGTGCTGTGTATACAGTATGTTCAGTAGTGGTAGTGTAAATACGAAATGATGGACAGGTATGAGAAAAAGCTTTGTGTGATGTACTCCTCTGGCAGTGGATTTTTGTTCTCTTTGTGCTGTCAACTCGACGCTCTACGAGCTGAGCAAAAGAAGCGTGTGTGTAAAAAGCTGTTTCTAGCTGATGCCTGTGAGAAGTGTTTGTGTGTGCGCTTCACTGCCTCGTAGATTTCAAACACTTTTATCCTCTCGTGACTTAACTTTTGCTAGACCCGAGAATTTGTGCAGATCATCCGTGTTGTGTGACGTGTGTGTGTGTGTGTGTGTGTGTGTGTGTATTTTTAGCTATCTGACAGGAGATCAGTTTTCCAGCGAGTCGTCTCTGGAGGCGTATGCCCGTTGTCTGCGGATGGGCTGCAGATGCATCGAGTGTGAGTCTGTCGCATCACAACACCTCCAATAATACTGTTCAGCTCTTCGTGGGTACTTGACATCTGAACGGGTTCTTAAAGTCACCATGAAACGGAAATTGCGATTGTCTTCTTTTCTGTATCGTGACGTACATCCGTGTAAAATTCGACAAAAAAGTAGGGCGGGACTTCATGTCGCCCTCTCCTAATTGATTGGATGGTTGTAAGTTAATCTAATACACCATTGGTTCTCATTGGACAGTCAGTATAGTCCTTCCTCTTTATCAGGCATGACGTCATGCAGAGAAGAGTTGTTGTTTAGAGAGGAGCTTAATGTTTTTGATTTAAGTTACAAATGTAAATGAATTTGACAAAAGTAATGATGTACATGGATAAATCATTTCTGAGAATCACTGCAACGCTGCGTAAGAAAATGAGTATTATGGTTTTTAATTGCATGGTGACTTTAAATCCACACTGCTAGCTAGTTGTGGAGTTTATTTGGGTTTCTGATCGGGACAGTGCAGTCTCTCCCTGTCTCTCATCAAGGGTTTGTCTGGTGTTTTTGTTAACTCGTCTGGCGTGTGTTGTTTGCAGTGGACTGCTGGGATGGTCCCGATGGGATGCCAGTCATCTATCACGGTCACACGCTCACCACCAAGATTAAATTCACCGACGTGCTGAACACCATCAAAGAACATGCCTTCGTCACGTCTGAGTGAGTCTCCCTCTCTCTCCCTCTCTCTCCCTCTCTCTCGCTCCCTCTCGCTCCCTCTCCCTCTCGCTCCCTCTCGCTCCCTCTCGCTCTCTCTCTCTCTCGCTCTCCCTCCCTCGCTCTCCCTCCCTCTCGCTCTCTCTCGCTCTCCCTCGCTCTCCCTCCCTCTCTCTCGCTCTCCCTCCCTCGCTCTCCCTCCCTCTCGCTCTCTCTCGCTCTCCCTCGCTCTCCCTCCCTCTCGCTCTCTCTCGCTCTCCCTCGCTCTCCCTCCCTCTCTCTCTCTCGCTCTCCCTCCCGCTCTCTCTCCCTCTCTCTCCCTCCCTCCCTCTCTCTCTCTCTCTCTCTCTCTCTCTCTCGCTCTCTCGCTCGCTCGCTCTCGCTCTCTCTCTCTCTCGCTCGCTCGGTCCCTCTCGCTCTCTCTCCCTCTCTCCCTCTCTCCCCTCTCCCTCTCCCCTCTCCCTCTCCCCTTCTCCCCCTCCCCCTTCTCCCCCTCTCCCCTTCTCCCCCTCTCCCTCTCTCTCTCTCTCTCCCTCTCCCTCTCCCTCCTGCTTAACCCAGTCAAGAAATGGGGTGTCACATGCTTGAGTCGTGTGTATTTCTACAGCTATCCCATCATCCTCTCCATTGAAGACCACTGCAGCATTGTCCAGCAGAGGAACATGGCCACCTGCTTTAAGAAAGTGTTTGGTGAGATGCTCTTGACCAAAGCGGTGGATATCTCGGCGGACGGACTCCCCTCACCCAATCAGCTCAAGAGGAAGATCCTCATCAAGGTGAGAGCTCACGATTGCTTACGGGATGGGAAGGAGGGCTTAATGATTGTGAAAGTTTCCGCTCACGGCTGGATTCGTCCGTGTTCAGCACAAGAAGTTAGCTGAGGGAAGTGCATACGAGGAGGTCTCGTCTTCCACGCCCTACTCTGAGAATGACATCAGCAACTCCATCAAGAACGGCATCCTCTATCTGGAGGACCCCATCAACCACGTGAGCATGTCACCACGCGCTCCTCCTCATATGCTCCAGAGGTTGCTTGTCAATGTGAATGACTCCTGTCTTGTCTTTGCAGGAGTGGTATCCTCACTTCTTTGTTCTGACCAGCAATAAGATCTATTATTCTGAAGAGACATCCAGCGATCAGGGGAATGAAGATGAAGAGGAACACAGAGATGTGAGGAAATGCATTCTTGTTTGAAGTGACCGCAGTGCTTTGTGGGTTTCCGTGACTGCCGAGTAGTTATTGGGGTGGGAATCTTCTGTGCGTGAGCTGTAGCGCTCTCGCCTTTTTATTCTGACGGTGTCATTATTCTTTGAAGAAAATCGACATTTTTCTGAGGCCCTTCATCAACACTACTGGAAATGGTTTCCTTTCAACCAGAGATGTTCCGATACCCTTTTTCCCAAAACCAATACCTGGAGTACTGATCCGATACAGCTGTATATACTACTAGCTCTATAAGAATTGATAGAGAATAATTTGATGGTGTGATTTACACTTATCCCATAATAAAACATACAGTAAACTAGAGTATTTTTATTATCCTACAGCCATTTGACAGTAATATTATTTATTTTTCTTAGGTTGCAGTTATACAGCACGATTTCATTTCTTCTTCATTGCTCTAAACAGTGGTTGCTTGTGCCGACACTGATTGCATTCACAGGAAGTGATTTCCCATTTGCAGCGTTAAGCAAAGCTAGCGGGCATAACTAGGTCCTGTTTAAGAAAAAGGTTTCAAGTACTCGCCGATACTGATACCAGAATGTTATGTGGTATCTGCGGCATTTCCGATACTGGTATCTGTATAGTAACAACCATACTCTTGTTAGCATTGTCGTTCACTTTAAGTCTTAAAGATGCACTCAGTGAAGTCAGTTAAAGTGGTTTTTTTTTTTGGTCCAATAACAAGATATGTGAACGAAACTACAACACGTTTCATCTGCGCGTTCTGTCATGTGACTTATTTATTATGTATGAAGAACAACCTGATTCTCTTTATACTCACTGCATGGAAACAAATGATGTGTTTGCACATTGCATGAATGTTGTTGAAAACCACAAACTCCTCAAACATGTTTCATTCAATTCAAATGAGCTTCTCAGGCACTCGTGAAGTGAACATTGTGTGTGTCGTGTGCGAAAGCTTGCATTGATAATAATGAAGTCACATCTTGTGATGTGTACCTGTAGATCAGTAACGGTATGGATCAGCACATGACGGAGAAGTGGTTTCACGGGAAGCTGGGTGCCGGACGCGACGGGAGACAGATCGCTGAGCGGCTGCTGTCCGAGTACTGCTTGGAGACCGGAGCGCCCGACGGCTCATTTCTGGTGCGGGAGAGCGAGACGTTCGTAGGGGACTATACGCTCTCGTTCTGGTAAAGACACAATTTCATCATTTCACCTCACGTTAGGGCTGTGATGATAGGCGGCACTCAAGATTCAATACAATACTTGATACTGGAATGTTGAAATTCAAATAACAAAGAAGGCTTCATATTTAGTTTGAACTTTCTGTATGTAAATGAAACGGGTATTGTCTAAAAACATGGTCACTGGTTCATTTGACTGTGTGTATATGTGCTGGCTTTCCTCCGCTCAGGCGTTCTGGTCGAGTTCAGCACTGCAGGATTCACTCTCGACAGGAGGCCGGCAGCCCAAAGTTTTACCTGACGGATAACCTGGTGTTTGACACGCTCTTCGCTCTCATCACACATTACCAGCAGGTGCCTCTGCGCTGCAATGAGTTTGAGATGAAGCTGACCGAACCCGTGCCACAAACCAATGCTCACGAGAGCAAAGAGTAAGATCGCATCTAGATTCGACCGTGCTTTAATTACACTTTTCTAAAACTGTCATATCAGTGTTTTTGTGTTTACACATCATCACAAAATGAACACTGATTAGAACCAAAAACAAGCAAATGACACGAAGCGAAATTTGAGAAGAATCACCGGCTAAAGAGCGAGTCTGTGGTGTTGTTTTTCGGGCAGGTGGTACCACGCGTGTCTGTCCCGCAGTCAGGCCGAAAACATGCTGATGAGAGTCCCGCGTGACGGCGCTTTCCTCGTCCGCAAGAGAACAGAATTAAACTCTTTCGCCATTTCCTTCCGGTAAAAGCCCTGCTGCCGTTTTTCATGTATTCGCCGTGTCTCTGCTTTTTGTTTCTCACTGGTTTGGTTTGGTTTGGTTTGGGTCAGGGCGGAGGGGAAGATCAAACACTGTCGTGTGCAGCAGGAAGGACAGACGGTTGTTCTGGGCACGTCAGAGTTTGACAGTTTGGTGGATTTGATCAGTTACTACGAGAAACACCCGCTGTACCGCAAGATGAAGCTCCGCTACCCCATCAATGAGGAGACGCTGGAGAAGATCGGCACCGCTGTGAGTTTACACCCTCATCTCAGTTTTCCAGAGGTCACAAACACAAAACGCATTGCTCTGTGTTTGAAGCATTTTAGGTTGCTGTACATCATGAGCCTGTGTGCCACTAATAACACTGTAATGTATGTGCTGAACAATTCAGCGTCAGTGTCTGCTTGACATGTCAACACAGTAGCTGTAACTGTAAAGAGGATCAATCGATCTTCGTGTTTGTGGGTTTTTGAAGTGTTTTCTCTGTGTGCAGGAGCCTGACTATGGATCTCTGTATGAGGGACGTAACCCTGGATTCTATGTGGAAGCCAATCAGATGCCCACGTTTAAAGTAGCTGTGCTCTTTATTCACATGGAGCTATTCTCATATAGTGTGTGTTAGTAATGCTGGAGTGTAATTGTGTGTGTGTGGGTTTGTGTGTAAGCAGTGTACGGTACGGGCCATGTATGAGTACAAAGCCCAGCGAGACGATGAGCTCTCCTTCAGTAAAAACGCCATCATTCAGAATGTGGACAAACAGGAGGGAGGCTGGTAAGATAAAGCATCTGTTTTCCAGTGTATGACATTATAACCTCAGTTATCAATCTAACATAGGAATCCTCTTTATGACACGTTCATATAATGTACCAGTGATGAATGGGACACACACACACACACACACACACACACACACACACACTGGCGACGACCTTTTAATCAGACCATCAAGGAAGAATAAAATGTCCTAAAAATGCATTGTGTGTCATTTCAGACAATTCAGTTATTATACTGAAAGGAAACCTGATGAATGTAATTTCCACATAAAATAATTCCTGTCATGTCTCTGGCCTGAATATGATGGCATTATTGTGCTGTGTTGGGTTAAACACTGCACAGCACCTGTCCCGCTCATTGTGTTTCTGGGGACTTTGTTGATGTTCCTGCCACAAAGCCACCAAAACCATATGATCGTAGATGCACATTTGGTCCTTGAATCCGTTGAGAAGAGCAAGTCAGATGAGTTGTGAATGTAAAAGCGTGTGTTCTTCACACAGGTGGAAAGGAGACAGTGGTGGTAAAAAGCAGCTGTGGTTTCCTGCAAACTATGTGGAGGAGATCAGCCCTACATCTGCGGAGCCTGATAGATCTGTGAGTTTGTGCGTGCGCATGCGTGTGTGTGTGTGTTTGATTCAGCGCTGACCTCTATCTGTCTCTCTCTCTCTCTCCGGCATGTGTACACTCGGCAGGCCACAGAAAACAGTCCTTTGGGAGATCTCCTGAGGGGAAGTGTGGACGTGTCTTCCTGTCAGATCGGTGTGCATCCCTTCCAAAGAGCCACACACAACACACACACACACGTTAAACGAAACAAACATACCTCCTCGATTTTACAGTGAATTCAAGTTCAGTCAACAAAACTAGCTAGTCCTGTTAAACCGGAAGTCATTTTCATGCTTAATACTTTTTTAAGTGTGTGTAGACGTGTCTGAAATTGGTCGTCTGCACGGTCGTGGAAGGACGTGGATTTGTATCGGTCGGTTGTAAGCGTGTTCATCTGGTCTCTGTTGCAGCAGTCAGACTGGAAGGAAAGGGCAGTCGACCGTTTGTCTTCTCTCTGGTTCCTGTATCGTCTCCTCGTACCGGCCCAGTGCTGGACATCGCCGCCAGCTCGCAGGAGGAGCTCAAGGACTGGGTGGCGAAGATCCGAGAGGTCACCATGACTTCTGAAGCCAAGGTCAGCTGATCCTCTGCCCAGCTCCTCTTTCTGCTCAAGTTCTCAGCTGTCTGCTGTCATTGATGTTACAGTAAAGCTGATGATGGTTTTTGTCGCCCTTCAGCTGGAGGAAGGGAAAATGATGGAGAGAAGAAAGAAGATCGCTCTGGAGCTGTCGGATCTGGTGATCTACTGCCGACCGGTTCCTTTTGATGAAGATAGTAAGACTGATATTAGTTTGAGTCGTGATCTGTGGTGATCTGTGGCACATGCTCGAGAGAGGGTTATCACATTGGGACACGTTAACGTCTCTTGCAGAGATCGGGTCGGAGCGGGCCTGTTTCCGGGACATGTCCTCTTTCCCGGAGACCAAAGCGGAGAAATACGTGAACCGCAGCAAAGGAAAGAGGTTCCTGCAGTATAACCGCCTGCAGCTGTCGCGGATCTACCCGCGCGGTCAGCGTCTGGACTCGTCTAACTATGACCCGTTACCCATGTGGCTGTGCGGCAGTCAGCTGGTGGCCCTTAACTTCCAGACGGCAGGTGAGAACTTGTTTTGTGGGTGTTTGGCGCTTGCCCTGCTCATGTGATGATTTCTGTCCCGATCTCCACTCAGATAAACCCATGCAGATGAACCAGGCGCTCTTCATGCTGAACGGCAGGAGCGGTTATGTGCTGCAGCCATCCGTCATGAGAGACGAAAGTTTCGATCCTTTTGAAAAACCTTCAGTGAATGGCGTGGAGACGATCACTTTGATCATAGAGGTACAGACACGCCACCCGCTGCTCCCACAGAGTAAACACATGCAGTCAAACTGTCTAAAATCAGGCGCTTTATCACCAGCGCTCTTACGCCACACGCGCGTCTGGAGGTTGTCGCGGTGATTCTGTGTTGCTCGATAGCGTGCTGTGCGATATTAGCGCATTCATCCTGATTTTGGTGCCAAATAAACAAGTTATGCTATGTTGTTGGGCTGCCCTGGATCACAAAATCAAAAAAGTCTTAAGTTGCAGTAATAGCAAAAAATATGTCGTATGGGTCAAAATTTGACATTTTTCTTTAATGCCAAAAATCATTAGTATATGAACTAAAGATCATGTTTCATGAAGACATTTTGTACATTTATTTTTGTGAGTAATATGCTATGCTAAGGACTTCATTTGGACAACTTTAAAGGCCATTTTCTCAATATTTAGATTTTTTTCCTGAGTTTTAAATAGTTGTATCTTGTCTAAAAATACATCAATAGAAAGCTTATTTATTCAACTTTTAGATGATGTAAAAATCTCAATTTCAAAAGACTGGTTTTGTGATCCAGGGTCACATATTGTTTTTACGGACATTTTAAAATAAATGAAATACTTTCTTGGTAAATGCAGAACAACACAGAGCAATGAAAACCCAAGGTAGGATACACGCGTTTTTGAAAGAAAAGACTTACGACCCACCAGATTACGATAAATATAAGATAAATATTCATTGTCCAACGAAAATATGTAAAAGAAATTTGTTTAGGCTTGTTTTGTGCCAATTTGCAAACACCTGACATGTCGTGACAACAGAAATTCCATGTTATTTCAAAGTTTTGTCCACACAGCCGTGACACGTTTATGTCTCGCATCACGTCTCGTGTGGACGCAGCAAAAGAAATGCAATACAAAAGATATTACGGCATTTTCAATACTGTATTATTCTATATTATTATTCGAGTGTCACCATTTCAGAACAAGGCTATATCCAAAACAAAAATATGCAATATGAGTTTGTTAAAAAGTACAGAAGGAAACGAAAAACGAACAAAAAGCCTTAATAAAGCCGACACACAGCCCAATAATATAAAGAACAAACATAAACATTCGGGTCAATATATGATCATCATGTTTATATTGCTGAACATGTTTTTGACCAGAAAAACAAGCAGGTGATGCCATTTTCTCATTTCAGTTTTAGTTTGGGTGCTCTTATCATGCATTTCTGTTTGATATAGCTAAATACAGATGGTATTTGTTACTTATTTTTTCATAGCCCATTTATTATACATGCATGAAGTTCAAAACAAAAAGACATACTGGCTGTTAAAAAATGAATATACGTTGTGAACATTGCGGTTGTTGCTTGTCACAAGTGCGGTATAACAGAATTGCCGTTACCGTGACAGCTCTAGATGCCCCGTCTGTGAAAGTCTCATAATGATGTTCGTCATTTAGCTCTTGTCAAAGAGAGAAATCGGAGTGAAATTGGTGAATGTTAAAGATATCAAGCTCACACGTGTCGAACATATACATCACATCGATACTAATAACATGTTATTGCTTTTATATTCATTGCATTTCGCTTCAACTTGTTTTCGCATAAACGCAATTGTGCAAAGTTTAACCTCTTAATAATCGTCCCTATTTTGGAGCGTTTTATTGATTCAGAACATAAATGCACTTTAGCTTTCAAATGATACCTTGTTTTATGAAAATAACCATTCCCATGGGTTGTGTGCATGTTTAGAGCAAAAATGACTCGCTTTCATTCGTTTACTGGTATATCATATTTGATTTCTGGTAATAATTTTGCAAATATTGTGAAACACATAATGGTTGATGTGGCAGTACAGCAGAACACATCTGAACATGAGTTTGGTGTCAGTGCCACCTGATGGTCAGAACATGTAAATGCTTTTGTGATGGCTAATATTTTGCTTTATGTTCTGAAGAAGTGTCATACGAGTTTTGTATGATGTGAGAGTGAATTTTAGGTGAAGTGTTCCTTTAAATGTCCTGTTAAAGGAACAAAATCTGATATGTTTGATAGCGAGCCATTTAATACAACAAATATTCCTTAAAATATGAATATAAAGTATAATAAGTATGGATTCAAATATATGATGATTAGTTCTATTATCCAGACCGATAAAGAAACGCAGACCGGATGTGAACTGGGGACCAGGAGCACGTGTGTCCGATGAAACTGCACTTGATCTTTGACTCTTGGACCCAAAGCATACTCGACTAAAGAACAGGCTTCATTTTACATGCCATCATGTTCGGCCACATATTTTATTTCAATATAAAATATAGAGTGTGTGTGTTTGTGTACTGTTTGGAGATGTCTGTGCACGTGCACGTGTTTCTGGCTTTAATTTAAACCTGCGATTCGGACGGTTTGTTACAAATGAAGAATGTTGTGCTGTGTGTTTAGTGACATGTTTGTGTTTAAAGGTTTTGGGAGCTCGTCACTTGCCCAAACATGGCAGAGGGATTGTTTGCCCTCTCATCGAGATTGAAGTCTGCGGAGCGGAATATGACAACAGCAAGCAAAGGACCGACTCTGAAGGTGAGCTTGACCTGTGACAACAACACAAACACGCACATTTAGGTGACGTTCAGGTATCGGCAGCAGCAGCGGTTGCTCTGTCAGGAAGTTGCACAAAAAAAAAAAAATAGAAACTGTGGTAAAAAGCTGAGCGGTGGAGCTCAACGTAATCTTCGTAATGTTTCTTGAGGACAAAATAAGGCAGCGTAAGTGCTTTAGTATTTGATCTGTTTCTGTCCATCTAACAGCCGACAACGGTCTGAACCCCACGTGGCCCAGGAAGCCCTTCCGCTTCACCGTGTGCAATCCTTCCTTCGCCTTCCTGCGTTTTGTGGTGTATGAGATCGACATGTTTAACGACCAGAACTTTCTCGCCCAGGCCACGTTCCCCATCAACTGCCTGAAAACAGGTAATAAAGCAAAGGTTAGATCCGCAGGTGAGGAATGTCAGTGAATGAAACATGACTCGCTCGCTCTCGCTCTCTCTCGCTCTCTCTCTCGCTCTCTCTCTCGAAGGCTACCGGTCGGTTCCTCTGAAGAACAGCTACAGTGAAGACCTCGAGCTGGCGTCTTTGCTGGTGCACATGGACGTCATCAGAGGAAGGGTGGGCTATGAACTCATAGTATGTAGATGAATGCACCGCAGTAACGCAGCACACCGTCGACCTGTTCATTGTGCTGTATTGGCATTTCAACGGTGGTTCTTTTCGGCAGCACGAGAACGGCGAGATGTTGAGCCCGTTTTCGGCAGCGGGGGCCACGGCCATACAGGTGGGCCGGGAGAGAATGAGCGAGACGGGCTCGGTTTCTTCCACGTCCTCCATGTCGCCTCTGCCCTCGTCCCCAGGTCAAGCACTGGGATACCACGGTCGGGAGGGATCGTTTGAGGCACGCTACCAGTCTCCGCAGGTGTCGCAGGAGGTGTTGGACCACGAAAACAGGAGGTATGATCCGTCTGTCTGTCGAGTCATGTTGAATCCTAAACGGCTGGTCAGTCGGTCGTCGTTTTACAGACTGAAATCGCTCAAGAAGCTGGTGGTTACAAAGCCATACAAACTATTCTCTCATGTGGTTCAAGTTTTCCACACAGTTTATACATTTTTGGCAAGGAATCCACATTTAGTACTTTAGTGCATAACTTTTGATCATGAGTACACTTTTTTGCGATGAAATAAACCGTTTCATTACGGTTTCAAGTTTACGGCCAGGTGCGGTGTGAAAGCTCCAGAAATCTGCTCATTTTTTCGTTCTTGTGCCGTCTCTTTTCTCTCCAAGGTTGCGCAGGGTTCGCGTCGGCGCCGACAACCGCGCCTAAACCGAGCGGCTGACCGTACGACAGATGGACAGAAGAGACGTGAGGCCAGCCGCAGGCCTCCTTCAGGACCGATGATGTCATGAACGGCTGTTTCTATGGAAACCATCACGGCCAGTGTTTTTGGACAGATCTCCCACTCTCTGTGACTCCCGCTCGGGTCGTGCGAGCGGCGGGAGAGGGGGGGTTCTTGGAGCACGCGGCTGGCAAAGGAGCCACAGAATGAACGACTGCTTAGCTACAATCTGAACCTGCAGTGCAAAGGACGGGTGTTTGTTCTCATGCGGCGTAAAACTCGAGGACAACAATCTGATGGGTGATAAAAGGACAATGTTTTGCTGTTGAGCGGGGACGGTATCATTCATCACTTTAAACTCGATCCCAGGTTAACATTTCTGGAGTAATAGTACTAGTAGTATAGTTCTCTCTCTCTCTCTCTCTCTCTCTCTCTCTCTCTCTCTCTCTCTCTCTCTCTCTCTCTCTCTCTCTCTCTCTCTCTCTCTCTCTCTCTCTCTCTCTCTCTCTCTCTCTCTCTCTCTCTCTCTCTCTCTCCAGTATGTAAATGTGTGTGTTCCGCATTTCACTGTTAATCAGGAAATCATCTGCTCTCAAAGAGCTCTCACTCACAAAATGATTTTATTATTTAAACGTTTGTTTTAAACTTGCATACTGTTTATATATATATATATGTATGTGTTTCTAACATGAGGGCTTGGCCTTTTTACTTGTGTTTTCCCAATTCTTGCTCTGTCTATTTTGGACTGACGTTTGAACTGTTCCAGGATGCACAAGAGGACTTGAAATGAAAACCAGCTCAGGTCTTAGGCCATAGGAGTGTACTTGGTTTATGGAACAGAACCGAGGGGCCATCTCATTTCACAGTGCTTGCCTCTTATTAAATATCTGTGATTCTTATTTTATCACCAATGTTATTCCTGAGGTTTTCCATACATTCGGTGTCCGTTTAGAGAAAGCCAAAGGTTAGATAGTGACCAAGTAAGTGGAATCCATGTTTGTAATTCATTGTAGCTGTGGACAAGAGTAAAGGCATCGAGTAGAACAGTTGTAGCTGTTCTGTAAATACGTACCTTGTGGCGAACAGTCAGTTGTCACTTTGCCGCCATATTTCAGTTGTAAAACGGGAGGCCATATTTGCTGCAGGGCTTCAGCCAGTAGAGCTCGAGATGCCACCCAACCCATTTACTCTCTTCCAGTCTGTTTGACCATGCAGGTGTGTTTTATGAAGCAGGTTGACTATGGTGGGATCAGCATCGTAGTGTCGTGTCCTGTGACCATCAGGCAATGACAACCAGGGACCATACCAACTGCAAGCTTTCGAAATGAAACAAGAAAAAAAAGGCCAAACTCCTTGAGAGGGATTACGGTCCATTTCTCCTGCAGAGTATTAAATCTACACTTCCCATCGCCTGTCTGTAAATGACTTTCTGCTTTTCCCTACATCATCTTTCATGTGCCTTGGTGTATGTATAGTTAAATACATCAACAAAAGACATGTATGCCTTTTCTAAAAGCTTTCTTGCATCAATGTTTTGTTACCAATGTTCTTATTTACAAACCAAGCCTTTTCTGTAATGTGCCTATGCTATACTGGAGGAAATATACGTTTTAATTTTGCTTTTCATATGAAACATAATCAAGCCTGAGAATAAAGTACTTATTAAACAGAAGTGATTTTCTTACTTTTTGTTTTAAAGAAATGGTTTTGCACATAATATCTATAAGAATAGCATTCACACAGGTGAAAGGTTGGACATGGTTTTAAGTTTTATTTTGATCGCAATGATGACATTTCAGGAAAAAAGCGTTCTGTGTGCTACTGATGCATCTCCTACAGCATACATCCTCTGAGGTGCAATTTTGTCAGTCATAGTTTAAGAATTACAAAAGGGCTCAATAAGAGCTGTGCAGTGTTTAGTACCACTATAAAGCCCCTAATGAATGTCCCACTGACACTGTTCGGGAAGAGCGTCACATTCCTCTCCCTCTCGGGTGTCCGTCTGTCCTGGGACACAGCAGCTGGTAATTCCAGGGTTAAAAAAACGTTTATGCAGGAGTAGAGGTTTTTGCAACGGGGTCCTCCAGTGCTTGTGTTTGAATTTCATCCGATGTTGCCAAAAATAAAGGCCACATATGCTGTAATCCCTTTGCATTTCCAACACATCCATTCAAGCCTCTGTTCTCCCCTTCAGTCCGACCCTATAGACAAAAAACATGTATTAAACCAAGGCCATTAATGTAAATGAAATCGATTTTAAAGGATAAGGATTTTAAAGTTTTACACAACATACAGTGCTTGATCTCTAAATGACCACCACTAGAAAAACAACAACAACTGGAATTTGCTTGGAGCTGAAAGTGTGTGACAAAACGAATACACCAAAACATGTTTTACTTAACTCCCATCGAAACAACAAATAGCACATCGCTGCACATCAAGCTCTTGTGTAACAAAACTAAATGTAAATTAATAAAGAATCTAATTGAACAATGAACAGGATTTACAATTTGGAATTTGTTTATAAGCACAACCTGAGTGCCAATTCAAGCATCACAAAAAGGAGCCAAGACGCAGCAGCTATATGACAAAATTACCTTGTTTCCTAGACGCTTCATTTGTTTTCTGTGTGGCTTGATCCTTTGAGATGAGGCTACTTGGTGACTGCTCCACTTTTCCATCTTCTTGTTCTGGATGCTGGGATGCCAGAGCAGTTTCAGTTTGGCTTGCCGCAGTCAATGGTCCAGCCTTACTATTCTCTAAAAGTGGTGTCTTATTCGCAAACCACCGCCGGATCGATTCCTCACCTAAGCCACTGGATTTGACAACGTCCTCCAATTTACTCTCATCGAGCTTTCTGTAGGTGTCGAGGTGCTCCTTCAGCACACTGACGTTGGCTTTTTGAAAGTCTTCCTCATCTACCATGGCTTGGTAACTCTCAAGCCACTTGAGCTGACTGTTCTTTAAGACATAACGGCAGTCTCCAAACCAACGTACCACCTCCGGTCGCGGTAGGCCCGTTTTAGTAATGAGCTCATTGTACTGGGGACTACTAGGCCAGTGCGTGCGTGCAAAGACTTGCTTCAGCAGGTGGAGCTGTTTGGGTGTTTTCTTCCCACGGTATGGGGAGGCCTGAGAGACAGAAGGCAGCACTTTAGTAGCCTCGATGGGTTCACTTCCCTCTGTCTCATCTTTTCCATTTGATTCAGTAACTTTCAGCATTTTGAGATTGATCTTGATGGGATTCACTTTTGGCTCGGTACCAGTCTCTTCCTTCTGTTTCTCAGAGGAGGGACCTTCAGCTCCACGCGTCATCTCGTTGCTTGTTTTCTCCTTTTCTTCACCGTCGTTGCTGTCATCACCGTAATCGTCCCTTTCTGCCCTCTCGGCTTCCTCTTTCTTTTTCTCTGCTGCAACCCTCTTCCGGCGCTCTGCAAACCAGCTGTGGATCTCACGACGAGTCATCTTTGTTTCTGCCCTCAACCTGTCAACTTCCTCGCTACATGGATCTGGGTCTTGCACAAAACTGGCCTCTAAAGCACGCACCTGGTGAGGTTCACGCTCTTTGTACCGTATAGCAGTAAAATCTGGTGACGGGGGTCGTGGAGGTCGTCTCGTGGGAGTTGGTGGGGATGTTGTCTGTGAGGGACTAATGGGTGTCTGTTGGGGGGTTTTAGGCCTCTCAGGGGGTGTGCTGTTTTCTGACAGGTCCACAGCAACAAGTGCATCAAACTGGGAACCACTACCACTTGCTGCTGCTGCCTGACTACCAGCACTCGACCTCGAGCCCTTCAGATTACGGAAGTGGTAACGTCGATCACTAAACCATTTCCGTACCTCGCGTACAGACAGACCGGTTAGGCCGATAAGTCGATCCACCTCCGCCTGATTGGGAAACTGGTTAACAAGGAAACTCTCTTTTAAGGCTGCCAGCTGTTCCTGTGACTTTTTTGTTTTGTTAAAGCTGGGGTCAAGAAGGTTTGTGGTCAAGAATATACCAGAGTTCATAGAGACAGGACATGGGGAGTCTGATTTACTTGGTATTGTGCAATCCGTGGTAGTTGTGGATGTGAAAAAGGTGGCTGGAGTGGTACTAGGAGCTGCTCTGCCACTGTTCTTGCAGTTACTACTGCTTTTAGTATTAGACTTGCCATTATTGTCACCCCTACTTTTCACACTCTTTTCACCGTTGCTTTGAACGCAAGTGTCGTTAGCACCGGGCGTATAGGCCCTAACGTCATTGTTCGAATTAGCAGTGCCGCTACCATCCACACCAATTATGCTAGCCTGGCTGCTTAAGCTGCTCGTACTACTAATACTGCTAGAACTGCTTCCAGTACTAACGCTACTGCTGCAATTTCCACTACTGCTGCTACCAACAGCACCTAGGACCATGCTGATTCCTTTGTCAGCCACCAGGGCAGCAGCGGGTCTGGCCTGCGTCATGGGCTTCGCGGCAGCCTGAGGCTTAGGTGTTACAGCGAGTGTAACTGGTGCACTGCTGACCTGAATGCCATTAGTTATCATAGGCTGGGTGACGATCACCCCTCCTTGCCCAACCAGGCTACCCTGTAAAATGTGAGGGATGCCAGTTGTGCCCAGAACTGTGATCGTTGGCTGAGGGATGGTCTGGTGGGACGGACGCTGCTGGCCGGAGGAAGGTGCCGTTTGAATGATGGTGTTGAACATCTTCCTGCGGGCATCCTCTATCTCCTCTGGAGACCAGCTGATTCCTTGTTTCAGTCTCTGTGCTGTAAACCAAATCTTGATCTGCTCCTCTGGGTACTTGGTGACTACTGTAAGGTAGCACAGCTCAGCCTTGGTTGGATAAGGGAACTTGCTAAAGGACGTCTTCAAGAAACTACTATTGTCCATGGATGCGCTGTAGGTAGGAATGCTGCTAAGAGGGATCATTACTTTCGGAAGATTCTTGGTGCTTGACGAGGAGGAGGGGGATGAGGAGACAGCGACTGTCGCAGATTGTGGGTTGACACTTCTGTTTTGCATGACAGACACAACTTGTGTAACAGCTGTCTTGAGCAGGGGCAACGCCCCAGATCCGTTAACAATCTGTATGGCTGACGACAGGCCAACCTTGTTGACTGCTCCATTGTGTACAATAGTGGGCACGTGGGTAACTTTAACAGCAGGACTATCAGTTTTTTCCACCGGTTTACTAACTGAAGAGGAAGGGTTGTCGCTTGCGGGATGAGAAACGACAATCCTTTTGGGTTCTGATTTACCCTTCAGCATTTTCATGATCGGTGTCTTAGTGATGGAAATCTCAGTTTCTTTAAAGCTAGTGCTTTCACAAGGTCCTGTGACAAGGCTCTGTTCTACCGCAATCTTGTTGTCCTTCCATTTCAGCTGAAGCGTGGTGGTTATTGTGCTGGGATGTACACGAGCATTGTGCAGTGCTAAGCCTTCGAATTTTGCAGCCCTTACCCCACAATCCACGCAAAGAAAACATGGGTCAATGCGGAAATCTGGATGCCCACTGTAGACATGATCAAGGAAAAGGTTTAGGTCCTGGGTCTCAAAGTTACAAGGCCTACAGGTATAAGTGCCACTGTCTTTATGGACATCGTCTGCTTCTTGGCCAGACAATTTCCCCAAACTGGGACTGCCTTTTTCACATGCCTCCTCCCTGAAGGAGAACCCAATGTCCTTGGACAAAGGAGATATACTTTCTTGTTCGAGGTCATCCTGAAGATGTATGGTTTTTACAGGAATCATGCATGGAATGGTGGACTTTCTCTTGCTAGCCATTGCTCCTTATAGGCAGTGTCCAGTAAGATGGCCAATTAATTACTGCTGTTATCCACTCCTGTAGACATCCACTAAGAACTTGGTGATGGACATGGTCATCAGTCCATCCTCAGAGAATTCTATGTCCCCAGTAACAATGGATTTCTCAGAATATCAACCTGTAAAACAAAAAACAAAAACAATGCTCAAGACAGAACTACAGATTTCAAAATTATTTTAACATGACAATTGGACATCTATCTTGATTTAAGATTTATTTAAGGACAACTTCCAAAACTATTAGCTTTACTCTCACAACCAGCTTGGAATTCAACTCAAAAGCAAACAAAGTGCTTTCATGACTGTCTCTGAGGACATTTGTCCTAAAAATATCATTGCAGTGCACAATGTTCAATTAAAAGTAGTCAAAACAAGTGACAAAACATAAAGTGTAACCCTAACCCTACTTTTACAACATTAAAATGTTTGGTTTTTAAACCAAATGTGGGCAGTTGTGGTCCAGTGGTTAGAGAGTTGGACTCATGATCAGAAGGTTGCTGGTTTGATTCTCAGGGCTGGCGGGTAATGGCTGAGGTGCCCTTGAGCAAGACACCTAACCCCCACTTGCTTACTATACAAAATATACAAATGTATAGTACAATGTAATGTAAGTCGCTTTGAATAAAAGCGTCTGCCAAATGCATAAATGTAAATGTAAAATGTCAATGGCCAAATATTTACAGTATATTTTAGCTTATCAGTACCATTGATAATTAAGAAATGGTCCTACGCTATTTATAAAGATATGGTTAGCATCAATTTTGTTTTACACTTTTCTAGTTGAATACCATGAACTGATAACAATAGTTGTATTATTTTATTTTATTTCTTAAAATACAATTGTTCAATTTTGGATAATAAACTAACTAATATTACATCTCAATGTATCATCTGTTTTCACATTTATTTTAAAACACTTTATAATTCAAAGAGTCATCACAAGCATAAATACCTCTAATAAATGTCACAAGCAGCTGCTGGGTCATTATTCATCAGTATGGAATATTTTTGCTATTCAGATAAGCAGTTTATACGATTACTTTTTACGATCACATTACTCAGGTTTCATTATAGAAAAGCAACTGTTACATTGGTTATGTATGACACTGCAATCACTACGTCTCACGAGAATTAATTAATAGTAATCTTTATCAAGCTTTGTTGCTCAGCACTGCGAGCCTCTGCTGGTCGAGGCGTTTACAGTTGTCGTGCATGCCGTTGTTTTATTATTCAGACTTTAGGCCCATGCAGTGTACATGTCATGAGACAACAATCTAGCAGCGAAAAGCAAACCACAGAAAACGCTGAGCGAGCGGAGCAAAAGTTTCAGAAAGGCGCTCAATGCTCTGCGAGAAAAATTAACGCTCCGCTCCCCGCTATGCTTTCGCTCCGCTCACATACTCTAACCACGGCAGCACAACTGCTACTGTATGCCAGAGCTCCTCAAGACAAAACATCCTTTGACTCGCCGACCTCAAAACGACGAGCCAGCTGTGCGACTATTTGTTTGTACACTAAGTTCTTACCTGTTTTGTTATGGGCAATGATTCATAATGGACGTCACCTTAGAGCTGAAGCACATACGGTAATAATGTTAACCGCTGACGGTGCTAATGTAACGTGACAGTAAAGTGGACATAAACTTAACTTCAATTTTAGTCTTGTACATTGCATTTGCGAGTTGTTAGAAGTTACTTATGAACATCATGTGAACTTTAAAAATAAGTTACTTACGTTAACATTACGCTTTGCATTAATTCTACGCTGGCTGTAAGCTATATGTAAACATTGTGCATATACAAGTGCATTTTCGTATACTATTGGCATAAGTCAGATAAATCTTACATTTATGGTAATTCATAACAGATTGTAAATAACACATTTCCTCATTAGACCTGTAACGTTATACATCTTACATTTTGTCATGTTTTCTCAGTTTATACATTTCATAATAAAAATTACATAAATACACTACCCTTTCTAAAATACAATTATTATTTTCATGCACTACCCTTTTAGAAATATTGCTAATATATTGTTACAGTCCATATGCTTAAATATGTTACTAATGTCTTTATTCGGTTTGTTTTATTTTTCAGGAAGATAAAGCTTTGTGCAGGATGTTTTTTTTGCACTGTGTTAAGCAGTATTTATGTTTGAATTAAATGAAATTATTTTTTTAGAAAATGATTTAATAAATCGTTTAAAGTTTGAAATACTAATGGTAGAAGCTGTATTTATTATTTTACTGGAAAGTTTACCAAATAATTAATCTGATAATCCAACAATAATCACCAGATTAATTGAAAAAATAATCTACTGATTAATCGACAATAAAAATAATCGTTAGTTGCAGCCCTAAAACACAGTATTTGAAATTAACTCTGACATTCTCAAAACAGTAAACACAAACCCCAAAATTCAAGCTACACTGTCAAAAGCTTTGACTTATATTGCTAAATCTAACAATTGATTCAAAACTATATGATCTGTGGACAAAACTAAACACTGTCGTCAAATAACACACAAAGCCAGCCAATGCATAAACACTACACACTACATCAAAACATATAAAACACAGCCTCCAGGGCATGTGGGCCTGCTTAAAGAAAAATAAACCTTTATTGTATATCATAAATACACTTTTGCAAATGCTGTTAAAAATCTAGTTCAGAAATGATCAATTGTTTTCTGTAAGTCCTGGAAGTTTTGCATGTCTGTATAAAGCACTTGCATACTTCAAAAATGCCCTGCAAAATCCAAAATATAAAAAAGTCTAAATGAAAAGCATGTTACTGTATACTTAACAATGTTGTACAACTGCAAAATCAAAGTCAATGAGAAATTTATTTGGTTTTAGTATCACATCTTCATGCTGGTCCAACCACTTCATCCACATCACTGACAATACTTTCCCATTCCAGTCTCCAGAGAGAAAACCCTCCTGACAACATTCCACACCAGTTCTGATCCCTGTATAGTCTTCCTCATATTATTTCTCATCCTCCACCTCTTCCTTACTCTTCCTCCTTATCTACTGCCTTTTCCTCTTCTGCCTCATACTCCTCCACCTCATCCGTCATGTCTCTGATTGTGACCATTCATTGTTGGTATACAGTACAACACACCTGCACCACCTGTGCATTCTGAACTGGTTTATACTGTATTCAATTGCTAACTCACATCATAAGAGACAAGTGTCGTCAATTTTGAGTTGTTGCGTGTTATCACTGATAAATGTGTTGTAGTTGTGTTCTATTTTTGCCGCCTGTGTTTACTGTTTTGCAATAAAAGTGTACTATAGTGTGAAATGTGCATTAGCGAGGAAGAAATGTGTTTAGAGTTTTGCAAAAAAGAGTCTGAGTGCCTAAACTTGTTTAAGGTTTTGCCAAGAGAGTGAATGATTCGACAAATGGGTTTAGACCACTTGGCATTTAGTTTTCAGAATGGGGTTTAGTGTTTTAGCAATTCAGAAAAACTGTAATGAAGGGTGAACAGAGCAATTCATGCGTCACATTATGTAAACTGAATTTATAGTAAGGAACTGCACATATGAGAACAACAATGAGACGGCCTACAGGGAGGAGATCCAGCACCTAGCCACATGGTGCAACAACAATAACCTGCTCCTTAACACCTCCAAGACAAAGGAGCTCATTGTGGACTTCAGGAAAGAGGTACAGTAGACTATTTCATTACCGATCTAAATCCAAACTCCCTCAGAGCGTTCACAGTCAGCCCACTAACCCCATTATCAGACCACAGTAAAATTACTCTCTACCTTAACAGATCCAAACCTAACACAGAGGCATCAAAACAAACTCACCTCCATACCCTTAAATATGCATACAGATGGAAACAAAATAGTGAAGATACATACCAAAGCATAAAAAAATTCAAAACTTACTTAATGAATTCCTAGATACATCATTCCCACATAATAACGAAGGTGTAAATTTAGCATTAGACAGAATTAACCAAATATTTACAATATCTGCAACATTATCCAACCTAAAATCCACAAATACTAAAATAAACAAGAAGCCTGCAAAAGATAAATGGTTTGACAATGACTGTAAAAACCTTCGAAAAGAAGTAAGAATTCTATCAAATCAGAAACACAGAGATGCAGACAATGTAAACACACGCCAACTCTACCATGAAAAACTTAAAGAATATAAAGACACCCTAAGGAAGAAAAAGAAACAAGATATACAAAATCAGTTAAGAGCAATTGAACAATCTTTAGAAACAAACCGCTTCTGGGAACATTGGAATGCACTTAATAAATCTCACCATGAACAATTACCCATTCAGAACAGAGATGTATGGATAAACCACTTCTCTAACCTCTTTAATAATATAAACAAGAACCATGAACAAACTACCCTATACAACAAACTATGCACTCTAGAGTCGACTATTGAAGATTACCAAAACCCTTTAGATTCTCCAATTACACTAGAAGAACTATGCAATAATATACAAAAACTTAAATCCCAAAAAGCAAGTGGTATGGATGGCATTCTAAATGAGATAATTAAATATACGGACCAAAAATTCACACTTGCCGTTCTTAAACTGCTTAATATCATCCTTAGTACAGGTATATTTCCCAGTATCTGGAATCAAGGTCTTATCACCCCAATCCATAAAAGCGGAGACAAATTCGACCCTAATAATTATCGTGGAATATGTGTAAACAGTAACCTAGGTAAACTCTTCTGTAACATCCTAAACAGCAGACTCCTCCATTATCTAAATGACAGAAACATTCTGAGTAAATGCCAAATCGGTTTCCAACCAAAATACCGCACATCCGATCATATATACACTCTTCATACTTTAATTGACAAAGAAACCAACCAAAATAAAAGAAAGCTTTCCTCATGCTTTGTTGACTTCAAAAAAGCTTTTGACTCAATCTGGCATGAGGGGCTTTTTCTTCAGTTAATTCAATGTGGCATTGAAGGAAAAACCTACGACATAATCAAATCAATGTACACGAATAACAAATTTGCAGTTAAAATAGGCAACAAGCACAGACTTCCTCTCCCAGAGTCGTGGAGTAAGACAGGGATGTAGTCTAAGTCCTACACTATTTAACATATACATTAATGAATTAGCTCGAGCTTTAGAACAGTCACCAGGACCCGGTCCCACCTTACTAGACACTGAAGTGAAATGCCTTCTGTTTGCAGATGATCTGGTGCTGCTGTCACAAAAGAGGGTCTACAGCAACATCTAGACATCCTGCACACTTTCTGTCAAACATGGGCCCTATCAGTTAACCTTAAAAAGACCAAAATCATGATATTCCAAAAAAGGCCCAGTCGTCAAAACCAACATCCCAATTTCAAACTAAACAAAACAGAACACATCCTTAGAACACATCCAGAACTACACATATCTCGGTATAAACATAAGTAACACTGGGAACTTAAACAAGGCTGTGAACAACCTGAGAGACAAGGCACGAAGAGCTTTTTACGCAATCAAAAAGAATATAAATATTGACATCCCAGCAGGAACCTGGCTAAAAATAATCCAATCAATTATAGAACCAATCACACTGTATGGATGTGAGGTTTGGGGTCCACTTACAAACCAAGAGTTCACCAAATGGGACAAACACCCAATAGAGACCCTGCAGACAGAAATTTGCAAAAACATCCTACGGGTTCAGTGAAAAACTCCAAACAACGCCTGCAGAGCAGAACTAGGACTATACCCTCTAATAATTCAAATACAAAAAAGAGCGATTCAATTCTACACTCACCTTAAAAACAGTGATACAGAGACCCTCCATCATAAAGCCTTCAGCCATCAAGAGCTGAACCCAGAGAGAAGCCCACTCATCCAACTCATATCAGAACTAACTCTACAACCCAAAACATGCCAAACTGAACCCCAAACCCCAGCCAGACTAAACCAAATCATAAAAACACAAAAAGAAAAATATCTCACACACTGGACGGAAGCAACAGCTCAGCAAAGCAAACTGGAATGCTATCTGTCATTAAACAGAGAATATAAACTGGCAGAATACCTCAAAACCGTATCAGACCCTAAACAAAGAAAAGTGTTGACCATGTACAGACTCAGTGATCACAAGCTCACTGTAGAGACGGGCAGACACAGACAGACATGGACACCAAGAGAAGAGCGACTGTGTCCACACTGCACACAGAATCAAGTGGAAACAGAGCTGCACTTTTTAACCTCATGTCCAAACTACACACACATCAGAGAAACATTCTTCCCCCAGTTTACAAACTTCCACAAAGACTTCA
This sequence comes from Oreonectes daqikongensis, assembly GCA_026939265.1. NCBI lineage: Eukaryota > Metazoa > Chordata > Actinopteri > Cypriniformes > Nemacheilidae > Oreonectes > Oreonectes daqikongensis. Next base: position 939,049 of record JAOTQM010000509.1, on the reverse strand, counting down.
GCCAGTTTCAACAAAAGGACAAGATTTCATACATACTGGGAGAAAACTCAACCCTGACAAGACAAGAGAACGACCAGCACACAACAACAAAACACACACAAACTGACACAACACAACACACACAAACTGACACAACACAACACACACAAACTGACACTATATGACAGAATCCTGTCACTCTCACTGAGAACTTTAATCAATACTTTGCTCTTTTTCTACTTGTATTGATATGTATATATAGATACTTATATACTTTTATTTCTATCTTAACCTAGATTGTAAAGAATGTTTATATTTAATTTTCCTGTGCTTTGGCAATGTAAGATTTATTTTATCATGCCAATAAAGCTTCTTTGAATCTTGAATCTTGAAAGAGTCAAGAGGCACACATGACACCATCCACATCAATGGGATGGCTGTTGAGCGTGTCTCCAGTTTCAAGTTCCTGGCGATCCACATCTTGGAGGACCTGTCCTGGACTACCAACACCTCCAGCCTAGTCAAGACGGCTCACCAGCACCTCTTCTTCCTGAGGACACTAAAGAAGAATCAGCTGTCCTCAGATATCCTGGTGAATTACTATCGCTGCACAATAGAAAGCATCCTGACCAACTGTGTCACAGTCCGGCATGGGAGCTGCTCTGTTGCAGAGCGCAAGGCACTGCAGCGGGTGATGAAAACCACACTAGCGCATCACAGGGACATCCAGAGGAAACGCTGTCTGCGTCGAGCTCGCAGCATTCTTAAGGACTCCTCTCATCCCGCTCACAGACTGTTTTCTCTCCTGCCCTCCGGCAGGCGTTTCAGGTGCCTCCGGACCAGGACCAGCAGACTGAAGAACAGCTTCTTACCCAGAGCTGTCTCTTTATTGAACTCTGCCCCTCACTGATCCCACTGCCCCTCGCTGATCCCACTGCCCCTTATATACTGCTACACTCTCCCCCTCATTGCACACCTGACTTCACTTGTTATTTGCACTAATGGACTGTCTATACATAACATTTATGTTCATTTGCACTACCAGACTGCTCATTTGCACTGCCAACTGTTCATTTACAGTACCGACTGTTTACTATGCATCTTGCACTCCTACACTTTAACTGAAATATGCAATAACTTCTTCCATTGCACTGTTACTTAGATAGCTTCTGTCCATAATTTATTTGCACTACTCTATATCCATCACACTGCTGCTCACCATAGCCTAACTTATCATTGTATACATCCACCTGTAAATTTCTGCTTATAGTAAGACATCTGTATAGTATGTACATATCCATCTGTATATCTGTTTATAGTAATAGACATCTGTATATTATGTTCATAGTAAGTCTTTAAACATAGTCCGTGTTCCTCCCACTTAATTGTCAAAAATGTGACTGCTCCTAAATGCATAGAGACTGTGTCTGTCCCCCGAATAATAATACAAAATAATAATTTACGTCAAAGAAAAAACCTTATTGTTATTAAACCTGAAGACAAAATAATCACTGAGCAAAAACAACTCATAAAGTTCGGGCTACTTAATATTAGATCACTAAATCCAAAGGCAGTCATTGTAAACGAAATGATCACAGACAACAGTTTTGATATACTCTGCCTAACTGAAACTTGGGTTAAACTAAATGAGTTTTTTGGTCTAAATGAGTCTACCCCACCTAATTACTGTTATATGCACGAGCCACCTGGGGCAATCCATAATTAACTTGTGTTAGATAAGACGATTTAGCATTTAGTTGGACAAAGTGATATCTGTCAGATAAGTATGATCTGAACACTTGTACTTAATATGTAAGTGTTCCAATCAAAAGTAAAAAATCCTTGCTTTCATTCGCATTGGCTACTGTGTATAGGCCCCCTGGGCCCTACTCGGATTTTCTAAAAGAATTTGCGGACTTCTTATCAGACCTACTGGTCAACGTTGAAAAATTACTGATTGCCGGAGATTTTAATATCCACATAGATAATACAAATGACGCATTCGCAGTGGCGTTCACAGAACTATTACATTCTTTCGGTCGACCCACCCATCGTCTTAATCATACACTAGATTTGATTATATCTCGTGGAATCGATCTAACCGATATTGATATTATACCTCAGAACGACGATGTCACCGATCACCACCTTATAACTTATACAATACACACTGCAGAAATCAGCCACATAACTCATTATCGACAAGGTAGAACAATAACTCCGACTACTAAAGATAGTTTTGCAAAGAACCTACCAGATCTGACTCATCTCATAAATATTCCAATAAACACAAAATCGCTTGATGATATGACCAGCAACATGGGCACTATTTTCTCTAACACACTAGAAACTGTTGCACCTTTGAAGTTGAAAAAGACCAACGAGAAAAGCATAGCACCATGGTATAATAGCACCACCCGATCACTTAAAATGGGAACACGTAAACTGGAGCGCAAATGGAGACAAACACGATTAGAAGTCTTTAGAATTGAGTGGAAAGAGAGCGCAAACTGTTATAAAAAGGCACTAAAAGTGACAAAGGCTGAGCACCTCCGCAACCTCATAGAAACGAACAAAAACAATCAATTAATTTAATACAGTTGCTAAACTAACAAATAATCAGACGCCACCTGACCTGGCTATTCCACCGCACCTTGGTTGCAATTAATTCATAAAGTTTTTCACAGAGAAAATCGAAGATATACGCGACAATATAGCAAAAACTCAACCTTCGACTATGTCCTATGACTTAGCATCAACCATCGGCCCGCAAGAAAAGCTACAGTGTTTCTCACCCATAAAACAGGACGATTTAATTAAACTTATTGCAACATCTAAAACAACAACGTGCCTACTAGACCCTATACCAACCAAATTACTAAAAGAATTACTACCCGTTGCAATTGAGCCTATTTGTAATATTATCAACTCGTCAATTAATCTAGGCCATGTCCCAGGATCCTTTAAGATGGCTGTCATTAAGCCTCTTATTAAGAAACCAAACTTAGATCCCAATGACCTAGGAAACTACAGACCGATTTCAAATCTCCCGTACCTCTCTAAAATATTAGTAAAAGTAGTATCCACCCACTTGTGCTCTTTCCTACAAAATAATGACCTGCACGAAAAATTTCAATCAGGTTTTAGACCACATCATAGCACTGAAACTGCTCTCATTAAAATTACAAACGACCTGCTTATTGCATCAGATAAAGGCAACATCTCACTCCTCGTCTTGCTTGACCTTAGTGCTGCGTTTGATACCATAGACCATAAAATACTTTTAGATCGCTTACAGAATTATACTGGTATTGAGGAACAGGCATTACAATGGTTCAGATCATACTTATCTGACAGATATCACTTTGTCCAACTAAATGGGAAATCATCTTATCTAATGCAAGTTAATTATGGATTGCCTCAGGGATCGGTTCTAGGACCCTTGCTATTCTCCATATACATGCTGCCCCTTGGCAACATTATTAGAAAACATGGAATTAGTTTCCACTGTTATGCAGATGATACTCAACTATATATCTCATCGCGTCCAGATGATTCATTTCAGCTATCCAAACTAGCAGAGTGCATCCAAGACATAAAACACTGGATGACTAAAAATTTTCTCCTCCTAAATTCTAATAAAACGGAAATACTACTTGTTGGACCAAACGCACGTAATCAGAATATTGCGGATTACAACCTACAAATCGAGGGCTGCACCGTTACCCCAGCAAATACAGTTAAAGATCTAGGCTTAATATTAGATAGCAACCTATCATTTGTAAAACACATCTCAAACATCACAAAAACAGAAAATCTTAGAAATATTGCCAAACTACGAAATATTTTGTGTGTTGCTGACGCTGAAAAGCTAATTCATTTATTTATGACCTCAAGACTTGACTATAGTAATGCACTACTAAGTGGTTGTCCTGCATCGTCAATAAACAAATTACAGTTAGTTCAAAATGCAGCTGCCAGAGTTCTTACAAAATCTAGAAAATATGATCACATAACCCCAATCTTATCATCTCTACACTGGCTACCCATTAAGTATCGTATTGACTTTAAAGTTCTTTTAATTACTTATAAAGCCTTAAACGGGTTAGCTACTACCTACATAACAGAGCTTCTATCACGCTACAACCCAGCTCGCTCTCTAAGATCTCAAAACTGCGGACTTTTAATAACACCTAGGATAAATAAATCTACCAAAGGGGGTAGAGCCTTTTCATACGTTGCGCCTAAACTCTGGAATAGCCTTCCTGTTACTGTTCGGGGGTCTGACACAGTCTCCCAAAATTAAAGACATATCTTTTCAGCCAAGCTTTCACATAATGCTTGAATTGTAAACCAAATAAAATATTAAGAACAGCAGCTAAGCTAATTGAGTCTCTTCTCTCCCCCTCCTCAGGATGCCCATCCCGAGGTAGGGAGAGATTACACCAGGTCCAGACGGATGTCATCCCGAGGTGAGGAGAGTTCCGGATGAACGCCTTATGTGATCCCTAACTAGAGGTTACAGCAGCTCCAGCCAAACATCCGGTTCCACCCTCCTGCGATAACCTTCTGCCTGACTGACCATCCCAGCTCCAGCTCATGCAACCCCATCACCAACCAAGATCAAAGATGGTCTAATTGTTGTCATATTAATGCTAACAGTATTACAATACTTGGTATTAAATGCTAAACTTACAATCACATGACAGCAGTTTGAAGTTACAGCTGCATTCAGTTACATTATGCCATCACAGTTCCGTTTTCTGCGTATAACATTCCAAATTTAACAAAATCAATTTCCTTATTACATTTAATAGGCTCTCTATGATAATCATTTTCTCTATAACGTTAATCAAGGTCACTGAGTGCAGCTGTGACACGTCATAGGATAACTGGCCCTCCCGACTGAGACTGGTTTCTCCCGAGGTTTTTTTCTCCATATATTTATCATTGGAGTTTGGGTTCCTCGCCACAGGGCCATGTTGGCTTGCTCACCGGGAGACTGCTTTTATAGTTATTTTATTTTATTAAATTAATTTAAAGGTTTGGTAATTTTTACCTTTCTTATGTTTTTTCTGTTGCTTTCTCCTGTAAAGCTGCTTTGCAACAATACTCATTGTGAAGAGCGCTATATAAATAAAATTGAATTGAATTAAATAGTACATATCCATCTGTAAATCTCTTTTTAGTAATAGCCATCTGTATATTATGGTCATAGAACATATCCATCTGTAAATCTCTGTTTTTAGTAATAGACATCTGTAAATCATGGTCATAGTACATATTCATCTGTAAAGTACTTCTATAATATTTATTTATGTAACTTATGCAACTGCTGTATATCCTGCACTTGCTGCTATTGCACCTCTGGTTAGACCTAAACTGCATTTCGTTGCCTTGTACTTGTACATGTGTAATGACAATAAAGTTGAATCTAATCTAATATGCAGATGTCATAGCAAATAGCAGTAAATACACACACCTTATTCTCTTATTCTGAAGTTTACTATGCACTGCAAGACCGTGGATTAAAGAACGTGCTAAACACACAGAGTAAAGACAGGGCGGAGCCGAAGAATGCCACTACATAGTGAGCATAGCGGGAGAGAGGGTTGCCGAAGTGGTGTTGCGTGTATTAAGATCACAATTTCTGACTGTTTCAAGGGTCAGCACTTGGGGGGGGCCCACTGGCCATCCGCGCACTCGTGTTCCGGATATGAACGGAGCGCAGGCGGCACACCTCGGCTGGGGCCCTCAAAATCATCCTAAGACTTCCCCCCTCTTACGGCGCCCCTGGCAGCACATAAACACATCCAGGAATGGTCCAGCACAGCTTTCAGTTTTTTATAGCATAAAGTTATTATGCAAATGACCAGCAACTCTTATAGGAATATTATCACTAAATCCTATTGTCACGAGGGGCCTCAGCAGTAAAATAACAAAATTAAGATTTCTTTCAATTAAAATGACATGTTAAATAAAACTTCAACTCTATTGACAAGGTTCAAAAACACTGTAGTATCTAGGTGTCTTACTATAGTTAATGAGCAAATGCTATAGTATACTGAAATATTTTTCATGTGGGCAAACTATTACTATTGTACTGTAAAAAAATGGATAAAAAAGCGGAATCCAGAAAAATGTAAATAGAAAGAACGGAATTTGGAAAAAATTAAATGGATTTCATAGGGTCCTACTAGCCTTTCTGAAACATCTTGCAAAACCAAATCCCATTTTATACTGAGCCTAATTTGTAAAAAGTGATGTTAAATTGCATCTTGCAATTAAGTGAGTGACCTATTTTTTGTCAGATATGGTGACCCATACCCGAAATGTGACCTCTGCATTTAACCCAACCAGTGAATAGTGAACACACATCAAGGACACGTCAGTTGTTACCTGACGGTACTGAGAATCGAACCAGCAACCTTCTGGTTACGAGTCCGACTCTCTAACCATTAGGCCACAACTGCCCCGTTCTTTCAATTTTTGTTGACTACACAAATACAGTCATTTATACACGGATAAGATGGAATTGCACACACACATGCTGCCTGCATGTCTCCAGTTTCATGGTTACGAATGGTCCAGTTTCAGTGGTCACGAATGCCGCCGTGAGCAGTTTGTATTTATGCATATATAAATTACAGTAACAGCCTGATGGAAATGTTACTTTTAGCCAGTTTATGAGCTGCCTGCAGGGTCAACACAAAGAGTTTGTGCAGTAGGCAGGACCTGACATTCATCCCATGGTTCAGGCCCTAAGGATGGGGAAGCGATGAGGTGTGCTGGGAGAGCGAGTTTGGGCCAAGGTGCGAGCGTGTGTATGCATTGGGGGCGTTAACTGTTGCAGGAGGTTGTTGCAGGAGGTTGGAGTGAGGGAACTTTTTGCCTTGATACTAACTCCCCCCCTCCATCCCACACACACCCCTTTCCCCCCACCCTCATCAACAATCAGACAGCCATAACCCCCATCTCCTCCTCGCTGGCTCACTGTGAAGACTCTGGAATGTTCCAACATTGGCTTTTTTTAGCAAGTGCTCAACCTGAGCTTCCGTTTGCTTTCAGCAGCCTTGCATTGAGTAAATTACAGATACATTACAAATTACATCCTCCATGGCTTGCTTGATTATGAATATACACTTCAGCTCGAGAATGTAACCGAAAACTTAAGCATGGGGGATGTAAACTTGTAAGAACTGGCAACAAACATCTCGAGGAACTGCTTTTCTTTTCTTAAACCCCCAAAAGTGTTTATTATGCAACTGGTCCGATTTAAATGAAACCCCTCCAACTTTTCCTTCGAGTCTTCTGAGCAAATGACCAATAAGTGCTAGAAGGCAGAAATAAATGAGTATTATTAAGTGTTTTAACACCTTCGTGTTTCTCTGGGGGACGTCACATCACGTGTCCAGTGCATGAAATGACTAGTTCTTGTAACCCATGTGCTCAGCGTCACCCACAGAAAAACAAGAATGACTGACCGTTCTCTATCTTTGTTTTTACACTGCTTTGCCGAAAACACACAGCCCACCGTCAGTGTGCCTGCTCGCCTTCACCTCCCCCACTCTCTCTCTCTCAACAGCCTAGTCTGCAGGGAGACAGGGTCGTCAGCACCACTGGTGTGTTACTATCCCCATGGCAACACCCCCCCCACCCCACACACAGTGGTCAGCTCACAGACAGCGTTAGGTTCCTGGCTCTCACTGGCTTGTTTTTTCCGGCCGCTGCTATGAGAAAAGGCCCTGATCTTATTTCTCTGTGTCTGAGAGATCTCACCAGCCCAGCGTCCTACCTCTCGTCCCGTGATTTTAGTATGTTGGCTTTTTTGGGTCAAAAACATATCTTGCTCCAGACCGGTGCAAAGCAAATCTTGAAAATATTCATTTATATTTCCAATATATTGTTTTCAAAAACAAGTTCTCATGGCCAAAGATAACAAGAATGGCGTGGACCAGTGTATATAAGGCTTTTTGGAGCACTTTGATTGCTCAATTTAGTTTTCATTTAAAATCCAACCCCAACTGTAACACACTATTAGGCTGAAAAGTGCCAAACATTTGGCTTTTTCAAACACAAGAGTGATGTGACCAGCACTTAAGGTGTTAAAGCTCAGTTAAAAAAGGAAGAGCAAGGGGGAGAAAAATGGCGGCACACGGCACGCTCTGCTGTCCAACTTAAAATGGCTGACATCACAGTGTGTTAACCGGCTGCGAGGTAGTGCGATGCCAGCTCCTGCTGACCAGAGCAGCTAGATCACACGGTGCCCTGGTTTCACACCACTGCACGCTTGTCCCGAGCCAAGGGAACGTTTCCAGGTGTCGTTTTGGAATAGTCTAGCAATAATCCCACCTGGATGCTTGTAGAAACACAAGTTAAGTAACAGAAAAAGGCATACTAATGAACCATTTCTCTTGGTTTCTTATCTACGCCAGAATATTGGCGTTATGTCTTGATTAGGCATTCACTGATGATGTACAGATTTATTTCCTCCTACAGCAGAAAAATGACTACGTACATGATGCACTCACATGACTGAAATTCTTAACAAATAGAATTGGGTATCGTTTGAATTGTATTGATTCCAATTCTTATATCTATATATATTTGGATATCAACCTGTATGTTAATTTAGTCGGCTTATTAACTGGTTTGCAAAAATAATATTAGATTTATGAGCACTGTATTGTGTATATATACACATAGCGACCATGTTTTCTCTGATTTATTACAATTTGTATTACCAAAGCTTAACTACATCATGGTTAAACTGTAGTTTGTAGTTAATATAATGAAACTATGGTCAATTTGTGCTTCCTGTGCTTTATCACAAGTTAACATGCCCATTTCTGAAAATATGCACACAGGAATTGATAAGAGGAGTTACAATTTTTATTCCAAGTGTCCAATTCCTATTCCTTTCGATTCCAATCCGATTCCTAGCCTTTCGATTCCGATGTTCAATTCCCAACCCTATTAACAAACGGGTTTAAGTGAAAGAACTGGACCCTTCAAAAAAAAACATACAGGTGATCGATCCATCAGAATCAAACATCATGGCCAACATGTTCACCTCACACACATAGCACTGAGTGTCAAGATGGGGAAGTGACTTCATGGTTAGACGTGATGAGACTGTGGCATTTTTTTAATCTGTTTATCACTTTCACACTAAACCGTCGCCTTAAAATTATAAAGTTCTATCTGACATTTTGGTCAAAACTCTTATTCCGTGACAACTTGTTTACATTAGGCCATGTTTGTCTACATTTTCGGAAATTTCTACAAAAATCGAATTATAATTTAGTTCCATAAGGTTCTATCTGCGAGCCAATCAGCACTTTGAATGCACACAAGAGGACCAATCAGGATCAGCTTTCTTTGTCATGTGGCCGGGCTCCTCAGTGACAGTGGGAAATATCCGAGGAAACATGCAACGCAAAACAATGTTTAAAAGAAACCTCAAGGTTGACTGATTTATTGATACTCTTGTCAAGGAGAGCAGGGGCAGTTGTGGCCTAATGGTAACAACTGATGTGTCCTTGAGCAAGGCACCTTACCCCTGTTTGCTCCCCGGGCGCTGCAGTGTTAGCTGCCCCCTGCTCCCGGTGTATGTGTGTTCACGACTTGAAGTGTGTGTGTTCACTATTCACTGGTTGGGTTAAATGCAGAGGTCACATTTCGGGTATGGGTCACCATATCTGACAAAAATAGGTCACTTTCACTCAAACTACAGAATTTTTGTTGTTTTGTTTTAGGTTTTGTTGATGAGATCATTTGGTTATATTTATAGACTAGTCAGCAGCGCTAGCTTCCTAATTCCTGTGTTAACATACACTCTCATAATGCGATTAATGCCTTAAATCTTACAGTATTATTGTATCATTTTTACAATATGCTATTTCAGCCATACTCATCTCTAGAAAGTAATTTTACCTGTATCACCTTCTGTGGATAAAAAAATATAGGCCCGGTTTCATAGACAATGTTTTGCAAAAAGAACCTTATCATTGATTTTTCAGAATTAGATGGTTCTGTCTGTGTTTGACCTGTTCCAAAAATCGCCATTTACACATTTCAGAAATACATTTAGGGTCTCACGTATGAAAGAGATTTGTTCCTTATGTAATTTTTGCTATATGAAATGCAAAAACTTTGAAACTCAATATTTCGAAACTACTCACAAAACATATAATTCCAGGGCGACATACTGTGAAAGAGCATTAATACATTATACATCTATAGACTGCCATACATGTACATGTAATAAGTTGTCCACATAACTTCATGTGCAGTTCATCTGTTGACAAAGCTCAGTAGATGGATCTTATCTGATAAGGGGGAAATCACATTTTGGTTATTCGGACATCCAAGCGCAGAATCCGAAAATGATCAGGCCTCACCAATATATTGCTCTATGATTATACTACATGCTAATATATTCCCAGTTTCTGCCCGATTCTATGAACCTCGTTTACACAATAGTGTTTAAAATGGGGACACACACACTATAACACTTATATGATCAATAATTGAACCTATACGTAGGCTATATTTGAAACCACAAATGAAAACATGTAGACTAGAGAAAACCACATACATGTTGTACGAGTCTGATAACACATGTCACGTCTTTCTGATCCAACTTTTAACGCTACTAACATTATACAGTACAGCATATTGAGCACCACAAACCCGAACAACTCGTGTGTCCATCACACACACTGACAGACAGAGCAGCAGTCAGTCACTTGAAATGTATCAGTAATGTATAACTGTTGTAATAATGATACATTGTAACGTTGATGTGGAACAATAAGTCAAACACAAACTCACCCGCGCGCACGAGCACGATCCCGTCAGAGACGCGCGTCCACACGCACAATGATTCACAATAATGTCAGCGTGTGCTGATAAATGCTGATAAATTTGTAACACAAAGGCCTCGCGCTCTTGTTTATGTCCACTCGAGCTCAGTCAGTGTGTGTAACTGTGTGTGTGTGTGTGTGTGTGTTCAACACAGACGGGCAAAGAAACTCACCCACTACGTCACCATCAGCAGCGTCATGTGACCCTACGCGTCACTGCGTGCGTTCCTCTTGCAAAAATCTAATATTGATGATTATTATTTATATTCAAATACAGAATTGTACAGGCAATTAGGTGTAATTTCTGTCACAAAAATGAAAAAGATAAAGTTGAATTTAATTTCATAACCATGCACCTATAGTCAGTAAAAATGTAATCGTTGGCAATAACAATAACGTTAGCCCAAAACAAAAAAAAATTACACTATCTACGGCAAACGCATTTAAAGTGAGGCCAAGTGTTCCATACTCGGAATTTGTGCTCTGCATTTAACCCATCCAAGTGCGCGCGCACGCACACAGCACAGCACACAACGAGAACACACACCGGGGCTGCGTTCCATTCCAAATTTTTATGCCCTTCCCTCCCAAACTTCCCTCAGTCTCGTTGACTAGGATGTGCGTCATTACTTACGTACCACGAGTGTCCACTTCTTGCAGTTTGTCACAGAAACGATGCTGACCAAGGTAAAATATCATGAGTCATGACAAAAATTGGAGAAATAAAAGACCTTATATAATAAAAAGACTATTTTAGCCATGCCAGCACTTGCGCATCAAAAACAAACATTATAGTACTTGTCTAGGTCCACAGAGGTGGAGCTGGAGTAGCTCAAGCCCCAACCACTAGCTCCAGCGAGGGGGAGCTGAAAAATAAAAAAAAACGTAAATTAGTCGTATTATTTCGTTTTGGTTTGCCTGTTTACTGGATTTTCGATTTAGAACTGAAAAACGTAAAAAAAGACTGTCATTTTTGGTTCATACATTTTTCGTTTGCCAGGCTATGTGAAATAATTGAATGATCAGATGATGCACGGAATGTCTGCGCTGTTCACTCCTCTCCTTATGCTGCCTTCACGTGCTCTCGCAATTATCCAAGAAATGAGTTTCCGAGGTAAGAAACACGTTTTCCACTGGGAAATAATTTTGATACCCAACTTTCCGAGAGGGGCGGGCCTTACACTTCAAACATGGTGGATGGAAGATTTCAGCTGTGATAGATATATGATTTAGTAGTTTTCCGCAAGACCGCAACAGCTTAATTGCCTTGTCTTTTAGTTCAAAATTAGTACGTTTACATATATGAATAATAATTTGAAGCATACTGTATGTTTTATACACGGCGAAAATTGCATATTTCACCAATGACTACATAAAACTATACGGTTGAAAACTATTAGGCTACCATATAACATTTTCCCAAGCATGAATCTGGCATCCTGCATTCTTTCCGAAAACAAAGCACCTGAACACAACCAGCTCGGAATCATGACTTCGGAAGTGGGAAGTATCGAACTTCCGAGAGCACGTTAAGTGCAAAAAGAGTCCCTCCCATCTCACCCACCTGTGTGTGATGTGGATTTTTTTCTATAATAAAGACATGCCTGTCAATCTTTTCCTAAACTGGAACTATCTAATTAACAATACATTTAATTACACGTGCTCTGAGGAATTACGCGAATGTTGATGAGCTGAGATTGTTATATTTTTTAGAAAATACATTTGGCTAAATCTAAATATGAGAGAGCATGGATTTGTATTGATTGGGACAATAAATAAAAACATTTTGACAAAAATAACACACCGAAGTATTTCATAATTTGAAATGCATTTATAATACTTGTATTCATTTACCAACATTGATTGTCTCATGTTGCTATTGCCATCACCCACCTGTAGATGGCTCACCTCGAATGAACGTGAGAGCCATTATGCGTTCTCATTGGCTGAGCGTGAAGACGTCGCATTTACTCATTGGAGGCTCTGGCAAGGTCATGGCTCCTGTGCGCATGCGCAGTGTTAGTTTCCTGAGCCGTGTCAATGTGTGGAGAATCTGATCGACTGCAGATCTCACAAAAAAACCATCAAGACTTCATTCAATAAAGCGCGTGTTTGACTGACTTTATACACACAGCAGATATGACGAGCAACTCAAAGCGGAAAGAAGAGCTTCACGTGTCTAACGGAGGAGTGAAGCAGTCCGCGTGGAGTAAAGCCATCAGCTGTAAAGCAGTATGGGACGAGAAGGTCTGGCGCGCGCACGCACGCACACACACACACACACACACACACACAGCTCTTTAAACTAAGGATTACACTTCATTACAACCTTCTATTGTAAGCTTATATGTGGCACGTCACATTGAAAAATGAGGTTACTTTGTGTATTATACCGTGGTATTTTTAGGACACTCTATGGTACCGTACTTAAGTTTTCACATCTACATACAATGATTTACTTGTAGGGTAGGCCTACAGTTTTGCTTTGTTTGGTTTGCTTTGGTGACAGATTGTGAATGTTTTTATCTCTTCATTGGAATGCATTTTTCACCTCTGCACAGGATGAGTTTTTAGATGTCGTCTACTGGTTTCGACAAATTATCGCCATCATACTGGGGCTAATATGGGGCGTTGTGCCGCTGAAAGGGTTTCTGGGTATAGCCATGTGAGTACTTGAGTCCTCAGCCTCAACATCATCTCACAGATCAAGTCTTGAGTGGTGTTTGATTTTGTGTGTGTGTGTGTGTGTGTGTGTGTGTGTGTGTGTATATGTGTTTGTTTCACTCAGATTCTGTGTCATCAACGCTGGAGTTCTGTATGTGTACTTCAGCAGTTTCCAGCAGGTAGATGAGGAGGAGTATGGAGGAACATGGGAGCTCACCAAAGAAGGCTTCATGACATCCTTTGCTTTGTTCCTGGTAAATATCTATTTACGAACACGTTTTTAAAATGGTGCTTATAAAGCGGCTGTCTGGTCGCAGTGATTTGTTTTGCAATGAAAATCTGTTCCAACAGATACAATGATGTAGTACAACCATTTGTAAGCGCTAGGGCCTACATATGAAACATAAGCATATATAGACTGTTCAGTTTTCGTTTTTTCATCTTATTTAGGGAGTCATTCAATTCGTCCGAATCTATCCACTGTTAAAACGTTTTGTTTTTACCGTACATGTTGAAATTAATGTCGAAATCATCCATTGCAAATTGTGGTTGTCCAGTGTTTCAGTCACAAGATGGCACCAGACGGTAATCTTTGTTGGAGCGGAGGGATATTAAACATACAAGTAGTTTCGGTCATGTGTTATTAGTTTGCAGAGAACGAATTATTTGAAAAGAACGAACCTGCAAATGTCGCGACTGGCCAATCAGAATCAAGCATTCCAACGAGCCGTGTAATAATTATTGATAAACATATGGTCACAGTGAAATTTAAAGCAAAATAATCTTTGTCAAAACTCACTAAATAAACATGTACTTAAATGAGTAATAAAACAAAGTGGATACATACTCTCGGCAGTGTCTGTCAGTATATCGCGAGCACGGTTTGGGCACTGGTAAGGACCCTTGCTCACTTCATGTTGGGACACCGTTCACTTATTTTCCTGTGACGTGACAGCAGGCAAAACCGAAATCTCTGTTTTGATTTATTTATTTGGTTAAATGACATTATGGAAAACTTGTTCATTCATCGACGCTCGCTGGTTTTTGCGTTGCAGTGTGAGAATTTTTGACGAAAAACGTTTCAGTGCACTGAAAGGATTTTGCGAATGAGACGATCCGAGCCCCGACTACTGAGCTAGTGTGCTGATTGAGACACAGCCATTGAAAACATTCACTACCTACCCTTCTACTAAACATGTTCATCTCTTCCGGAGAAATGTATCGGCATACGGTTGTTTAACACACACTGTAACTCTGATTGCCTGTGGTAATTCGTTTTAAACTTCTAGTAATGTAAACCTTCTGACAGTGCCGATTTATGATTTGTTGTCAGGTGGTTTGGATAATATTCTACACAGCTCTACACTACGACTGAGGATGTGCTGTAGACCTGGCGAGTGACATTAGATTGAATGTTATACGGAAGGGCTGGAGCGAGCTACCTGTCAAGGCACTGCTGGGTTTCCAGCAGCATGGATGAGACTGGAAGAGCTGGTGCATAGTGGCTACATGTGAATAAACTTCTTCAACCCAGGGCTGATTGAATTTTAAGCTAATATTGTCCACTGCACTGCCATGGCTAATGGGTTAAAACTGTTATTTCTGTTAACTTAATTTTATGTTACACGATTAGCTTCCAACACAAATTGTCTTACTCTGTTATGACCAGTAAATCAAATAGTAGGGTGTGAATTCTGTACAATATCATTTTATTCAATCCACAATGTATTAAAATTCTGTACGCATTTCTTATGTCGTTGTTGATGTAACATACTTCTCAGTATTTTATAGCGTATTCACTGAAATGCGAATGTTCTGTATGCTTGTTATGATTCATAAGAAATAACTAAGGCGGTAGAGAGACTATTTTCTGGCTGGAATGTTTTGAAGAATAAAATAAATTTGGGTATTGTTTGCCCCAAACTTTTCAGCTTATGTGCTGTTTAAAACTCTGTTGAAAGGTTACGGTAAGGTTGTATTTGAAACATTAGTAAATGCATCAACCCTCCTGTTATGTGCCAGTTTTAGCAATGATTTCATGTGTGGGCTTACATTGACCCACAAATGTTTATATATGATAAATTACTCAAATTTTATTTGTTATTAGCTTGTTTTGCTCACACACTACCTATCTAAAATGAAAAATATTATATTATAACAAACATTTTATTTGTACACTTGTTGGTTGTTAGTGTCTTCAAAAATGAAGCTGTCAATTCTCATATAGGCTATGCTTTAAATTCTTTAAAAAACACGCCATTCACGCTCTAAAAGGCATTGAAATATACAGGTGCTGGTCATATAATAAGAATATCATCAAAAGGTTTATTTATTTCACTAATTCCATTAAAAAAGTGAAACTTGTATATTATATTCATTCATTACACATAGACTGATATATTTTAAATGTTTATTTCTTTTAATTTTGATGATTAGAACTGACAACTACTGAAAATCCCAAATTCAGTATCTCAGAAAATTTGAATATTACTTAAGACTAACACAAAGAAAGGATTTTTAGAAATCTGGGCCAACTGAAAAGTATGAACATGAAGAGTATGAGCATGTACAGCACTTAATACTTTTGCCTGAATTACTGCAGCAATGCGGCATGACATGGAGTCGATCAGTCTGTGACACTGCTCAGGTGTTATGAGAGCCCATCAGTCTGTGACACTGCTCAGGTGTTATAAGAGCCCATCAGTCTGTGGCACTGCTCAGGTGTTATGAGAACCCATCAGTCTGTGGCACTGCTCAGGTGTTATGAGAACCCATCAGTCTGTGGCACTGCTCAGGTGTTATGAGAGCCCATCAGTCTGTGGCACTGCTCAGGTGTTATGAGAGAACATCAGTCTGTGGCACTGCTCAGGTGTTATGACAGCCCATCAGTCTGTGACACTGCTCAGGTGTTATGAGAGCCCATCAGTCTGTGGCACTGCTCAGGTGTTATGAGAGCCCATCAGTCTGTGGCACTGCTCAGGTGTTATGAGAGCCCATCAGTCTGTGACACTGCTCAGGTGTTATAAGAGCCCATCAGTCTGTGACACTGCTCAGGTGTTATAAGAGCCCATCAGTCTGTGGCACTGCTCAGGTGTTATGAGAGCCCATCAGTCTGTGGCACTGCTCAGGTGTTATGAGAGCCCATCAGTCTGTGACACTGCTCAGGTGTTATAAGAGCCCATCAGTCTGTGGCACTGCTCAGGTGTTATGAGAGCCCATCAGTCTGTGGCACTGCTCAGGTGTTATAAGAGCCCATCAGTCTGTGACACTGCTCAGGTGTTATAAGAGCCCATCAGTCTGTGGCACTGCTCAGGTGTTATGAGAGAACATCAGTCTGTGGCACTGCTCAGGTGTTATCAGGTGTTATGAGAGCCCATCAGTCTGTGACACTGCTCAGGTGTTATGAGAGAACATCAGTCTGTGACACTGCTCAGGTGTTATGAGAACACATCAGTCTGTGACACTGCTCAGGTGTTATGAGAGCCCATCAGTCTGTGGCACTGCTCAGGTGTTATGAGAGCCCATCAGTCTGTGGCACTGCTCAGGTGTTATGAGAGCCCATCAGTCTGTGACACTGCTCAGGTGTTATAAGAGCCCATCAGTCTGTGGCACTGCTCAGGTGTTATGAGAGCCCATCAGTCTGTGGCACTGCTCAGGTGTTATAAGAGCCCATCAGTCTGTGACACTGCTCAGGTGTTATAAGAGCCCATCAGTCTGTGGCACTGCTCAGGTGTTATAAGAGCCCATCAGTCTGTGGCACTGCTCAGGTGTTATGAGAGAACATCAGTCTGTGGCACTGCTCAGGTGTTATGAGAGCCCATCAGTCTGTGACACTGCTCAGGTGTTATGAGAGCCCATCAGTCTGTGACACTTCTCAGGTGTTATCAGGTGTTATGAGAGCCCATCAGTCTGTGGCACTGCTCAGGTGTTATGAGAGCCCATCAGTCTGTGGCACTGCTCAGGTGTTATGAGAGCCCATCAGTCTGTGACACTGCTCAGGTGTTATGAGAGCCCATCAGTCTGTGGCGCTGCTCAGGTGTTATGAGAGTCCATCAGTCTGTGGCACTGCTCAGGTGTTATGAGAGAACATCAGTCTGTGGCACTGCTCAGGTGTTATCAGGTGTTATGAGAGCCCATCAGTCTGTGGCACTGCTCAGGTGTTATGAGAACCCATCAGTCTGTGACACTGCTCAGGTGTTATAAGAGCCCATCAGTCTGTGACACTGCTCAGGTGTTATGAGAGCCCATCAGTCTGTGACACTGCTCAGGTGTTATGAGAGCCCATCAGTCTGTGACACTGCTCAGGTGTTATGAGAGTCGATCAGTCTGTGGCACTGCTCAGGTGTTATGAGAGCCCATCAGTCTGTGACACTGCTCAGGTGTTATGAGAGTCGATCAGTCTGTGGCACTGCTCAGGTGTTATGAGAGCCCATCAGTCTGTGACACTGCTCAGGTGTTATGAGAGAACATCAGTCTGTGGCACTGCTCAGGTGTTATGAGAGAACATCAGTCTGTGGCACTGCTCAGGTGTTATGAGAGAACATCAGTCTGTGACACTGCTCAGGTGTTATAAGAGCCCAGGTTGCTCTGATAGTGGCCTTCAGCTCTTCTGCATTGTTGGGTCTGGCATATCGCATCTTCCTCTTCACAATACATCATAGATTTTCTATGGGGTTAAGGTCAGGCGAGTTTGCTGGCCAATTAAGAACAGGGATACCATGGTCCATAAACCAGGTACTGGTAGCTTTGGCACTGTGTGCAGGTGCCAAGTCCTGTTGGAAAATGAAATCTGCATCTCCATAAAGTTGGTCAGCAGCAGGAAGCATGAAGTGCTCTAAAACTTCCTGGTATATGGCTGCGTTGACCTTGGACCTCAGGAAACACAGTGGACCAACACCAGTAGATGACAAGGCACCCCAAACCATCACTGACTGTGGAAACATGGATTCTGTGCCTCTCCTCTCTTCCTCCAGACTCTGGGACCCTGATTTCCAAAGGAAATGCAAAATGTACTTTCATCAGAGAACATAACTTTGGATCACTCAGCAGCAGTCCAGTCGAGATGCTTCTGATGCTGTCTGTTGTTCAAGAGTGGCTTGACACAAGGAATGCGACAGCTGAAACCCATGTCTTGCATAAGTCTGTGCGTAGTGGTTCTTGAAGCACTGACTCCAGCTGCAATCCTCTCTTTGTGAATCTCCCCCACATTTTTGAATGGGTTTTGTTTCCCAATCCTCTCCAGGGTGCAGGTTATCCCTATTGCTTGGACACTTTTTTCTACCACATCTTTTCCTTCCCTTCGCCTCTCTATTAATGTGCTTGTGAACAGCCAGCCTCTTTTGCAATGACCTTTTGTGTCTTGCCCTCCTTGTGTAAGGTGTCAATGTTGGTCTTTTGGACAACTGTTAAGTCAGCAGTTTTCCCCATGATTGTGTCGCCTACAGAACTAAACTGAAAGACCATTTAAAGGCCTTTGCAGGTGTTTGGAGTTCATTAGCTGATTAGAGTTTGACACCAAGTCTCTTCAATGTTGAACTTTTTCACAATATTCTCATTTTCTGAGATACTGAATTTGGGATTTTCAGTAGTTGTCAGTTCTAATCATCAAAATTAAAAGAAATAAACATTTGAAATATATCAGTCTATGTGTAATGAATGAATATAATATACAAGTTTCACTTTTTGAATGGAATTAGTGAAATAAATCAACGTTTTGATGATATTCTAATTATATGACCAGCACCTGTATACATTTTGTAGTTTCTTGCTGACCATTGCGTTGATGCCAGACCTAGGGCTGAAATGGCCATTTTATGATAATTAAGATTTTTTATAAGCTGACTTTGTATAAATTGCATAGTGTTGCCTGTTTTGCACGTACAAACAATTCGGCGTAATTGTTTGCGTAATGAATACAAAACATTAAGAAATGACAAAAAAATGAACTGATGAGATAAGCGCCGTAGTCTTTGTCGCCCTCTCGCGCTCGATGTGGATTTTAACGCTCTGGTGACGTCAGTGACGTATAGCATCATGGCGGCGCCCCACTCCACTGTGAAATTCTGGAAGCCCGGTAAAATTCACAGCACATCTAACTCAAGCGCGAGTGTTTATCATTTATGTTCTTTTATTAATGTGAGCTCCTGCTGCATGTGCAGATAATGTTAGTGTGTGTGTGTGTGTGTGTGTGTGTGTATGTGCGTTTTACTGTGCAGCAGCGTAAAAACAACATCCAGCCCCATTGTACTGTCACCATTCATCACCATGCTTTTACCATAGTAAACGTGTAGTAACCATGGTTTTCCAAGTTTGTATTGCCATTATTTGACTTATTACGAACTTGTTGGCATTGATGTTTTCCCCAGGCTCTGATGCTCCTGGTGTGTGTGAGGAGAGGGATCTGTCCACTGAGACCACCGGATCTCCCGTCATCTACAATCCACACACTGCTCTCTCCATAGAGAAACAGAGGCAGAGACTGCCAGTGTTCAAGGTACCACCAACATCTTGAAAGCATCACTCAATGTTCTTGTGATCTGTGCTGTGCGGTGTATGACAAAAAGTGCACAAACAAATCTTGTTAATCTTGGATTATTTAGGAAAAATATCATTTATATGATCACTTTTATAATCTATGAAATATTGTAGCCTAAATCCAGAATATAAATTGTATGTTGAACATAAACCAGACAGTAAACCTGGGCACCACATTGCCAGGGCATTTCTGTGTGGTTGCTGAGTGTTTTAAATCATGGTAGTTTCTGGATACCTGGCTCACATCATTTAGAAAGTATCTCAAAACAATTAGTTCCAGCTGTGGATGATTTGTGATGAAACTCCAGTACAGTACAGCTAAGAGCACCCAAAGCTGATGCTTATTTTTACTGAATAATAATGTTCTGTGACTCTTATCTTAATAAAAACACCAGGATGACATTTAAACTACTGTACTTAAATAAACACAGGGCTGTCAGTCACATACCTAAATACTGAGAAAGAAGACTCTCAATGACCCTTAAATGAAGATCATTTCTAGAAGAGCATCGCGTATGAGCACGAAACTCATTTTTAATTGAAGTGTGCTTTTCATGGTTCATATCAGAACTTCCTAATCTTTCTGTCAGTCGTTTTGGATGAAAGCGTCTGCTAAAGGTAAATGTAGTCAGTGGTGGCCAAGAACTGTTACAAAGCATTCTTCCAAATATCTTTCTCGATGTTCATCAGAACAAAGAAATGTAAAGGGGATTCGGAACAACTCGAGGATGGGTGAGTGAGTGATGACTCTTTAACTAAGCCCTGTGTGTGAAAGCAGGACTAACTAGCTTGGAAACATGATTTTATGTCTGTTATTTACAACTGATGTTCTTTGTTTTGTATTCAGCACAGAAACAATATCCTCTATCTGGTGGAAAGTTTCCAGACTGTGGTGATTGTTGGAGAAACCGGATGTGGGAAAAGCACACAGATTCCACAGGTCTGTCGGCATGTCAATCGGAGACTACTTCCCATTTTCCCCAAATCCTTCAGTCATGTAATGCAAGGTGTTTTGTTCTGCTAGTATTTGTTGGAGGCCGGATGGGCGGCAGAAGGGAAAGTGATTGGTGTCACTCAGCCTCGACGTGTGGCTGCTACATCCGTATGTATCCACTCTTGTCCTTCCTCTCCGTGATCTCCCTGAGATGCGATGCTCACCGTGTGTGAACGTGTGCCGTATGTACAGGTGGCCGCTCGCGTGGCAGAAGAGAGGGGGGCGTTTCTAGGCCACGAGGTCGGCTACACCATTAGGTTTGATGACTGCTCCGACCCCCAGGCTACACGTATTAAAGTAGGCTCTCATGGCATTTTTTCACATGCACACACACAAACGCATAGTGGATGCATCCCGGCACCTAAGCAATAATGAAATTGTGTCGTTTCAAACCTGAGTGATGAAAAGCAAAGGACGTCCTGACCACTCTCTTCATATACAGTAACACAAGTGAATGTCATGTAAATATTCAACCCTAATCCAACACACCTGAAGCAGCTAATCAAGGGCTGTGTCCTGTATGAGTCATGAGTAGTATGTCCAAAACCTCAGTGCACAAATACCAGGATGGTCTACAGATTTCATTCTTTCAAACTGGTATCTGTTGTTCAGTTTCTGACAGATGGGATGTTGGTTCGGGAGATGATGTCTGACCCTCTGTTAAAGAAATACAGGTGATGCTGTATTATTACTGTACTATTGTTTCTTTTTCCTGTTATTCAAATATATTTTGTCATGTAGCGATATTAATTTAAAATATCAAAATGATCTATGATATAAGGAGTTTAAACAACAACAGTAAATGCAGATTCGTACATTATCATTAGTGAGCGGAGAAAAACTGATATAGGCCTGTATGAAATACACTATATAGACAAAAGTATTGTGACGGCTCTTCTTGTAAATATGTTGACCGTTTCAGTAGTTCCAGTCAAAACAAACATGAATCCTTTATCGTGTGTATACTGTAAAATTACTTTGCAACATTGAAGTGGGTTGTGAAATCACTATAGAAGCCAATTGAATTGAGTTTAAGGACCAGTGTGTAAGTTAAAGGAGGATCTATTGACAGAAATGCAACATAATATACATAATTATGTGTTCAGAGGTGTATAAAGACTACTTAATGAAGTGTTATGCTTTTATTATCTATCTACATACACCACGGGTCCCCTTTCATGGCAATCGGCGTGTTGTTTCTAGTGTTCCTAAACGGACAAACTGCTCTACAGAGCGCGTTTCCTAAAAAAACGGTTTTGCCTTCGGAAAAGTAGTGAAAACGTGATGGCGACTTTGTGCTGTGACGGCCACCGAAGTGCTTCGAAAGGGAGGGGCGAGCGGTGGAGTGAGCTGCTGGTTGCAAACCTCACCACTAGATGCCACTAAATTTCACTGACTGATCCTTTAAATGAATAATTGCCCTATACTCTCTGCACGCTTTACTGATCGGCCGGGTCCATACGTCACCGCTGCCATGGCTGCCATCTCACGTGTGTCTATCTGCTGTTGTGTTCATGCAGCGTGTTAATGTTGGACGAGGCTCACGAGAGAACGCTTTACACTGACATCGCCATTGGGCTTCTGAAGAAGGTGAGAGTTTCTTTTTAGTACTTCTCTGTCACATACGGGTATTTTCGTGTGCTCTGAGGTTATTCCTCATTGATTTCTCATACAGATTCAGAGAAAGCGGAAGGACCTGCGTTTGATTGTAGCCTCGGCCACCCTGGATGCCAAGGTAGGTGTGAGCTCGCACCCCCTGAGAAACAGACGAGAGAGGCTTGTACTGAGCTCATGTTAAGTTTTGCCCTCTCTCGGTGTGATTCATTCTGAGGTGTAAACATAATCAAATCCCTGCACAGCTTTCGCAAAGTAACGGCTACACCAGTATGAGTGAGATTAAAGATTTTTAATAAAAGTGCAGCTTATAAATAGTACAATCAAAGCTTTCTAATAAACTATTGAGTTGTTCATGAATTTTTCAACTTGGAATGAAAAAGCTATATACACCGATCAAGTATAACATTATAGCAATACTGTGTTGGTCCCGCTTTTGCGGCCCCATACGCACAATGATGCTCTGTGTATTCTGACACGTTTCTATCAGAACCAGCATCAGAACCAGCATGAATGTCTTCATCAGTTTGAGCTTCAGTAGCTCGTCTTATGTGTCTAAAAATAATAACACAAAAAAATCTGATCTTTCATGTCTTTATTGAGAACAACCAAAAAAAACCTCATAGTGCTTGTGGAAAACATATGTGAACCCTTAAGTTAATGACCTCAAAAAAGGTCATTGGAGTCAGGTTTTAGCACACCTGGAGTCTCATTAAGATAATAAGTTTGGAGGTGTGGACTACAGCTACTTTGACTGATAAAAACCCCTCAAACTTTTGGAGTTTGCTCTGCACAAGAAGAACACACTTGTGTGAGCCATGCCTCGCCAAAAAGAGCTTTCAGAGGAGCTACGATCAAGAATTGTTGATTTGCATAAAGCTGGAAAGGGTTACAAAGTTATTTCAAATACTTTAGAAATTCACCTGTCTACAATCTACAAATGGAGACACTTTGGGACTGTTGCTAATCTACCAAGAAGTGGGCGTTCAGTCAAAATGACACCAAAAGCACAACGAAGACTCATCAATGAGGTAAAGAAATAACCCCGAATGACAGCCAAAGATTTCAAGGCATGATTGGAACTTGCTAACATCTCTGTTCATGAGTCTACAATACGTAAAACACTGAACAAGCAGGGTATCCACGGCAGGACACCACGATGGAAGCCACTGCTTACTAAAAAAAACATTGCTGCACACCTGAAGTTTGCAAAAAAGCACATTGACACTCCACAGCGTTATTGGCAAAATGTTTTGTGGACTGATGAAACTAAGATTGAACTATTTGAAAAAAGCACACAGCACTACATCTGGCGTAGAAAGGGCACGGCATATCATCATGAAAACATCATCCCAACTGTAAAGTATTGTGAAGGAAACATCATGATTTGGGCCTGCTTTGCTGCATCAGGGCCTGGCCAGTTTGGAATCATTGAGGGGAAGATGAATTCCCAAGTATATCAGACAATTCTTCAGAATAATGTGAGAATGTCTGTACTTCAGCTGAAACTGTGTAGAAGGTGGGTGATGCAACAGGACAACGACCCAAAACACCGGAGCAAGTCCACAACAGAATGGCTTCAGAAAAACAAAATCTGCCTTTTGAAGTGGCCAAGTCAGAGCCCAGACCTCAACCCAATAGAGATGCTATGGATTGACCTGAAGAGGACCATACACATGAGATGTCCAAAGAATATGACAGAGCTAAAGCAGTTCTGCCAGGAAGAATGGGCTTCCTGATGTTGTGCAGGTCTGATCCACAGCTACAGGAAGCACCTGGTTGAGGTTATTGCTGCCAAGGGGGGTCAACCAGTTATTAATTCTAAGGGTTCACATACTTTTTCTTGCCACTGTAATCTGTGTTATTCACTTCACCTGTCAGTGGTCATAATGTTAGGCCTGATCGGTGTATAGTGAAGAACCGTGAGAAGCTGCTGTAAAACAGTGATGTCAGTAGAAATGGATTATTGTAATTGATTGAACGCCGTCTGATGATTTGGTTCTTCTCGTGACAGTTTTGCGGGGTGTGATGATCTAATACAGTTATGTATCTGACAGAAATTTCAAGATTTCTTCAATCTAAATGAGTCCGGAGACTCAAGCAAAGACACCTGTGGGATTTTGACCATCGAGGGCCGAACTTTCCCTGTGGATATTTTCTACACGGTCAGGTGAGTGGTTTATATTCAAAGAAGATCAGCCCCTGTGAGACGTAACCGAGAAATACACTGCCTGGCCAGAATGAAAAGATGAAAATGAGCCTGTATGGCTAAATCTGGCATATTTACATGTAGTTAAGTGTTCATGTTAATTAATGTGCAAAAAAAAAACACGTAAAGAAATACGCTGCACACTAATGTCCAAACGCTGTGATTACAGTCAGCGCATGCCTCATGTGGCAGTGTTTCAGAACATCTTATGTATGCTCGCATGATTTACTTTCATATTCATGTGTTTAGCCGAGATGTTTGATGGATGTCTTCTCCAGCTCATCACAAACACTTTCAGAAGGATTCAGATCAGAGCTCTATGTGAAACTCTCTGATGCAGGCTGATAGTTTGCACGTCT
Source organism: Oreonectes daqikongensis (assembly GCA_026939265.1). Taxonomy (NCBI): domain Eukaryota; kingdom Metazoa; phylum Chordata; class Actinopteri; order Cypriniformes; family Nemacheilidae; genus Oreonectes; species Oreonectes daqikongensis. The sequence goes on along the minus strand of JAOTQM010000509.1, from coordinate 913,828 downwards.
GCTGATCTGGCCTTTTTTGTCCAGACAGTGTACAGCTCTCTCTCTCTTTTTGTATAAAGTGATGAGAACAGCTAATTCTCAAAGGTTTTCTCTGTAGTCCCGTCCCGGACTATGTGAAGGCCACTGTGGAAACTGTGCTGAAGATTCACGAGACGGAGGATGATGGTGATGTGTTGGCGTTTCTCACAGGACAGGTGTGTGCTGTCACATATTATATGAATTGAATCTGTGCTGAATGTTGAACATATGCCTGAATTAAGCTTATATTTCTAGTCCCAGTGAAGCGCTTCAGTATTCTGACACATTATTTCGAGTGAAACAGAATATCGAGGAAGCAAAGTAGAAGGTGTGGCTTGCGTGTTTTGCTGTGACTTGATTGGATGTAAAAACACGAAAACAACAACAGGTGTTTCATTTTGAAATGGACTGACAGTTGAGAGGGAGGAGCAAACAGATGCTCTGCCCAAACCATCAAACTGACATCATCAGAGAATGATTGAACCACTAGAGGACCAAGGGCTTAAAGCTACGTTCAGACTGTCACCCCAAATCCAATTTTTGTGCATATCCGATTGAAATGATTGATTGTCCATGCGGTATATAGCAACTGTCCTGTGGCGCTGTCTCGTATTTTGCGATATCTGATTTGGTTTCTATTGCGATGATGTAGCATTGATTGACAGAAAGTGTTGAACTTCATGTGTCGCCGTGCAGACGGATCCAGTGTATGACATCGCAGTACCGTGAGAGTGATTCCACAGCACACTGCTCTGGGTCGCTCTCGCAATATGATGATCAGTCTGAGCAGCGCGGTGTAGAGTTGAACGCGGTTCATTTTTCTTACAATATGATGACGTGTAGCCGCTGCGCTGGATTACTAGAAACTTGCTGCTGAAGCGTATGAGGCCGATTTGTGTGACTTTATTCGGTTCTTCCGTCAGACAGACAGCAACCTTGTATCTGCAGAGACATCTGACGCGTTAACGTTTTATCGTGGTGTTTCACGTGGCGCAAAAACAAAACGTAAGCCAAAAGCAACTCTCATCCGATCGAAGCGGTCAGACTGAAACGGATTTCCACATATGAATGTAACTTGAACCTTTTGTAGCTTTAACAGGAACTTATACAGAGGTAGAAATGGGATTGGACCTGCAAGAGAAGCTGCATATATCTTGCCAGGTTTCTCGGAATAACGCAGATATATATGCATATGTACAGGTCTGTAATCTGGGTATAAAAGGTGATTATTGTGTGTGAACTGCATTTAAGAACGACACACTTGCTATTGCTTGGAAAGAGCATCTGTGAAGAGTGACGAAATGCTGTAAGGAAAGCGTGTGCATAAAGCTCAATATATGGAGATGGTTTGGGTGCTAAGATAAGAACCATAGTAGAAGTAGAAGTACTATTTTATATAATTTTACTAGCACATTTACATCAATTAATTAAAGAAAATGTTAACCAGACTTTTATTTTGACAGGTTGCCACAAAGGGTGTTTGACTAGCTTTTTCAAATGAAACACGGTGCGTTCCGAATGGGATATAACGCCCTCCGAAGGGCCAAATAAAGAGAAAATGACCTTGTTTTTATTGCTTGTTTATTTTAAACAGACGTGATAAGAGAGAGGCTACGATTGCGTTTTCAGAATGGAATGCAGGGACAGTGAAATAACGTTACTGATGCAGTTCATGTGTTCACGTTCTCGTAAGTGATTTGCAGACGCTAAAAACTCCACAAGCATCACGCGTGCATTACATGGAACCACGGCACTCCTTCAACCATAGACACGCAAAACAAGCAGGTTCCACATTTCAACCGTATCTGCATTGCCCTCCGCTCGCTGCCACAGAGAAACACTTCCAGTTTTAAAGCTGCAGTCACTTCCACTCGGAAAGCAAGTGAATCTCGGATAAATCAGACTGATTTATTGATTTACCAGCAATTGTACTTTATCGGATTTCATTTTTTTTATCGGAGCAATTAAAATGACGTCATTTTTACCCAAATCAGCCGATAATTTATCTGTCCGATGAATATCGTGCATCCCTAATATTTAAGAAAATATTTATGCTGTAGAGCAGTCCGTTTAGAGCTTCTGTAGAAACAGCATGACGAATTCTATGGAAGGGGATATGTAGATAGAAATAGCCCATTCTAAGATAATAAAAACAGAATGCTTCATTTAATTTCTGTTAATAGATTTTCCTTAATATTGCACACGGCACTTTTACCTGCTCACCATGAAATGCTTTTGACTGTTAATATGAATCATGATTGCACAACAATACACAGGTTATGCATATGCAGTGCTCATTAGATGGGTTTCTGCTGCTGGTGTGTCATAAACTACATTTTGTAAACCTTAATACCCATTACATTTACTTTTATACATGTTCCAGAGAACTTACAGTGCATCCAGAAAGTATTCACAGCGTGAATATTCATTTTGTTATGTTACAGCCTAATTTCAAAATGGATTAAAGTCATTATTTTTCTCAAGATTTTACAAACAATACCTCATAATGACAATGTGAAAGAAGTTTGTTTGAAATCTTTTCAAATTTATACGTTTTTGCCACATCATTTGTCACATAACTTTTATGTTGCTTATAACTGCTTCTTCAACTTTCAATGACATAGCACCTAATGAGTTGATGTAAATTAACAACAAATGTTCATTTGTACACGAGCCAACCACTTTCTATGAACACGCAATGAAACAATCACTTGATTTTAGCGAATGATTGTGCTGACCGTGGTTAACTTGCGTGTTAACATCGTTTGCTAGATATATAATAGTAGTAAAGCATTGTATTTAAGTAGATTTTTTTCATGAAATAACAATTTGGTGTTTAGTATTTACGTACAAGGTTCACTTAGGTCAAACGTCATGTGATGAGCTGCTGCCACAGTAGATGTCATTTGGTGCACTTGAAAAACTTGTGCTGGTGTTAGTTGAAGCAAATATTGTCTTTTTTCTTTTCAGAAATTGAATGTAAAAAAAACCAACAGGGATTTAAATTGTATGTATGTCACCTTTTTCACCTCTTCCGAGTTTGCAGGTCTGCTATAGACAATGTTTCACACTTCCGTGTTCACGAAGCAGAAAAGTCGTCAAAGTTGGCTGCTGCTGGAGTGGAGTGGCTGTGTCTTTCCTGTCACTAAAGGATTTGTCGACCTGTATGTATGAAGACTTTTATCGTCTTGTCCAACCGATAAAACAAAGCTTAGGAAAGGCTACAACTACTATTAAGTGGTTTATTGGCACAAATACAAAGGCAAGGCAATACGATTTATCGATAGAATGGTTAGCTGTAAACTAACTACTTTGGGTATTCATGGCAAAGGCATATGGCTACAGGTCCTACATATATCCTACTCATATTTAAATGCTCAAGGTTTAATAAGTTTGATAAAACATGATTAATCATTACAGAAAGAACTGCTGGGGTTTCCATACACATAAGCGTTACTATATAAATGATACAAGACAAAGACTTAAACAAATTCTTTTTTGACCATTTAAAACGAAAACGCATACATCTCAGCAGCGCTATTGCTGGGTTTACTCAACTATGACGACTTGCGCTCCGTGAACGCGGAAGTGTGAAAAGGATCCATTTCTTAGACTTCATGGCTTGGTTTGTGCTCTGACATGCACTGTTAACCATGGGAGCTTATGTAGACTGGTGTGTGCTTTTCCAAATCATGTCCAACCAACTGCATTTACCAAAGATGTAGAAACATGTCAAGGATATCAGGCTGTAACATAACAAAATGGGGAGAAAGTGAACCGCTGTGAATACTTTCCGGATGCACTGTACAGTACATTCAAGCTCTATATATTATGTGGGTTTTCTGGGCATTGCGCTGTCATAGAATGGCTGTATGTGCAGGAGGAAGTGGAGAAGGTGGTGTCCATGCTTCAGGAACAGGCCCGAACTCTGTCCCGCTACGGCATGAAGAAACATCTCTGTGTGCTGCCTATGTACGCAGGTCTGCCTTATAAAGAACAGATGCGAGTTTTTGAGAGGATGCCCCCTACTGTCAGAAAGGTAAAATGCACAGTATTGGGGTGTTATATGACAACAAAAGTGTGTGCTGATGAGAAGACTTCAGAAGACATGGATGGTATGGAATATGAATGTGCATATAAAATGTGTAACGTCTCTTTTCAGGTGGTGGTTGCCACTAATGTAGCTGAGACATCCATCACCATTAATGGCATAGTGTTTGTCATTGACTGTGCTTTTGTGAAGCTGAGAGCCTATAATCCCCGAACAGCCATTGAATCATTGATCGTGACGCCCATCTCGAAAGCCTCCGCCTGTCAGAGGGCCGGAAGAGCCGGACGTAACCGTGCAGGGAAATGTTTCCGTCTGTACACAGGTACTCTGAGGAATACAGTTACTCATGTTTTAAACTGACTCCACAACACAACACAACACAACACAACACTGAACTCTCATCCACTGTAACTGCGGTGGGCAAAATCCTTTTCTTCACCCATAGATCCATTGTTGTTTTTGTTTGCATTAGAAATACTATTAAAATATAAAAAGTATAAATATTGACATCTGTCAATAAGCACAGTGGTTTCGTGAACTAAGTGTTTGTATTGATTTTTCCTCATACTGTGACTCTCTGTGTTACAGAGGAGGATTTCCAGAAGTTGCCGGCTTCTACAGTTCCAGAGATGCAGCGCTCCAATCTGGCTCCTGTCATTCTGCAGCTGAAAGCGCTGGGCATTGACAACGTCCTCCGCTTCAGCTTTCTGTCTGTGAGCACCACCTACTGAGAACACTTGAGTTTTACCTTTCATCATCATTTCTGCATGTATCATGTCAATTTCAGTCAAGTGCGTGTTGAATTTTAACAGAAACAAACCTCAGACATGACATAAAGTCACTCGACAGCAATGCAAAGATGCATGAAAGTTCATACTGTATATCCATCATAGATATTCATTTCTGATCTGACCCTAAAACACGTGTAGAAACATTTACATTTAGTCATTTAGCAGACGCTTTTATCCGAAGCGACTTACAAATTAAGTAAACAATAGAAACAATTAAATAAAACTGGTCTCAGCAAGCCTAGCACAATATACAAAGCTAAGTTGTTGTTTTTTTAAGAAAAAGAAATAGAACTCTGTATTAGTGAGTCAGGTGTTGGAGGAAGAGATGTGTTTTTTGTGATGGCACCACAAGACGTATGTATGTAAGATGTAACCTGACAAAGAGAGGAGTGACGTGTGCTTTCTTCAGTATTGTGTCGTTTAAACACGGTAAACAACAGTGCATCTTTTCGTTTGCCCCGTTTCAATTTTTTGCTAATATTTTGGAATTTGGTGGAAATGTTGTCACTAGTTCACAGAATGAAAACGAAACATTTAATTTAAGGCCATATTTTTTCTGCATCGTTATTCTTCAAGTGTCATGTTGTTGGTCTTTGGAAATGCTCAGTTGCTCGGTTATGATGTTTTTCAGCCTCCGCCGGCTCAGTCTATGGTTCAGGCTCTGGAGCTTCTCTATGCTCTTGGAGGTAGGAGGACACCGCACACCGTTTCTTATCATTTCACGTGGATGATGTTGTCCGACGGTAATCTCTCTTTCTGGCAGGTCTTGATCAGTACGGGCGTCTCACGGACCCGATGGGTGTACGCATGGCAGAGTTTCCCCTCAGCCCCATGTTTGCCAAGATGCTGCTGGAATCTGGAAACTTCAGCTGCTCCAAAGAGATCGTCACCATAGCGGCCATGATGCAAATTCAAAACGTTTTTGTGGCGCCGCACAATCAGAAGAAAGCGGCCGTAAGCATTTTATTTTTTCTATGTCTCAATGACCACGTTTACATGCGCACCAATAATGCGATTATTTCCAATAATCTGAGTTAGGACTCGGTCGCACTCAGTAACATGTTTACATGACATGAGAACACCTCTTTGCTCCCGTTTACATGAGAGTTTTTTTGGAGTCTGATTATTTGCTCTACTACACAGCACAAACTATGATCTCAGATACAGTAGGTGTGTGTTACTGGAGGTCAAGTGCCGAAATCCTATTATAATCGCATTATGAGGGTTTACATGTAAACGTAGTCAGTCATTTGTACCAAGAAGGCTTTCATTTGTGGGACCTCGCTCTGTGTGATGTCAGGCTCGTGAGCACAGAAAGTTTGCCGTGGCTGAGGGAGATCATCTCACCATGCTGAATGTCTATGAGGCCTTCATAAAGGTAATGTCTTTATTTAATATTATAATATAATATATTTGTGGTTTATAAGCATGTTCAAGCAAATCTAAAAACAGCACTTGAATTTGTCCTGTAGCATCAGAAGAGTTCGCAGTGGTGTCAGGATCATTTCCTCAACTACAAAGGTCTCTTGCGTGCCACGACCATACGTGAACAGCTGCGACATCTGCTCAACAAGTTTAAGGTGCCTCGATCGTCCAGTGAAGGTCAGTCGGCCTCTTGTCCTAGTATTGTAAATAATTTTGACGTTGTATCTGTTGGTGTGTGTGTGTGTGTATATATATATATATATATAGGATATGGTTTGTTCATATTCGTTTTAGAGCTTTTCATCTGTCTCTCTGCTCTCCAGGTGACCCGGATGTGATTCTCAGATGTGTCGTGTCAGGATTTTTTGCCAACGCTGCGCGCATGCATCACTCCGGCTCCTACAGGTCAGTGCACTCATCGAGCCTTTAACCCGAGCCGGAAACCTTTTCATTTGTCCATCACTGCTGGTCATCCAGTCGTGACAATCTGCCAGTTTCATTCCTCTTCTGTTACTGCTGTCTGTTCATTCTGTGTATTTTGGCTTTGGGTTTGTCATGCGCAGGACTCTACGAGATGACAGAGAACTGCACATCCATCCTGATTCTGTGCTGTATGGAGAAAAGCCTCCTAAATGGTACATGCTACATCTAAGTGCTTTTATTCAGTCGAAGAAGTCATGTAGTATTAACAGAATGTGCCATGTCTCAGGGTCGTCTTCAACGAGGTGGTTCAGACCAGCAAGTACTACATGCGAGATGTGACGGCGGTTGAGTCCTCCTGGATGGTGGAGCTGGCTCCTCACTTTTACAAACAGGCCAAGGTAAGATGCTCCCAACTGATCCTGGACCTTTGGTTGTGTATGAGCTCATGAACATCAATCCCTATTTCATGTGAAGAGATTCGCCAATCATAACAGAGCTCATTTACATATTGATGCTGTCAGGCAGAACCTCTACTTTTTAACACGACAACAAACTGCACTGGGTTTTGAAGAAAGAAACCAAATGTCAACAAACGCAATATTTCATAGCTGATAAAACACAAACAGTCAAGATCTTTCATGTCTTTATTGGACACACTCATGAAACATACAAAGTGAGGGTTGGGGAAAATGTAAGTGAAGCAAATCACTGGTTGAAGCACCTTTGGCAGCAATAACCCAAAGCAAGCACTTCCTGTAGATCTGCAGAAAGGACCAGGAGCATTCATCTTTACAGAACTGCTTCAGCTCATCCATATTCTTAGGACGTCTGGTATGAATGACTTTCTTCCATAGCATCTCTTTGGATTAAGGTCTGGGCTCTTCAAAAAGTAGATTTTATGACTCTGAAACCATTCTGTGGTAGATTTTGCTTCAATGTTTAGGGTCATTATCCTGCTGCGTCACCCAGCTTCTTCTGAGCACTTTTGGAATTTTTAAATTTTGGAATAATCTTCCTCTCCGCAATGGCAATCTGTCCAGGTCCAGAGGCAGTAAAGCAGCCCCAAATCATGATGTTCCCTCCACCATACTTTACTGTTGGGTTGATGTTTTCAAGTTGGTACGCTGTATTCTTTTAACACCATACATAGCGCTGCTGGTATTCTATTTTTGTTTCATCTGTCCACAAGACATTTTCCCACTAGTGTTGTGGAGTGTCAAGGTGGTCTTTGGCAAACTTTAAGCATGCTGCAATATTTTGTTTAGAGAGCAATGACTTCCTTCATGATGGCCTTCCATGGATACAATATTTGACATATGGTTAACTCATGAACGGAGATATAAACCTGCCTTAATGAATCCTCGAAGTCTTTAGCTGTTACTCTAGGGTTCTTTTTCACCTCATTGGTCATTCTGCGTTGTGCTTTTGGTGCCATCTTGGCTAGGCGCCCACTTCTATGGAGAGTAGCCACAGTACCATATTGTCTCCATTTTGTCTAACTGTGAACTGATGAATATCTTTGATAAGTCTTTGAAATAACTCTGATCTGAATAGCACACTAACACTGTTTGGGTGCTTATATTGGTCAATTTAGCTCTAAACCGCATCTTTATTATCCTTTCATTTGTTAACACCTGACTCCAACTGGCATTTAGTGACATCTAAAGTCTAGTGGTTCACTTACTTTTTCCACCATAATTGCGTATGTGTTCAATAAAGACATGAAAGATCTTGATTGTTTGTGATTTATCAGCTTCGAAATATTGTGTTTGTTGATATTTGTCACCTTTTATGATCAATTCAAGCAGAAAACCAGGAATTTGACAATGATTCACTTACTTTTTCTTGTTTTGTGGGTTTGAATTATGCCCCCACTTCTTTCAAGTCATTCTGTAATCCATACACACATGGCACAGCATCGAAGTTTAAGAAATGTCCATCTGAGAAGCTCAAAAACTGCATGTTACCAGTGAGTTTTAAGAAAAATCATTTTCAAATAATGTTCTTTTTGTTTAACAATGAACCCTGCGTATGTGTTTACTCTCGCAAACTCGCAAAAAAAACTTCATGCTCGGGATTTTTCGCTTTAACCCATGCATTACACTCCATGAGGACGTTATAAGATTTAAGATATTAAATATTGATTTAAAAATATCTCATTAGCTCCCAGACCTTTACTTTCAGTTTTAGGGCAGTTTAACCATTTGTAAATGTAATCTCATTTGAGAATGTCTGTGACCACTCACAAACTCATTAAAATAAAAAAAATACCATTTCAAGCATGATGCATGGCATCGCTTCATTCACCGGCCATGACTGTGTAAACGTACGTTCATGTTCACATTTAGAAGAAGTTAAAGAACTAAAGAGAAGTTGATCGTGTCAAATATGAGTTGTGAATCCAAAATCCTCTAATGTCACGTTTCACACTTGTTTTCCTCTCATTTGTCTCGTAGCATGGATCTCTGAACAGCAAACGGGCCAAAGTCTTGTGATCAGATGGAAACGTCCAGAATGAGAAACAGTGGATACATTTGGAACACTGTGTTACTTTTCTATGTATAGATGTATAATACATTTATGCCCTCATGGTCAATATTACTGTATTTAATAGCTGTTTAGTCAAGGTGGAGAGCGGTGGGAATAACACGACTGGTTCATTGTTCTTTACTCGAGAGTGAAAATGATCTGTTGATGGATAAATGGATATAGATGGACAGAATGCACGAATCCTTACCCTCAGTAATAACCATATTAATATCCAATATTATAATCATAAGCTGTGTTTTACAGATGATTTCAATCTCTTCTCATCGAAGAAATACTGTGTAGTTCAAACGTAGTGGCCTTTTTACCATGATGTGCCAGATACGGTGAAGTCATGGAGCATTACCTGCTGTATATGGAATGTGCCGTTGAGCGTATAGTTACACTGTCAGCATGTGACGATAAAGTGCCATTTTTATATCCGTCCTTAAAAATGAGCCTTGTTCTGCACTGTGTAAATTAGTGTGTAATGTAGTTATTCATTCATATCAAGTCATTTCCTAAGGAAAGATGAGCCATGACTAGTTCTTCACGTATGGTGAGAGTAAATAGCACAGTAAATAGCACGTTTGCCTCAGGGAGGGGTTTATTTTTCTGGATTTGATGAAAAAAAAAAAGAATGAAAATCCCAAACCTTTGGCTGCGCTTCTGGATGTGGCATTCGCTGGGAGTGCTGAGTGTCTGTCACATGAATGTTCTTTACACTTGTGAATGTGTCCTATACAGTGTATTATTCTCTTCAAAAACAGAGAGAAAGCTGTTCAAATCTATTTGAATCTATCTGCTTTTTTTGTCATCGTTTCTGACGTTTTCTGACCAAATCTCTTCATGTCAGCAGTATACATGGATGTATTCGGTCTGTAGATTTAGCTTGTGTTAAGTCAAATAACAAGATTCGTATGAAACCAGTTTAAACACTCTTGCATGCTCATTCAAGTTTTTCGATGATACAAATCTCAGTTTCAGAGGGAATTAACTAATGTAGATGTAGAACATGTGTTACATGTGCAAAATGTCATCTTCCCACAGCTCCGTCTTTGTCCAAATGTTTCACTCCAAAACTCTAGACAGCATTTAGTCAAATAAAGCCTTTTATGTTCATACAAAAGGGATTTGAAGTGTTTTGTATGGCTTACTTTTTTAATTTCATAACATAACATCATTCATTATAAAATCAATCAAGTGGAGGTTTATTATTCAAAGAATGAATGAATGAAATGCTGAATGTGAAATATCAAACCATTGTTTGGTCAACATCTCATGTCAAAAAGAACAAAGTGTGCCCATCCAAAGTGATCTAGTCAGGTGCTAGACCAAAACGTACATCCAATAATAAAGAAGAGGAGATCTTCCTTTATTTACAAAACATTGATTAGAAAGGCAACGTTTCGATCAAAACATCTTTGTTAGACAGAAGATCTTTTGATCGAAACGTTGCCTTTCTAATCCATTTTACAGTGTTCAGATGTTCTCTTCTCTATTACAACATGTCATGTAAAACACATTGTAGGAAATTGTTTTATATTATGTTTTGTTATATTAGGAGTTGTTCCCCACCAAATGTGTGTTCACAGTCGTCTTGACCCTTCAGCGGTATCTGACATTCACCAGCAGGTGTCACTGCTGCTCTTCATTCATTCATTTATTCATTCATCACGTTTAGATCTTTAAACTGGCATGTGGGATGTAGTTTTAATATATAAAGCATCAATGATTATTTTTCTAGTTCAAAACAGTGTGGGGAAAAAGCCATATCCTGTGTTTGATATGACATTAAACTTGTCTCATGTTGTAAGGGTGCTCTTTATACTGTGTATTTGTGCTTACTTTCATGCTAAAATACAGTCATTTCATGTTTAGCCTTCAGTTAGATGAGATAATCAAGACATTGGGTTGTGTTTTCAAAAATAAAAAGTGTGTATTGATGTACCTTATTTTGTGTGTCTCACAAACTGTTGCTAACTAACTTCCCCCTCTCAAAACGCACTGGTTTGACTCAATCTCCCATATTTTGCATTGTGTGATGTCATTTCTTCTTAAAGCACATGGATGAGATTGTCCTCTCTTATTTCCCATGTATTCGTTAAAAATGGCAAACCTGTGTCACAGTGTTAACACAAATATTATGGCTGTGACTTTTAGATGATTAAAATGATTTCATTTTCTAGGCTTCCGTGTTTAAAAAGTGACTGCGCAATGTATTTAAACCATGCAACCCTGACATCGGCTAACAGGATAAGTATTTGATTAATATTAGGGCCGTTAAGTTTTGAGAAAAAATGTAAATGTTACCTATTCACATATTCAAGTGTAAAATGTACCAACAATTATAGAATGACCCTAGTATGATTTAGTTTCAATTCAGTGTTTTTATACAGCACTTTTCACAGTTCTGCATTGTTGCAAAGCAGCTTTACAGACAGTAAAGCAGTGGTTAGGCTACTATAGGAAAGCCAGGATAGTCTACATGCTATTATAATGTATGGAAATATTTCAGTTTTACTCGGTGCGATGTAGGCTACATTTTGATGAAACTTAACAGAAATAAATACTGTGTTGAACTATATCAACTAGAAACGGATTGTTTACAAGCAGTATTACAATATAGCCTACGTAGTATTAACACAATATCAGCGATCAGGATTCTTTATATTATAATGTGTAGCCTATGTTATTTAGACGATATTAGTCATCCCGGACCGGCTAATAACGCTGGGTGAGTTGCCATAAGATGTAACCTTTTCTGAATGAAAGAAAAACACAACATGGGTGATGTCATGGGTTATGATTCTATATTAGACGTTTTGGACTTGTTTGTATAGCCTATCAAATCATGTCATTTGGGCTTGTCAATTGTTAAAACTCAACATTTTATCCATAAGTAGAACTTAATTCTCTGTAGTAGGCTATTTAAATCTGTAGTCTGTGGGCTTTTGGGCAAAACGTTTTTGTGTTTCATCAAACTTTGTTTGTGCTGTGGTTGAATGTATCAACAAAATCTTAGAAAAAACATGAAATCATCAAAAAAATCCATTTTCTTTACTCTCTCTGACCGGCAAAATGACAGTAAACCTCACAATGACCAAATTCACGTATTGGCGACCGGTAAAGTGAAATTTCTGGATTCGTCGCCTCGACGTAATAATGCCTGTCGTTGTCACATCGTGACAAGTTAACGCTTTCAAAGTTTTGTGGTCATAACCAGTAATTTAAATCTTTTGTTTAATATTCTTTGGGCGGACATGTAGTAGCCTAGGCCTAACTAGCCTACTTTAACTTGTCTTTATTTGCCCATAACTATTTTTAGCCTAAATAATGACACGAACTCGAGAGTTGGAATACTTTTCATTTAGGCGGCTAGCTATATAGATAAAACCAACATATAGCAACATCAAATCGCGTTCAAAACATTCTTCACGTTTAAAAACATTTAAATGAACAAAGTGCTTTTTCAGACGCTAGGGATTTAGAGCAAACATTTAACTTTTGTATTAGTTAATAGCAAATAAAGTTCCTAACATGTGCACAAATAATAATGTTAATGTTATTATTTCTGTTAAAAACTCAAGACAGTTCTATAACTACATATGTTCTTGGTTCAATGAAGACAACGACTATTAAATGAGTATTAAACGTATCGAGTGTGTTAGCCCACGTGTAGTGTGTGTGTGTGTGTATATATATATATATGTGTGTGTGTGTGTGCGTGCGTGTGCGCGCGCGCGCGCGCGGAGAGAGGGATGTAATCAGTCGTTGAGCCACCCCAGCTTTCAGGCCGGTGACAAATCGAAAGTGTCTCGCTCTAGTTTATTGCCCTGATCAGGTCAAACGAAAAATATTGGAGGTCCGAGCGAAGAGACAGTTCCGTCTGCCGCAGATAAATGGACTGATCATTTCTTATTGAGAAACAATTTCTAAAAGGTAGTTTACAGCATGACTGAGGGAAGCAGGCGGCGCGGATGCTCGTGCCCTGACCCGCGCCGCGCCGCTCGGATTAAATGGATAGAGAGAGCGCGAGTTTCTGATGGCACAACTCCACCGCACAGACACTCCATTTATTATGAGCCAGAGCCTTCTGATGAAGTGTAGGCAGCGGGCTTCTTCTTTATTTCTTTCTTTCTTTCTATACTTATTTATTTTCTCTCTTTCTTTCTCAGGTGAAGTACAAGGCTGGCCTTCAGGCTTCTACTCTCCAAATGGATTGCGGGAGGCAATTGAATTTTACACTCGCCTGGTTATGATTAATGCGCGTCTGCGTATGTGCGCAGAGTCCGCGAGTCGCCGCCGGGTGACGCTGCTCATCTTCTCCGCGGGTCCCTGACTACTCGCCGAAAGTGTGCGCTTGACTCTGGCGAAAGTATTCTGCACATTTTACATCTTCGCACAAAGTTTATTTAACTAAACTAAGTTGTGCCCTAGTGAGTCGGACTCTTGGGAGTCGTGCTTGTGTGTGTTCACAGCGTAGGCCTATGTTCTCTACTCACTGGATGGGTTAAATGCAGAGGTCGCTTTTTGGGTATGGGTCACCATATCGGACAAATAAGTCACTTTCACTTTCATAATGTAATCCAACCAATCAGCACGGACTACAGGCGCTATATAAAGTCGTCCCTCGCCTCTTTGCAGCATCTCTCCCAGTAGAAGGGGGAATAGCTACTCTGGGCTCGGGCCAAAATCTCGAGCTCGAAGTCCTCTTCTCAGACAGCACGCCAAATATGCTTTCTGATCACTTATGTTAATGCGAACACCGTTTATTACAAACGACATATTACAATAGATATTTCATTCACTAGATTTTTCGTTTTCATAAGCTGATCCATACATTGATTACACATATAATGAGTAAGCATGTAGAAATGAAATAACGTTATTACCATTGACAACGGTTTGCTCTTTGTTTTTTGGATGTGAAAATATAAAATTACGGTTTTTACTATACTCATAGCACAGATATGCATTTTAATTCACAGAAATTCTGCATTGTCTCCCAAAAACTGTGTTGACATGTTTATTTCCCTTTTTTAAAATAGAAAAAGACTGATATTTTTCTGATGTTTAGACTCAACAAGGGTTTAGTAAAAAAGAAACAGATGGGTGAGTGTATTGGTAACAAAAGCATTTTTATGTCACATCCATAACGCTGGAATTGCTCACCAGCGTTTCCCACTGGTAAACACGACTTCATTTGAGTGTTCATGTGCCCAAAACTCATGATATTTCTGACTTTACTTGAAGGCAGTATAGGGTCTGCCCGAAGTAAAATACGTCAGCCCAAAACACAGCAGGAGTACTCTGGGTTCGGGCCAAAATACAAAGCTCAGATCCCTTGCCCCGAACAGCACGCCAAAATACGCATACTATTTACAATATTATACTTATTTGCAGGTGCAAACTCGTGAACGATGGTTGAATAAAAGCCACATGATTACTCACTGTGTATGTGTGTGTGGCTTAGATGCAGCTACTGTATTTACTGTTGGGATGAAAGGTTTATTATTAGTAAAAATGCATTTTTGTGAATCGGCTGGTTGCAGAATAACTGTGTGACATGCATCAAGTGTGATAAGATCTGTTTATTCTTGAATTCGGCCAGGATTTCTCAGCAACATGTGAAGAAGTTTCTGGAGGTTGTTTGGCAATGAAAGAGTTGATATGTATTACGCTACTCAGGACAGGAGACAGTGGCTGCTTTAATTTAGCATTAATAATGCAGAAGAGCAGAGAGCGCTGTTTTGTTGCAGTTTCAATAAGGAAGTGTGCTGGAATACTGTGCTACACTTCACACCTTAAAGTACGCATAGATTTTTGTTTTTAAAATACTATACTGTACGACACGTTAATTCAAGTTTCACACCACTACTACAGTCATACATGTTTAAATGAGGGTTTATAAAAGCCCATTAAACTCATTTCACATACAAGCACATGAATGAAACACTAGAAGGCATGTCCTCTCTCTTTTCCCAAATATTGGTCAAAACGGTCAAAACTTTTGTTTGTATGTTTTGTAAACTTATGTAGGATTCCACATCGAGAATAGACCTCAAAAATGGTAAGACGTGTTAAGAGATTACCTACCTGGACCCTCAAGGTTTTTTCTTCCAAAACACTACCGTATATACAAATTTGATTTCTGATGAATATATTTATATTTGATTTTATCTTAAGGTAAAAAAAAGAATGCCAAGTGTACAGTAAGTGAAGTGAAATGAATAATTATAGAATGTCACCAGATACAATATCAGTCCTTACAGTGCTTACAAATGTGTTTCATTCTATTAGATGGCTAAATGTTCAAAAGAAACTATGGTCAACGTTTTTACCATTTTCAATGACTTTTTACATGAAACTATCACTTTTTATAGCATGCATATGAAGGTTACTGATGAACATAAATGTTTTTGTACATTTTGAAATGAAGATGACATAAATTCCTTCAGGATATTCAAACTGATTTGGTCGAAGTGCCGTGTCAATGCTTTTCAAGAATTGTAATCCCTCAAAAATGCCACCGACCGTCCCCTACTTGGCTCAAGTGTTGGAAGTCCTTTAATCGATGCTGCAGGCCAACACTAAATGGTTGATGATGAAGGAAAATGGACAGCGCAGTCTTTGGAAGGGATATGGGCAGATAACCGGACATACAAACAACGCAAGAGTGACGGGGTTAAGGGTGTCCAGACTGAGGGAGAAATCAATAGAAAATCAGCGTTTCGGGAGGGACGCTCATTTATCAGATGACACGGTTAAATAGCGTTAAGACACTAAAAATGAGAAAAATATGTCCTGTCCCAGCCATCGTATTGATCACGCACGAATGGGCCGGTGGAAGGCTGAAGCTACTAATAAAATAAGACATATCTGAAGGTGAATCAGCCAAGAATCGATCGGTGTGGTGATCAAGGCCAAAAACATCTTCACTGGGATTTAAACCCTGATACTCTGAACCCACATGCACACACGCACACAAAAACATGCTTACACACCTTACACGACGTGGCTTAGCCGGACCGTTGACAGGGGTGATTCTTCTCAACGCGATGGCCCGTTCTGTCTGACTTCACTGCCAGAAGCCATAAGATACCCAGAGCTCAAGGTTACTAGAAACCATCAAAACAAATTCAACCTTCTGCCACATCACATTCACACAATACGCACGTCTGCCTGGACAGAATTCACGCGCAAGAAAGTCAGAGCGGCAAAGTCCATAAGCACAGCTACACAAATTGATGGAAAAGTGAACATCTGCTCTTTTCTGGCGGCAGATTCCAGATACGGCCGGCATCACGGCTAAACACCGACTCGGTTTGTTTTGAGGAAACCCTTATTTCTAACGGACTTCATCCTAACGATCTGAGTACTTATAATACTCATAATAGACTTTACAAAAATGGGATCTTAAAGACATGGAGGTCAATGGACCTTGACTCATTTGGGGCCCAGGTCAGGGAGCAGACAGAATGGCTTAACCAAACGTCTGCTAGCCGTCTCACGTCACCGAAAACACAAAATATGCAACACATAGTACCCTCGTCTCCAAAACATCATAACATAGACTGTGTCTGTCCCCCGGACCAGCAAATACAAAAATTGTGCATTTCAGTCGAGGGTAATTTACATTTACATTACATTTATGCATTTTGGCAGACACTTTTATCCAATTATACATTATACATTTGTTTCTAAGTATGTGCAATCCCTAGGACCGAACTCATGACCTTGGCATTGCTAGTGCCCTGATCTAACCACTGAGATACAGGAAATGTAATACATGTTAAACAAATGAAGCATGGACACAATCCAGATTTATACGACTTGGTTTGCTAAATATTAGATCTCTCAATAATAAAGCACTTTTTGTTAATGACATGATCACAGATCATAAAATAGATGTGAGTCTGTCTGACAGAAACGTGGCTAAAATCATATGATTATATTACTTTAAATGAGTCTATTCCCAAAGATTACTGTTATAAACACGGGCCTCGTCTAAAAGGCAGAGTTTACAATAATACTTTTAGCATTACTCAAAATTCCATTCTTTTGAAGTGATGGTACTTCATATAAAATCACCTAATGTTAATGATAAAACATCTGTGACATTTCTTTTGGCTACTGTATAAAGGCCTCAATGGCAACACACAGACTTTATCAAAGAATTTGGTGAGTTTTTATCAGAATTAGTACTGGCCGAAGACAGTCGTTGTTGTTGGGGATTTTAACATCCATGTAGAATTGCATATTTCTAATATCACTTTAAATGTAATCATTCTGCATACAAACGAAATCCAGAAGAACCGTGGCAATTTCTCCAAGACACTTAAAGTCACCATACCTGCAAAGTAAATAAACAAGTTGAGTTATAGTGTGATCTAAGTGTGTGTCAAAGGCAATAGCCGAATTTGATATCATTTATTATCCTGTATGATGCTGACGGACACCACACTGATAATCGTCCAGGTAATGACTCAAGATTGCGTATACAAAAGACAGTACTGAATGAAAAAGGGGTGTTCATAAAAGATACATTTATAAGCTTACTATTATAGTAAAACCTGGAGGTAAATGTATAATGTGTCTCTTGATTATAAACTGTGTTCATGGGTATATGATGCTAGCATACAGTACACAAGGTTGAGCTGAGCATGAAGCAGCGTGTCATGTGTGAGACGGTGCTCTCCTTCATCACCTCACCCGAGTGCTTTACGCTGGGATGTAATGGCTTCATTCAGCACCGCTCTCTGCCGTTTAGCTTTATGACCGCTGCGGCTTGTCTGGAGTAGAGATTTAGAATGTTAAACAGGCCCTTCGATGAGATCAGAGGGCAGAGCGACAGAAGTTCGTGTCTAACTAACTCAAGTTTATTTATATAGCGCTTTTACAATTTTCATTGTTACAAAGCAGCTGTACATGAAACAAAATGACATTACATTTATAAAAGGAAAGTAAGAACAACAAAATGAATAAATACACCCCAATTTCACATACCACGCAAAAAAAGAATATTTAGCAACACACAAACACATACACTCATGCTCACACGGCGCACGTGCAAGAATTCACCGTGTGTCAATGTGTGTAAGCACCATCTAATATGAAATGATTTTCATTCAGAAGAAACCGAGTATTTTTCAGTAAGAACTACCTGTGTGCAGATACTACCGCTCAAAAGAGTCACTTGAATAAAATGTTTCTCTTCACCTAACAAAATCCTTTCATCTGAAGGTGTTTGCTAAAAATATATTACTAAAATTTTATTGAAAGATGTGTTTTCCTATTGTGATGTATGATCAAATGTATGTATATTTCATAAATATGTTCATCTCAAAGCGTGCAAAATCCACGGCAACGTTCATATTTATAAATACGGTCTTTGACTGTCTTTGACGTCAGGGTCTGAGTAGACGTTCACACTTTTGCTTGTCCGAGTGCTGCAGGTTTTTGAAAATAAAAGCCATTCTTGCCTCTCGTAAAGGATTTGGATGCTGACAGGTGCTCTTTTATATCTCAATGATATTAATCAGACGACGTTAAAACGTAGAGATTTGAAACTGGTCAGCTGCGCGCAATTTCAAGATCATTTGCGATGTATAGATTTCACATCTGAAAGAGAGGCGTACACACGTTTTCTGTGCGTACGTTCATTCTATGTTCATTCACTTGATCGTAAAATCTAATTTAGGACGGTTTCTACGCAACATTTTATAAATGAGGCCCAAGGACTGGTTGGTGTATTTTCTCTGGTGTATCCCATACATATTAAAGTTGTGCTAATAGTATCAAGATCAGAGCTTTGTGCCTATAGCACACTAAAACTAAAACTAAACTAAACTCCACGTGTCCATCACATAGTTTCTATATAAGCACGTGGGCAGTAGTGATGCTGAAAAAGCAGATCTATATGTGGCAAATCAAACTTTCCGTAAATGAGAATGGCCTGTTACAGGACAGTATGAGGAAACAAAATGATAATGTTCCAGTAGAACCACCATGAGGTCATTCTGTTTCATTTCATCTTTTCTCTCACAGCAAAAGAACAAGACGTTGCACCTTCTGCTAAAAGTGAACAAAACACAGCGAGTAAAGTGGTGTGATAATCCCACACAGGATCAGATCAAGCAGAAAATGTGCAATGCTAAACATCTACGTTAGGCAAGCAGTCAGCAGAAGAAACAGCTTTTTATACATTTCTTTATGCACAACTGTTGTGCGCTTTATGCCTTCCAAGAGTTCTGTGTTTGCAAAAAAGGACATGTGGACGGGTGGGGTGGTGTGAGGGGGTCGAATCCACCAGCTGGCCTGAGAAATTGAATATACAGCTTCATTCCACAGCTTTACTAAAATGTTTACCGTGGCAAAAAAAATCCTGCTTGGGTTTTGAGTTTCTGGTAACGTGTACTGATGATGATTATGAAATCAGAAATCCAATAGAAAAATAATGAGGTGGAATCAATGATGTGTTTTTTTCGTTTTGTTTGGTGGCCGTGACCCTCGTTCCAGATGTCATATATCGAGTTGGGCCGCTCAGAGCAATCTGCACTAAACCTCTCCTCTGTGTATTGGACTGCGAGTATTTGAGATTTGTTGACCGCTTCTCAGTGCTCATGCTGGTCTGTTCTCTCGTTGCTTAATGTATTTTTATTGAAAACCTTTGCCGCACTTGTTTGAAATGGTTTCTTTATTTCATATAATGAATGCTTAGTCGGTTTAAACATGTGAATGAACTGGTGTAAAGATGTTCAGTGACCTGGGGCCTCATTTATAAAGCGTGCGTACGCAAAAATCCACGGCAACGTTCATGTTTATAAAAACGGTCTTTGATGTGGAAAAAAGCTTAGCGTCACGTCAGGGTCTGAGCAGACGTACGCACTTTTGCTTGTCCGAGTGCTGCAGGTTTTTGGAAATATAAGCCATTCTTACCTCTCGTAAAGGATTTGGTCATTGTCAGGTGCTCTTTTATATGTCAATGATATTAATTACGTAACGTTACAAGGCGGAGATCTGTCAAGATATTTTGCGATTTATAGATTTCACATCTGATAGAGATTTTTTTTCTGTGCCAGCAGTGTACAAAGCTACATGTGATGAGAATATAATCTTTCTGTTTAGGCCTCCATGTGCCCTTTTAACATCAACAGAAATGTATGTATTACCTGTGATGACCCATTAACTTGTTGGTGTACTTTCATTAAACTGACATCATTTGGAAGTCGAGACTTTCTTCACAAACTCGGAAGTGGCTCTTAAACGTTATTCAGTAAATAGGCAGTGGGCGCTGCTGAAACAGATTTCACACGGAATGTGCGACTGCGAATTGGGTTTCTACGTTGCACGTAGATCCGTTTTTTATTCACTGACAAAAAAGGAAAATTGCTACTTATACTTTATACTGGGGCACGGCGAAGTGCCGCACGCTGGCGTGGAGCAGAACGCGACCATCATACTATACAATTTAAACCCTGCTCGTGATGATTTCAGCTTTATTACGTGTCACAGTTTTACCTTTGTGTGATGTTTTTTTTTTATTTGAATCAGTATATTAATGTATGTTTGTAAACATGCTAAAGTACTGGACTTTGCTGAACCACCACACCAAGATCTGCTTTCCAGAGTGTGAAGTGTTATCGGCTGAGCAGCTGTGTTACACCCTGATCATTGCCTCCGTCTGTCATACCTGACACTTAAATCTCTACAGAGGCTTGGGGGTACAGCGGAAGCAGGTTTAGTTCTCTGGTCTCGCCAGGGTCGGGCACATCACGCAGCCGGGCACGTTCAGGGCGAGACCCTGATATTCACGGACGTCCTCGTCCCTGATCCTTGGAAGTCTTGGCCCTCAACCCATCAGCCTGCATGAAAACGGGCCCCGTTTCAGTGGACGGAGCCGTGGTGTCCGCGGCCGGCCATTTGTCCTTGTCTAATTACGGCAGCGGGCTGCTGCTCCCTGCATGCTGATGAGTAATGGAGTGGGCCGGCGGGGGGGAGCAGTGGACGGGCCAGCGCAGGGTGATTTGTGGGCCAGGCGCTCTGTCATCGGCTCGTGCCCATTTGTCTTGTTGAGGCCGGGGGAGGCAGAGAAGACGGGCCGGGGGGTTAGGGTTGCGTAGCACGAGCCGCTCCTGAGCAGAAAATAGTTTGGGATTACTTTTTATTTTACGCCGCTTTATACTCTCGATTTCGGACGGGAGCCCTGACGGCTGCTCTTTTGTGTGTCTACGCTCAGCGTGAGGATGTGTTGATCTGTTGATCTGTTTCAGACGCAGGGCAGCGCATTACTTTCTTCGCAGTTGTCTGTCAAACACGTCAAATCAATAGTACACGCTCATCACAGTGCCCTTGTGTCCTTTCTCTGTCTGCTTAACGGATTTTTCCTCTGATTTAAAGCTGACACGACTCATATTTAAGCATCAAGTGTGCCACTTTGCCAAATGGGCCAGTTTTCCGATATTTTTCATGTTGTCCATTTCTCCTAATATTCTGTAAGAAGAAAAAGGTAGACACGATGCTTTTTAAATATCTCTAAATCCAAACCTCACATCTTTGGGATCTCCATAAGCACTCTGAGCTTCTCTAAAAGCTTATGAAAAACTCTCATTGGGGGCATGTCTCTGTAACTCCCGTATTGATTTTCAGGACTTTTTCCACTGCCACCCTGCTGCTCTCCTCCATTTTTTTCCCTGAGTAAATAAACACCAGATTTGTCATGTGCATGTCGGTGGAAAAGGGGATATAGGGGCTACCAGGCCCGGGTCAGGTCCGGGTCAGAAATGATTCATACTACCATCTTATGGGTGGAGAGTTGGAGGCTCAGCCTGTGGCACTCCTCTCCTGACCCCGACTCCCCAAGCCTCTCCGGTGCTAAATCACCTCCTGTCATCTCCGGCTTACGGAACAATGCAGTCCCATCACCTCCGCCGGCTGCCTCTTTATTCTGTTGTTCGCGGAGAACAGGCGGCTCGGGCTGGCTCTACGCCCTGTGCGCTGCCTCCTGGGACGGCTTCTAGGGCAAGCTTTTGGGGAAGGAGGAATCCCGAGCCGACCTGCAGGTGACAGGGACTAACCAAGTCATCCAGAAGTCCCCATTGCTCAGAGTGGAAGCAGACATTGGCTGTGTTGACTCCTTCAGGTTCACCCGGCAGGTCTTATCAAGGGTCGAACCCGTAAATATGCCCGCATCACGTTTTTGATATATGAATTGATGAATTCTTTTGCATGAGCTGAGAAGGGTAGGCTCTGCCGTATATGTGACTGATTAATATGATCCCAAAACAGACGTGACTAAGTAACAGAAGTTTGCAAATCATTTGGCCGTTCATGTGCGTATAAGTCCAGACTACCTGAAGGTAAGACCTCCTCCACAGAACCTTGTCTTTTTGTTGTCTTTTACTGAAATCTCACCAAAGCAAACGCAGGTGTCCTGACAGGGCCTTTTACCGCTTCTGTTACATAAGAGCTGTCCTGGATTCCCGCTTTTTGGAGCACTTGGTTTTTCGAGTTTGCTCCGGGAGCTCAATCTATCATGTCTCCTCAGTGGCAGGCAGATCAATATGTCAGAACCCAAACACCACGAACATGCTGTTATGATAATGTTGGCAGTGATCGCGTTACAGTGCAGTGAGCAGAGGATCGAACCTGAGCTGTCAAGCGGTCTGACGAAAAGCATGAATCACTATTAGAACGGCTGTGTTTGACCCTCCATCTCTTTCTTGCACTCCTACTTTCTGCTTGTGAGTGAAATGCAACATTTGCTGAAACGTGTACTCAGTCCACATGCGCAAACATGAAGACTACAAAATATTGACCAGATGTTGGTTTATGAATCGGTGGTATGTAATGTAAACACATGTTTATAAACCTACTGTAATAATAGTTGTGTATCACTGTTGACAGTCAATTATTCCTTACAAAATCATCTGACTTCACTTCACAAATACTGATTTATATTGTAATTAGGGCTGTTATATTGTAATTTTAATCAAATTAATTACATGACACTGCGATCAATGAATCAAATTTGGCAGAGAAATTACCCCCAAAAGATAAATGAATGTCATTATTATGTAAACATTGCAAAATATTTAGATTTTTGAACATTTGAACACTTTTGGACCATGAGATTGGGTAAATGATGTCTGAATATTGTTTTTAAATAATATGGCATTTTTCATGAAATGACACTTCAAATATGAAAGTAGGTGGCGGTAAATGTGGTTATGATTAAGTCAATGAGTCATTTATTTGATTTGCTCAAACAGGTGATTTATTCATAAGTGATGTAAATGATTTGTTTGTTGGCAAAACTGACAATATGAACTTAAACTTTAATAAATCTAATCAACATGTTGAATAACACACATTCTGACATTTCTAGATAGGACAGGAGTGGGATGAGAGTAAAGTTGGACACGAGATGAAAGAAACTTTACTTTAAAATCAGTCTAGTTTAGTACAGTGACATCTGTCTAGTTAGTTAGCTACTAAACATTAGGAAACTCAGCTCAGTTCATTGTGGCTAGTTATACCACAAGGCTGTTGAATGCTTCATTCTGATTGGCTGACGAACTTTCTACAGGTGTGCATTATTTTAAATTCTTCGAAAATAAAGCACACCGCGAGGCAAAGAATTTAACAGGCTGTCGTCAATTATTAAAACACAGTGTACAACAATACAACCTGTTGCTCCTGTGTATGATTTACACTAAAAATATAAAGGCAATAGTGCATGCAGTCTCACAGAACGGAGAGTTTCTCTATCCGGTTTCCGATGTGCAGAACCGATAAAAGAGCACCTGTCAATGTCCGAGTGGCAGGAATGCCTTATATTACTTAAAAACCTGCAGCACTCAGACAAACAAAAGTGTGCAAGTCTGCTTCATGCTTAAATACAGAGTAAAGAATAAGCAACTTTACAACATGAGACAGCTGAATACCAGGGTTTTATGTGACCTTTTGAACAGAGCATACGGCTTTTTCCACATGTGACGGTATTTTTGTACGTTTTTTTTTAAACTCATGCCTCCACTCTCCATCACTCTTGAAGCCAAGTCCTGCATCTCAAAGGCTCAAACTTCAAATCTCACTGCACACAATTTACTTAAAAGACATAAAGTGGTGGTATGTTTCATATGTTTATATTTGATATGTGACTATTAGTAACACTGATTTGTTTTATATTCGTATTTGTCGCAGGATTCTTCCTTTCGTTCTGGCCGATTATTGTTGCTGCTCTGTCGTTCTTCCGCTACGCGTTGCACGAACACACATTACCGCTATTTAAGGGGACTGCTGCTGTTGTCTGGATCTTCTGACTTCTTTTGTTTTTGTGGACTTTATGATTCTACCTCGGGGTTGAGGATTGCCCAGTTTATCGGAGCTGGCATAGAGCATAGGGTCGCTCCCTACGATTTCTGTCTTCCTCGTAATTAGAACCAGTTCTTTCTTTGTCTTTGTTTGTCTTTGTCTTTTGAATAGTTGTATATTGTAAACTTGATATTCATTTACGTTTGCTTGTAAAAGACTAAGTGTGTAGTTTGGATAACCAGCGCCGGTGATCATCACTCCGGTGGGTAACCTCAGCCCTGTAAGTGTGTGTGTTGTTTTTTGTAAAGTTGTTTTGGTAATTTAGTATAATTTAAGTTTGTGATTTGTGTTAATTTCTGTTTTTCTTTATGTAATTGGCTTTGTGTGTTTTTGTTTATCCTTGTGCTGTGGTTGGAGAGAGCTTCCAGGAGTGGCACCATACGATTGTGGCTATTTTTAAAGGCTTTTTCTAACTTGAATATATTAGGCTAATAAATGTTGTATTTTTATACAATACTCATGTGTCCTGCCTACCTTATTTTTTTTTTTGTACAAGAGAAGTGAACCTGTGTGACCTAATAACAAACTTTGGGGTTATTTCTATTTCCTGAGCGAAACCCTCCCAGGTGGCGTAGTCGAATTTTCTATAAGTAGATTAACTTGGGCTTGTGTGTAAAACATTTTTCTGCTTCCCGCCACATAAACTAGCAATACTGTTTAGCGTGTGGACAAAATGGTTTATGCTCTCCTACTTGTAAGTCGCTTTGGATAAAAACGTCTGCCAAATAAATAAATGTAAATGTAACAGAGGAATGTTTAGGCAGGGATAATAATAGAGACGTAATGCAACTGAATGCAGCTATAACTTCAAACTGCTGCCATAGAAAAAATCTTTACTAAGTCATGTAGTAGCCTACTGTTTAGCCTTCAAATAGTGACAAGCAGTCCGGCTTTGCTCTTGGTTAGTGATGATGGGAATTTCCTGAGCAGGGGCTGGGCTGATGGGATGTCAGTCCACACGCTCTCACAGGAAGGTGACATAAGGTGGTCAAACAAGCTGGCATTATCTGTAGTTATCCTAGGTACTACCAAAAGTTCAGAGTTTTCGGATCTCAAAGGCTTTTTGCTGGGGAAACGGGCTTGTGCAATGGAACACATAATATGCATGCCTGTGATAGCACTGGTTCAAAAAGTTTCGTCCTGCAGTTTACACAGAGACTATATTGACCGAAAAGCCTGAACGTTTTCAGTTTTCATTTGAAAACGGCATTGTGTAAACGGCCTCAAAGAGCGTGATAAGTTGTAGCACGACAGAAGCGCTGTTAAATAAGCAGCAGGGCTGTGCAAAATTCAGAATTTCAGAATTTAATTCACTTTTGAATTGACTTCACCCTACAGTATGTTGAATTGAATTTGAATTACAGGAAGTGGAATTGAATTCATTGCAATTCAGAGAAATTCATTCTTATCACATATCAGTGAGAATGTGATACTTTTAACATACATTTTTCTTCCTAACCATTTTGAAGTCTTGGATACAGCAAGGTATTCTTGGAAATTAAGTGCTATCCTATCATTTTCCACAATTTGAAAGTTATTACATTTTTAATGATCGGTTTTATAGAGTATGTTTTTAATGTTAATTAGTGGTAAAAATAGGCCTATTTACTATAATAAAGTATTGTGTGCATACAATAATATCTGTATGAAATTCATGTTGAAATCGTATGTAATATATACTGTAAAGCTTCATTGTTAAATACACCTTAATTATGTTTTATGAATTTATTTGAATTTTATGGAATTCCAATTGTACTTGCTGCAATTTGCAATTGAATTGGAATTTAGGGGTCATGAATTTTGTACAACTCTGATAAGCAGGAGCTAAACCTTTCATGGTTGAACTATTCCTTTAATGTATAAAGATGACAATAGAGATGAATAAAGACACCAGGTTAAAGATCTGAGCTCAGGGCACCGACAGTATGTCCTGACACCCAATATAAGTTGCATTGTACGAGTTTGAAAACTGCGATCAGCTCTCCTTCCCACACAATTCCACAGATAGCCTACATTTTAATGAGAACTCGAGTGAAAGCCAGGATGCAGGTAACGTTACGGAAGATGGACTGCATAAAAATATGATTACATAAATTATGCCGTCTACGATAGGAAATGATGCTTTTAAGCAGCTCAGTTGCAACAGCCTATTTTTTATAATGGCCTTGCTTTTAAGTAGACCTCAATGTAATTTCAACAAGGTTTCATCAGCCTGGCCAAGCTGTTTGTTGCTAATCGGATATGTTCCTTCTAAACACCTGCTGCATATACCTCAGACGGTGAGCAGTCCACCTCAGCGAGTAGACGGGAGATAAATTTCACTTAATGCACGCATTTAAACCCAGCAAAACAATCACGCTGGCCGCAACGATGCCGGCGGCGGTCGAGTGAGTGGCGCTAGGCTAGTCTCCCGGGCTCGGATGCGTCTCCTCGGCCTATGTCAACAGCAGTTTAACCCGGTAGACTGGAACTCGATCCACCTCGGGCCTCCAGCTCATTAACCCGAAATCTGTCCAACTGGTGCACGAGAGTGTGGATCCTGTTTCCGCGCTAATGTTATTTCACCGCTAACATCAAAGCCAGCGGATGTTAGCGTGTTGGACAAATAGCCTGCGCTATTTGCTCTAATAGCCAGCAGTGGTGATGTGTCTATGTGGAAAGGGGAGGCATTATTATTCCAGTTTACAGGATGCAATTTGCTTTCATATAAATGTCCTAATCTAATTTAGCGGCAGGCGCGCTTTAGCTCCGAGCACTTGGCGAGTCTACGTTTCTGCTGACTGTCCGCTTTGGCAATTTCCACGGATGAGTGGCGCTCTGGGAGTGCATTATGCATCACTCTCACTTGCTTAAAGATTAGGTGTGTACTGGAAAGGCATTACGCAAACAAGGACACATGCCTTTGATTAAAATATCTTTTATCGTTTTATTGATTAAAAGGCACAGTTCGGTAATAGAGTGTGTCTGCCCCTCCTACTGAATCTTTTTATTACCTACCGCTGCTTTTTTCCTCAGAGTCTGAGCGCTTTCATTGGTTTTATACACTAGAAGAAAAGAGTGCTTGTCAGGATCTATATTTGAGATGACACAAAAGCCTTGTTTTTTTTGCAATATATGTCATTCCATAATTCAGCCATCAAGATACATGACAAAAGCAGATGGGATAAGGGGGTGAGTTTTTATGTTTTGTTACTCTGCAACAACACGAAAATTATAATACAAAGAACAAAAAAAAAAAACAGTTGCTTGGCCACATATGTGAATCTGTATTTATTGATTGGGTGAATATTGATCTATTGTAGATGTTATATGATTCTCCCACAGGTCTAATACTGTGTCTGCTTCTCTCATGCTATTTGGCACAAGACTTACTGTCATGTGGAATCATGTGACCAAGGCAGAATTAGAAAACAGGAACCCTAAATGTATGTATTTACACAACTGGGACACCACCAGTGAACACTGTCCTCTGAATTGATCTTTTTAACAGAGTTGCTTGGAGTTGTTGTTGTTGTTATGGAGTTTATTTTCAATGACAGAGAGTTTCAATGATGTTATACTGAATTTATGGCTTTTTTTTTTTTTACATATAATTAAATTTCACATCTGCTGTTCTGCTGTATGTTCACTGTCAAGTGTGATATTGTGAAAAGGTTTGTATGTGCACTTGTTGCATAATACACTTGTGTTAACCCCGTACACATCCATACATGAACCAGATCAGAAGCTGAACACATATTTCACTTCAGGTTTTACATTTCTCATTCCCACAATCACACCTGTGCCTTACTCTAGACAAAATCTTATTACTTTGATTCCAGACTTTATGGCCCGATTTCACCAGACAAGGATTAGCTTCAGCCAGGACTAGGCCTTAGTTAGATCAGGACATATAAGTAGTTTTTAGAAACAAGCTTTACAAAAAAACAGTTCTGGTGTGCATTTTGAGGCAAAACAACTCTCTTGTGCACAGACAAAAAACATTTGGGCATATTGCTGGTACAACATATTTATTTAGTAAAGGAACCATTTGCAGGTTTAAATAAAAAATACTAATTTCATTACCTGTGATAATAGTTTTGCAGTCTATACTGTTAATCAAAACCACCATATACACACAGTCATACATATTATGCCTTATATGCTATAAACTTAACTGTTCTGTTTTTAAGCAAGTCGAACACATGTTAAGTCTAACATTATGTGACAAACCACCTATGTTTTCATTTAAAACATCAGAATTTGAAAAAGTTAAGTGGTTTGCATCTCTGAAATATTACCATTTATTATTTATATTGTACAACAATTGGCTTTGTTATGTTTGCCTTCTCACATCTCACCATACACACTCGTCATTAAAACTGAATCGTTTCTGTTAGCGCGCGCCTGCTGACAGTAAAGTTCTGTCTTCTTCAATTTCATTTGGTGAACGTTCTGTCTTCTTCAGTTTGATTGGCTGAAATTCTGCTTGGCTTCTGTAATTTGATTGGCTGGAATGTCAACCTTTTGACATCACTAATCTCACTGACTGGAAGCATCTTGGGTGTGACATAAAATGAAGCATCTCCCTGAGGTCAGTGTTGATTGATCTAAATGTTCAGAGGTTCAGAGGTCTCGACACCTTGATCACATATACCAAGTTTCGTATCAATACATTTAAATTTGGCAAAGATACAGCCTTAAAACCATTTTGGCGTTCTTGTTGTCGAATTCGTTGACGCGCTATATGAGAACAAATTAGACAATCAAAGATATACTAACACATTTTTGTTAGCAGTGTCTCTAGATGCTGCATACCAAATTTGGTGCAAATTGGACAAACGGTCAAAATGGCGGGAATTTTTTGACATCATACAGGTAAATCGACATCAGCCAAGGGTTCATAAGTAAAAAAAGAATTTTGTTTCTAGGACTTATGGTTAGAAAGTTATGAGCAAATATGTGTGTGAAAGTTTGAACTGGTGGTGCTATAGAGTTTGAGTTAGAGACTCCAACTTGCTGTGGTTAATGTTGATACTGTCCTGTATCAGTGTGCTAAATTTCATAACTTTTTACCATACGGTTCTATGGACCGCAATAGACAAAATGGCAGAATAATACTTTTTTTTTCATTGCTAACATCCCTTTGTCCAATCTTTAGTTTTCAAAACTCTAAACATAATTAGCACAAAATCCGCCTGTTATGACCATTAACACAATTCATGTTGTTTTCACACAATACTCATTTAACACATTTCTAAAATGCTTACATTTTCTTTTCACACAAGCTTACCCCATACCAAAATTATGCATGACAAAAATGAAGACCTAATGGTCCAAATTTTAAATATATAAAGCCCCTACTTCTGCAAACAACAGCAGCATAGAAGAGCTGATAAAAAATATTTGAATTACTGATAATTGAGAAACGGTTCCAAGTCTTTTCACTACATGACCATGCACAATTAAAGGCACTCTCTGGATACAGAACTACACAGAGAAAATGTCTGGATGAGGGAGACAAGGACGAGGGGTAGTTGGACCAGGGAGAGGACAACGTGGACCAGGACAAGTAAGAATGCGCGATACAGTTCAAAGGAGAGTAAGAGCTGTTGAAACACAGATGAAATAAGAACCACCATCATAGACCATGTGATAAACCATGGTCTAACACTGAGAGAGGCAGGTGAAAGAGTCCATCCTAATCTCAGATGGTCAACTGTGGCTTTCATAATCCAAATTTTTCAGCAAACCAACAGATACAGTAAGTAATGCATTTCATAAAGGCCATAATTGCAGTTGTAACATACCACAATAACTGCTGGCTACCAGCAGCTACAAATACATTTGTCTTTTTGTTCTTCTAAAGGATACAACGACTTTCTGGGGGAAGAAAGCTGCTTAATGAAGACCAAGAGCAAGCCATTGTAAGATGGGTCATTGCTGACAATGCCACAAAACTCAGAGTAAATCAGGACAGAATTGTACAGGACAACGTGGTATTCCAGAATGTGGAAAGCATCAGCCTGGCTACCATTGCTCGAACTCTGAACAAACACAGAATTCGAATGAAACAGCTGTACACAGTTCCCTTTTAAAGAAACTGTGAGTGGTCAAGGAACTCCGACATCAATATGTGCAGGTGCCTATACACTATATCTGATTCTAGAGTGACTTCTCTATTCTACACTTTTTTTACTATTGTCAATTGCTTCTCTAGTAAACATGCCCACATAGTGAAAAGAATCTAAACATTGCGTTTACTTTCTTTCAGAGAGTTATGGAGTTGGAGGCTACATGAGTTCATTTATATGGATGAAGCAGGATTTAATCTGGCTAAAACTCGTAGACGAGGAAGAAACATAATTGGCAAAAGGACCATGGACCAATCACTGACTGAATTATTAAAAAAATAAGACTCATATTTTATGTGCTATAAAGGTCGCACTGAAACATGACAAGTAATACAGTTCTACCAGAAATACTCCGGAGCCAAGACAACGTAACAATAACATTTATTTAACAGCTGCCCAGCAAAAGATAGCAAAATATTATATGACGAAGTTCTTTAGCGTAGGCCCTTATAGCTCGCATTCAGAGGGTCCAGGTTCTTTAACTTCCTGCCTGAAGATCAAGGCAGGGGCACAGCCTACCCCCAAGAATTAAAGGGACTTACACCAATGGTGGAGCCTACCAGCAAAGACTACAAGTGAGGGCATTTATACACACCAGTTAGTGATTCTTGAAGTTCCTAAAACAAAGAGATGAAGAATGTAAATATTTAGTTAAACATGACACAATCATTAGATTGTATCATCAGACCATAATAATTAAGACGTGTCAGAGGGCCACTTTGCCATGGTGAGAAAAATGGCAGAAGCAGTAAGGAAGCAATAAAGACATTGGCTGTGTCCGAAATCGCCTACTACCATACTATATAGTAGGTAAAATAAGTGAGTCATGAGTAGTATGTCCGAAACCTCAGTATGCACAAAACAGTAGGTGAGAAATACCCTGATGGTCTACTGCTTCCGCTGAAATTTGTGAGTGCGCATTGGATGGACACTTCTCTATCCCATGATGCAACGGGAGTTGAGCAACGGTCAAATTTCAAAAGTGAATCATATAAAAATAGCGGAAAACTTTAAGGTGGGTGTCCATTTTCAAATGTAAGTACAGATGAATGAATATCTCGTGAATAAATTATGTTTGTACCAACGCCAAGGTATAGGTTGTTATTAATATGTCATAGGTCAAAGAGCATATGAGTCACATGACAATAAAACATGGCGGATGCAGTATGTCCGAATTCTATTCAAATTACCCCCACATACTATATAGAACGTACTGTTTTAACCGTCCATAGGTAGGTACTTACAGTACGTACTGTCATAGTATGCGATTTTGGATGCAGTGATTGTGTGAGGAAAGCAGGGAAGCCATGAGAGGGTGATACGATCGGCTAGGTGAGGAAGATTTTAATAAGCCACATGCAGACGAAGGCCTCGATAGGCCACGGAGACAAAGGACTCGATAGGCACAACATGGAGACGAAGGCCTCAATAGGCCACAACATGGAGACGAAGGCCTCAATAGGCCACACCATGGAGACGAAGGCCTCAATAGGCCACACCATGGTGACGAAGGCCTCAATAGGCCACACCATGGACACGAAGGCCTCAAACTTGCACTTTCATTCATATCAAAAGACTCAGAAGGCAGATAAACATTTAAATGAAATTAATTCCATTAAGGAATTACCAATGAGAAAGAATCAAAATTCGGAGTCCCGTCATGAAGTTCTTAGGTGTAGACCAGTGGTTCTCAATCTTGTTCCTGGGGACCCAAAGCTCTGCACATTTTGCATGTTTCCCTTATCTAACACACCTGATTCAAATCATCAGCTCATTAAGGTAGAAATCCATGAACTGAAGCAAACGTGCCAGTTAAGGAGACATACAAAATGTGCAGAGCAGTGGGTCCCCAGGAACAAGGTTGAGAACCACTGGCGTAGACCTAAAACTATCGGTACTGTTTAGTGTGTTGACAATGTTTTATGCTTTCCTACTTGTAAAGGCCAAAGTATAGTACAGCCGTCCGCGCACCACACGCATGACGTAATTTTCCTCAAGAGGGTCCCCGTTCTGTGCAGCCCAAATTTTGAGACAGTGTGGACGGAATGCGTTCAACAGCGCATGTGCGAAAAAATGTTGAATCGGCCGAGTCCACTAGGCGCCGTAATGTGCATGCTTTGAACTTGTCCGTCCGCGCTTATGCGCAATTCAGTATGCTCAAGAAGCTGTGTGGAAAGTGAAGTATACCTGGGCCTTAAGTCTTAATATTACAGTTTTTTTTTCAATTGCTAACAAGCATTTACCAATACTAAAACTGCTTTTTCTAAACTCTTAACACAGTAACACATTTTGTTAAATAAATACAAACTCTACATTTCAAAATGCTGAATGCCTTTTTCTACATTTTCATCCACTTGGGAACAACACAAAGCATTCGATTAAAGTAGTAAGCTGTTGTGTTTACATTGGTTGCAATAAGAATTAAATTCAATAAGAAAAGTATGTCAGGAAAACTCTTAAACATCGTTAATGTTTTCTGACACTTTCGTAAATGTACATTGGTCTGTTACTGTGGGACATTTCCACGCATCTCCTCTAAATATGACGCAGCACAAACAAAACATGATATGTTCATAGTATAAATCCATCTGTTAATTTCTGTCTATAGTTAGAGACATCTGTAAATCATGGTCATAGTACATTTCCATCTGTAAATTACTTCTGTAATATTTATTTATGTAATTTATGCAACCACTGTATATCCTGCACTTGCTGCTATTGCACTTCTGGTTAGACCTAAACTGCATTTCGTTGCCTTGTACTTGTACATGTGTAATGACAATAAAGTTGAATCTAATCTGAATCTAATCTAATGATTGGTTGCTTTACCTGTCAGTCATACGGCCTCTTGGGTAGGCCTTGACCAAAGAAAGAGACCAAAGTTCCCAGACCTTCAGTATGTATAGTCTAACGAGGCCTTTAGTCTGCATATGGTGATTTAAATGGTTTTGTTACTACCCTTATTATGTCTAACTAAATCATTTTGTTTTCTCTGTATGTTCTAGGAACCTTTAAGAAATACTTTAACTATTCAATTCAATTCAAATCGCTTTTATTTATATAGCGCTTTTTACAATGTTGCATTGTTTCAATGAGGTCCACAGGTTCTCTCAGGAGGATGGCACGTGAGGTCCACAGGTTCTGGCAGGAGGATGACACCTGAAGTCCACAGGTTCTCTCAGGAGGATGGCACGTGAAGTCCACAGGTCCTCGTAGGAGGATGGCATGTGAAGTCCACAGGTCCTCGTAGGAGGATGGCACGTGAGGTCTTCAGGTTCTCTCACGAGGATGGCACGTGAAGTACACAGGTCCTCGTAGGAGGATGACACGTGAAGTCCACAGGTTCTCTCGGGAGGATGACACGTGAAGTCCACAGGTTCTCTCAGGAGGATGGCACGTGAAGTCCACAGGTTCTCTCAGGAGGATGGCACGTGAAGTCCACAGGTCCTCGTAGGAGGATGGCATGTGAAGTCCACAGGTCCTCGTAGGAGGATGGCACGTGAGGTCTTCAGGTTCTCTCAGGAGGATGGCACGTGAAGTACACAGGTCCTCGTAGGAGGATGACACGTGAAGTCCACAGGTTCTCTCGGGAGGATGACACGTGAAGTCCACAGGTTCTCTCAGGAGGATGACACGGAAGTCCACAGGTCCTCGTAGGAGGATGGCATGTGAAGTCCACAGGTCCTCGTAGGAGGATGGCACGTGAGGTCTTCAGGTTCTCTCAGGAGGATGGCATGTGAAGTACACAGGTCCTCGTAGGAGGATGACACGTGAAGTCCACAGGTTCTCTCGGGAGGATGACACGTGAAGTCCACAGGTTCTCTCAGGAGGATGGCACGTGAAGTCCACAGGTTCTCTCAGGAGGGTGACACGTGAAGTCCACAGGTTCTCTCAGGAGGATTACACGTGAAGTCCACAGGTTCTCTCAGGAGGATGGCATGTAAAGTCCACAGGTTCTCTCAGGAGGATGGCATGTGAAGTCCACAGGTTCTCTCAGGAGGATGGCACGTGAAGTCCACAGGTTCTCTCAGGAGGATGGCATGTGATGATCAGCTAGAGCTGTGTAATCTGTAGTTAATAAATATTGCTGCAAGCAGCAATTACAAGGTCAAGCCCAACAATTGCCTAATTTTGGACAACAAAAATTGATTTTGAAAACAGAGAAATGCACTTAGAACACAATACAATTGCTTATAACTTTTGACCACTAGGTGATGCTGCCACCAAATTTGTATGAGGCAGACAAGATGATGAGCCAGTGCCAGTGAGGAGACATAGCAAATTTAATGTCAATACATAAAAGTGTAGCAAGGATACAGCCACATGACCCTTTGGCCCTCTCACCAACAAATGTACTAATGTAAAGAACTTGACCTTGATGAACTGTACCAAGTTTCGTAGCAATTCGACATTGCGCACATAAAATACAGCATTTTATGCCAAAATTCCAAAATGGCCAACTAGAAATAGCCATATTTAATATCTCTGGTCCACAAGGTGGCGCTGTGCCGAAACTGTGTATGTTACCTCAGATTATGATTATAATACATGAAAGTTTGTGAACATATAGCATTAAATCCATTTTGGCGTGCTCACCGTCAAATTCACAGACGCGCTACATGAGAACCGATTAGTTAATTAAAAATCTTTTTGTCAGCAGATGCTGCATACCAAATTTCATGCAAATTGGACAAACCATCTAGGAGTTTGCAAAAGTAGGTTTTCAAAAAAATTGAAATGGCGGGAAGATGATGTCACATAGTGCATTCGAATCGACATGAGTCTGAACTGTTGGTGGCGCTTTGGAGTTTGGGTTAGAGACTCCATATGTGCCATGGTAACAGTTCAGACGGTCCTCTGTGTGTGCTCCAAATTTCACAACTTTGCCATATACGGTTCTAACATGTGAGAAGTTCCGGTAGGCAAGAAAAAATGAAGATATGCTAAAGATTAAAATAGAGAAGTGCCGGTACTGCATAACGCTTCAAGCAATGGTGTTGTCATATTTGATGTGGGCATTGGTGACATAAATCGATCGATAATCATGAACATATATGTCGAACACACCTATGATAGTCAATGTTTCTGAGTGTTTATGAGTTTAGTGTTAGCTTTTTGATAACCCATCTTCCTTTATATTTTTCAAATATGCTGATGCTGCAGAAAGGAAGACATGTCTTTGGCATCCAAAACAGAAAGCTTTGAATAAAACGAAAGGGAAAGAACAGATACAAACTGTCTGAGGAAGCGAGATGGGCCATTTGAATGAGAACAGATGGAGATTTGCTCTTTAATTAACCTGACAGATTCAGAAGGCTGGAACCGGGCCTCAGCCCGTGAATAACATCCCACGTCACGGCACGAGAGTTATCGGACTGTCCCCCTTGGAACCAGGCCCTGAAATCCCTTTCCCCTTTGAGCATGCAGTATTTTATTTCTCATTAGCGTGAGGCAAACTGCTGGGGGATGAAATTTGCTAACAGGAATTAAAAGTGCATTAACACATTGGGGAGTTTCATTTCTGCTAATAGTTTTATTAGTGCTTTGACCTTTGAGTTCATTAGAGGGGTTGATAGGAGAGAGAGAGAGAGAGAGAGAGAGAGAGAGAGAGAGAGAGAGAGAGAGAGAGAGAGAGAGAGAGAGAGAGAGAGAATGGGAAAGGAAGGTGAGAGACAAGTGTTTAACACGCATGCAGGGCTACGGCGCCACAAGGTTTCATTGTAGTATCCGTGCCCTACATGTGCCTGGAATGTTTTGGAGAAGACCCTGTAAACAGTGCTTGAAGTGGCGAAAAAGATTCTGGTACTCTCTTGTACACATTGCCATATGCTTATTATTACCACATTTGAAATTTCTAATATGATAAAACAATATTTGGACATTAATGTTAACTACAAATTTGACCCCCAAAAAAAGTAATTTCATTACATGTGATAATAGTTCTGCAGTTTATTAAATTCTTCTGTTAAATCTATCATATACACACAAAGTCATATCTTATGCCTTATATAATATAAACTTGTTTATGTGTAAACTCTGTTCTGTTTTTAGACATGTCAAGTCAAACACACATTACATTATGTGACAGAACACCTACGTTTTCATTTAAAACAGCAAAATCTTACCATTTATAATTTTTATTGTAAAACTGTTGGCTTTGTTATTTATCTCACTACACATTCATAGTCATTATTCTTCATCATCCACTTATAAAATCAAATGCAGATATTGTGTGATCCACATGCTTATGCTTTGTTGCTAATTCACTGAATGTAAAAAAATCTGTTGCTTGTTTATACATTTTAACTTGCATGAATTCATAAGGGCAAGTTAATCACAGTTTTTATCAGTGCATATTAACCAAGAGCTGTGAATGATTTTCCTTTAACCTTAATGACAAAGAGAGCATCAGGTTTATTAAGGCTACTGTCACTTTAAAAACACTAACCTAATGCCCTGATCCAGAATACTGATACAGTACACATGTCTACATTTACTTAATAAGAACTCATCACTGTGGCTCACTGAGACTTTTGAGAGAAAGGTCTCAAAGAGACCTGGTTAGGACATGGTTGAGGCTGCAGAAGATCTTGAGCAGTATTGCACTTTATGGTCATAACAACAAATTAAAACTGTCCTTCAAATGCTTGTAGCAAGTATTTAAAATTTTAAAGGCCAGAGAGGAGGTACAATATAGAATTGTCGAATATGTTGAATTATATATAATAATAAAATATAATCGAAAACTGTGCCTTTTAATGTCGTAAGTGCCCCCTAGTGGTCGGGAGCATTTCCGTTGTGTTGTGACTTGATTCTGTTGTGTTGTGACTTGATTCCGTTGTGTTGTGGCTTTATAACGTTGTTTTGAATTTATATTTGCTTTTTAAATTTCGTTGTGTTGTGCACTAGTGGGCCACCGTAGAATTGTCACTTTCGCTGTATTATTTCTGACATTATAATATGCTGAGTAATAACACAATATTAATCATTACTGTTCACAATATCATGGTTACTCATTTACAATATTATAGTGTTTGTAGTAGTGTTGTGTTGGACTGTTCTTCTGTGTTTTGACCTGTGGATTATTAAAGACTGTTTACGTTCATCATCGTATATACAACTTAAAACCAGACCAAAAGAAATACAAGCAGTCTTTCGGTCAGTGTTTTTGGTCATCATGAACACCCTTGCATTTCACCTTATTAGCCTTGAGCAGTTCACTTGGAAGATTTCCTGGATCACTTACATTAGACTACGACAGCTTGTGCAGTTTCCTCTTTACCAGATTAAATAACTTCACCAAGTCGCAGCTGTCTGGGAAGGGACCTCAAGAGTGTTTTGCCAAGTCTGTGAAGTTGGTGCTGGTGTCCTGTGGTTCTTTGTTCACCGTCTGCCCAGAGAAGGACTCTACCAGTCCCAACCCAGTGACCAGGCAATCACTATCCCACTGCGAGGAGAGACAGCATGTGCCCAGCCGTGCCTCAGCTGTGACGTCGAAGCCTACATTGGAGAAGTGACTGAGGTCTGGGTCGGACGACACAACACCTCCACTGCAGACTTGCGAGCCATTCGCTGGTCTCTTGCTCTCCACCCCATGGCTCTGGCTAACTTAACCCTCCCTTAGTCTCTTCGTCTGCCCCCAGTAACTCTAAATCATCCTTTTCCCTCTGGATCTCCGCTTCCATTTTAGGGGGTCATTGCTGCAGCTCTTTCGCAGCCACCCAGGTCATTGGCATCCTTCTACCTCATTGGCTGTCTGTCTGCACTGTGGCCATGGAGTGCAGTACTGTCTGTGGCCTGGGAAACCATCCATCGGCCCCTGTTCAAGTTTACATCCTGGCTCTTACCACCGTGATCTTCACTCTGGACTTTTCTGTTCAGCTTCCTCTTAGTCAGCCTCCAGAGCCTATTCATGCCTGCTTTGCCATTCCTTTGCCACCTCTTGATCCTCCTACAGTATCTTTAATGCAAGGACGCCACTCTTCATTTCAGGTTTCTTGCTTATGTAGTGTTGTGTTGGACTTTTGTTGTTTCAATTTGCTTTGTGGATTATTAAAAAATGTTTACCTTCATCAGCGTCATGTGTGTTTTATTCAGCATCAGTGAACACGGTTAATAAAATATGCTAAATAATACAATATTACATTACAATGAACCAAAAAAATCGCAATAATGAATGCATTTCTGTTTAGTCACATGGAGAAAACACAGGACTGTGTCACCTATGAACAGCCAAGATTTTATTTAACCTAAATGGCACTGTTCTTTTAGTGGAACACTTAAGTTTATTTCACAATTAAATTATAATCAATATATGGCAAGCCTTATATCCAACACAGTCTCACAGGAATCAGAATCAGAAGGAGCTTTATTGCCAAGTGTGCTTACACACACAAGGAATTTGTCTTAGTGTCAGAGGCTTCCAGTGCACATACATGTTAAAAAAAGTGACAAGGTACAGGTAACAAAAAAGTAAGTAAAAATTAAAATAAATACACATTTCACAAAATGACAATATACAGTATACTGTATGTACAGATGTGCTATATACAAATTATAATCCGTTATATACAAAAATTATGCAGGGGAATATGGATTGTGTATTGCACATGTTTTATTGCACAGTAGGAGGACATTTAACTGTTCATGAGGTAGATGGCCTGAGGGAAGAAACTGTTCCTATGTCTGGTTGTTTTGGTGCTCAGTGCTCTGTAGCGCCGGCCAGACGGCAGCAGATCAAAGAGGAAGTGTGCTGGGTGTGAGATGTCCAGAGTGATTTTAGGAGCCCTTTTTCTCACTCTGGATAAGTACAGTTCCTGGAGAGTGGGGAGGGTTGTGCCAATGATTCGTTCAGCATTCCGGACTATCCGCTGTAGTCTTCAGAGGTCAGTTTTGGCAGCTGAGCCGAACCAAACAGTTATGGAAGTGCAGAGGATGGATTCAATGACAGCTGAGTAGAAGTGAATGAGCAGCTCCTGTGGCAGATTGAACTTCCTCAGCTGGCGAAGAAAGTACAGCCTCTGCTGGGCCTTTCTGACAATGGAGTCAATGTGAGTGTCCCACCTCAGGTCCTGAGAGATGGTGGTGCCCAGGAACCTGAATGACTCTACTGCAGCCACAGTGCTGTTCATGATGGTAAGTGGGGGAAGTGCAGGGTGGTTTCTCCTAAAGTCCACTATAATCTCCACTGTTTTGAGCGTGTTCAGCTCCAAGTTGTTATGACTGCACCAGACCAGACAGCCAGCTGCTCAACCTCGCTTCTGTAAGCAGACTCGTCACCGTCCTGGATGAGACCAATTACTGTAGTGTCGTCTGCGAACTTCAGGAGCTTGACAGAGGGGTCAGTAGAGGTGCAGTCATTGGTGTACAGGGAGAAGAGAAGTGGAGAGAGCACACATCCCTGAGGGGCACCAGTACGGCTGTTGGATGTGAATTTACCAACTCTAACTAGCTGTTGCCTGTCTGTCAGAAAGCTGGTGATCCACTGACAGACAAATCAAATCAAATCACCTTTATTGTCACATCACCACGAGTGGTGAGTGAAAGTCTTGGGTGCATGCTCAGTACAAAGCATAATGCAGTTGAACAGACAAACAACTGTATGACAAACAACTGTATGACAAAACCTTGTAAATTAAGTAGACAGTATGTAGTGCAGGCAAGCAGTGCAAATTATAACAGATGGGCTGTACAAAAAGACAATATACATTTACACATATGCACATTATATACACACAAGATATACACATTGGACGGTGCCTATAAACATTAAATATAAAAAATATAAAAGAATATACAGATATGCACAGAGAGTGTATTTGTGATGGTTCAGCACAGGGTGCAGATTGTTAATGGATGGTTATTGCATTAGTCCATGATACTGTGGTGTATAGTTTGGCGAGGAGTGAGTGTGTGGAGTGTGTCAGTTTAAGTGTTGAGTTTTAAGTGTTGAGCAGTCTAATAGTCTGAGGGTAAAAGCTGTTCTTCAATCGGCTTGTGCGGGACCGGATGCTCCGGTATCATCTGCCCGAGGGCAGCAAGGAGAGCAGCCCGTGATTCAGGTGGCTGGGATCACGGATGATCTTCCTGGCTTTCCTCATACACCGCCTGGTGTAGATGTCCTGAAGAGAGGGAAGCGCATCTCCCACCACATGACGGGCAGTTCGCACAACTCTCTGCAGTGCTTTGCGATTGCCGGCAGTGCTGTTTCCATAACAGGCGGTGATGCAGCCAGTTAGAATGCTCTCTCCTGTGCAGGTGTAAAAGGTTCTGAGGATTTTGGGGCTCATCCCAAACTTCCTCAGGCGTCTAAGAAAAAAGAGGCGCTGGTGTGCCTTCTTCAGCACTGCATCAGTGTGAAGAGTCCATGTGAGGTCCTCAGTGATGTTTACTCCAAGGAACTTGAAGCTGTTTACCCGCTCCACAGGTGTCCCGTCGATGGTGATGGGGCTGTGTTCCTTATCCTGTCTCCTGAAATCTATCACCAGTTCCTTAGTTTTATTAATGTTAAGTAGGAGATGATTCTCCTTACCCCAGTGTGTCAGACTGCACACCTCCTCTCTGTAGGCCGACTCGTCGTTGTTGGTGATCAGGCCTATCACTGTTGTGTCATCGGCAAATTTCACGATGGGGTTGGAGCTGTGTGTGGCTATGCAGTCGTGTGTGTACAGGGAGTAAAGAAGTGGACTTAGAACGCAACCTTGGGGCGCTCCGGTGTTGAGAGTCAGCGGGGAGGAAGTATTGTTTCCCATTCTGACAACTTGACGTCTGTCTGACAGGAAGTCCAGAATCCAGTCACACAGGGATCTGTCTAAACCTAGAGCCTGGAGCTTCAGAACAAGTTTGGTCGGCACTATGGTATTTAATGCTGAGCTGTAGTCTACAAACAGCATTCTCACATATGCGTTCTTGTTGTCAAGGTGGGAGAGAGCAGTGTGTAGGGTGAAGGCAATGGCATCATCGGTGGAGCGGTTGCTGTGATATGCAAACTGTAGAGGGTCTAATGAGGCAGGCAGCACAGAGCATATGTAGTCTCTGATAAGCTTCTCAAAACACTTGTTGAAGATGGGTGTTAAAGCTACAGGGCGCCAGTCATTCAAGCATGTGATTTTAGTCTGTTTTGGGATGGGCACAATGGTGAACGTTTTGAAGCATGAGGGGACCACAGAGAGCGAGAGGGAGAGATTGAAGATGTCTGCGAAAACGCCAGCCAACTGGTCAGCACACGCCCTTAGTACACAGCCTGGGATGCCGTCCGGTCCCGCAGCTTTGCGAATGTTCACCCGCCGGAAAGATCGGGTTACATCCGCTATGGAGACGGAGAGTGTACTGACCTTGTCCGTATCAGCCGCGGGTGCGGGTGCACTCTCTATGTGGTTGGTGCTGTGCCCTTCGAAGTGAGTGTAAAAAGTTTTTAGCTCGTCCGGTAGAGAGGCAGCGATGTTAGCTGTGTTTGTTGTGTTCCCTCTGAAGTCTGTGATGTTTCCGATGCCCTTCCACATGCTTCTCGCGTCGTTGGTGTTAAACTGTCCTTCTATTTTGTCTCTGTACTCACGTTTGGCAGATTTGATGGTTTTCCGGAGAGCATAATTGGCCTGCTTGTGATCTACCGCGTTGCCGGATTTGAAAGCGGAGGTTCGTGCTGATAATGCTGTCCGAACATCGCCATTAATCCACGGTTTTTGGTTGGG
The DNA here is from genome assembly GCA_026939265.1 of Oreonectes daqikongensis. NCBI lineage: Eukaryota > Metazoa > Chordata > Actinopteri > Cypriniformes > Nemacheilidae > Oreonectes > Oreonectes daqikongensis. The sequence continues at coordinate 871,413 of JAOTQM010000509.1, read as the reverse complement.
GTAGATGCGGATTGTTTTTGACAGCGCTAGGAACAGAGAGCTGGGTTAGTTTGGTCTGGAGGAGTGTTGGGACAATGGTGTTGAAGGCTGAACTGAAGTCCACGAACAGGATCCTCACATAGTTCCCTGGTCTGTCCAGATGTTGTAGGGTATAATGCAGTCCCATGTTGACTGCATCATCTACAGACCTGTTTGCTCTGTAAGCAAACTGCAGGGGGTCCAGTAAGGGTCCAGTGATGTCCTTCAGATAAGCCAACATCAGTCTTTTGAATGACTTCATGGCCACAGATGTTAGGGCAATAGGTCTGTAGTTGTTAAGTCCTGTGATTTTGGATTTCTTTGGGATGGGGATGATGGTGGAGCGTTTGAAGCAGGAGGGGACTTCACACAGCTCCAATGATCTGTTGAAGATCTGTCCCGGTCTCTCTGACCCTGTATCTTGCCTGTTTGTCCGCGTGTCTTGTTGTTTGTTGAGCACGTGGGCTGTGTTGTCACAGCGCGCTATGTGTTCAGCGTCTACGTCATTTGCCCCTCCCCTGTGTCTCCCTGTCTGGCCTCTCCCCACTCACCACTGCTCACTCTTCCACCTGTTTCTTATTTCCCCTGGTTAGCGCCCCATCTCATCATCTCTCTCTCGCCACCTGTTACCCATTGTCTTTGGTTAGTTTTCCTATTTATTCCTTCGCTTCATTGTCCTTTGTCAGACTGTTGCGTTTGTTGCAGTACTGACTACCTCTTTGTCTAGTTTGCTAGTTAAAGTCTTGTTCCATAGTCCACTTAATACCACAGTTTTGGGCTCCTTGCAGCTTTGTTCTTTTTTGGCACTTGCCAGTTTTTCCACCTCTGTTATTTTGTTCTCTGCCCCGCAGCGGTCTAAGGTCGCCCGGAGAGATTAACCCGCAGCACTTTATCCACGGCCCTCCCCCGGGCATCGCAGCTTCTCCCAGACTAGTTGTTCTCTTCAGAGTGAGTGTCATTGCCAGGTCGAGTTCGCGCCCTGTGTTTGCATCTCCAGCTACTGGTTGTTCTCTACTGCGTTGGATCTACTTCTCTCCGCTGCGAGTTCTGGGTCGAGTGATTCCCCGAGGAATTTTTTTATTGTCTGTTGTGCTTTTGTCATACTCACGTCAATAAACTCATTGTTACCCCGCATCTGAGTCTGCCTAGTACGTCTGCCATGACAGAGGCAGCTTTCGTAGATTCCACATGTCCTGTCTGCGAGCACATTTAGGGGAAAGTGTTGCGGTCATGGCTGTCTGCATTCTTTCTTAGTGCAGCAGCAACCCTGTCTGCCTTTCTGCCGCATCCCACTCCTGATATGGGACTCCCATGGATATCGCTCCACCGGTACCAGCCCTGCAGACCATCTATTCCCTGCTATGCTCACCTAGCTCATCCCCGCCCTTACAAAAATGACCATCCCTGGACACCCTTTGATAATCCCTGAACGAGGCCGTCCTCGGCATAAATGCCTTAGGTGTCTCTTCTCATCCCGGTGTTCTTCCAGAGGGAAAGATGTGCAATTGAGATTGTGCTGTCCTTCCTCCAGGAGAGACTCCAGAACAACCTCTACCCTTCTACCCTTAAAGTGTATGTAGCCGCTATGACCGCTCATCATGATCTTTTGTGAGTAAGTCTCTTGGACAGCATGACCTGGTCATCAGGTTGATGGGGGGCACAAAGAGGATGAATCCACCTCAAACATGCTCCATACCAGCGGCGTTGCTAGACCCAAAGCTCTACTGGGGCACATGTCCCCATTACTTTTTCTTTTTTTAAAGCCTGCTTTAAATGTATGTTAAACATAACATGAACATTATAAATATGGTTTAAGGCATAAATGGCATACATACACTTGGAAATAATGAAAGCAGAGAGATTTCTTTCTTGCAAATTTGAAAAAACGAGTTATCAATGAATAATGACATCTTTTCAAGAATTTACAAGTTTAGTATTTTAGTTTCGTCGTGTTTTCATAGCCTAACTCAGTTGCATGTCGTCACCTCTGCTCGGCTAGGAAGCCAGTCTGCCTCATCTGCCTCATTGGCGCACTGGATCGTGGATGTCAACACTACGGCATAGCCCATGTCCCCTCGCAGTGAGAGCCCACTTCACCCAGAATGTGGGGCCTCCTTGTGGGCACTGGCTCAGTGCTCCTCTCTGGCAGACATTTGTAGAGCTGTCTTATCGGGGGGTAAGGCCGGCGGCTGGCTGGGTCCTGTATAATGTGGTTTCCACTCCCCTGTTGGTGAACCTGTGTTCTCCCTCAGAGGACTGCTGCAGCTCTCGTCTCTTTGTGTCACTCTGCACTACTTCCAATCTAATGTATTTTAATACAAAGTATCTTTCATGATGTATAAATATATGTCAATGCAGTCTGATGGGAATTTATACCTATTTTACAAGTTGGGTCATTCGTGTGAATTAGTACAATCTCATTTGTACGATTTATTACAATTTGACTTTGCCCATGTGACGTTAGGTTTGGGGCAGGGTTTTTGGCCTTTATCGTTGCTTTGCCACCTTGTTAAATGCATTAATTCTAAACAAAAGTAGCCTTTGCGTCTGTGATTTTAGGGGACTCTCACTAAATCATTTGTGTTTCGAGTCTGACGTCATCACTCGGCTTTTTTGTGTGTCAAGTTTAAGGATAGGCCTAGGCAGTTTGGCAGGTTAGGGTTACATAGCAATTTTGTTGTGGCCCAGCTCCGGTCCACAAAACACCTTTTCTCTCGGCCCACATACATCAAAGAATGATGGCACTAGGGTGGCCCAGAATCTGTATTACTCTCTCAGCCAATTAATAAGCTGAAACTGGCCCTTGACTGGGCCAGAACAAGTTTTAACATGGGTACCATATCTCAGCCATAAGTAAACCATATTAATACCAGCTTTTAACCAGAACTCCTGAAGACTGTCCTAATCATGGCCAAATTGTTCAAACAAATTATTCACAAGAAAACTGAAGTTTTTCAACTATACACAAGTCAAAAACACAGCTACACATGACCATTTTAACATGAATAATACATTGCCATTTAGAACTTAATATTATCTATCGACCTCCGAGGCTTCCGAGTCTTCAGAGCCCGCTTCTGAGTTAGTTCCCCTCGGATCCTGATCCGCCTCAGAGTCCCCAGGACCCGCCTCAGAGTCAGTCCCCTCGGTCTACTGTAACACTCCCCTTCTGCCCCTGTGCTTATTTCCTGACCTTTATTTAAAAGACTTCACTTCCCAGAATCCCCTGCACCGCACCTCCGCCATTTTGATTGGACTGTCACCTGTTGTTCATTTGTTTCACATCTGTTCTGTGTTTGCATGTGTATTTAAGTTGTCATTTGAGTGTTTGGATTATATTTATCTGAATACCTGTTTGGATTATATTTACCTGAATACCTGTTTGGATTTAATTGACCTGAATACCTGTGTTAATAAACCTCTCACCAAACTACATCACCTTGTGGCATGCTCACCTGCCTGATCACCAGAACTGTTACAGTAGTATTAAATAAATGATATTGACATTTTAATATTATATTTTATTTCTAGTTATACTGTATATTTAATTATATATAATTCCTTTATTGAATAATCTTATTTGAAAAATATTTAGAATTCAATAAAGGTAATAACTATCCCCCCTACATGTTTTTACGGTTATGTTTTGAATAAACTCAACATTATAGTTTTTCCCTCATTTTGACATTACACGTTACAGATTTTTCTTTGTTGCATCTGAAAATTGGACCAAAGCATTTCATGTAATTCAAATAGAATTAGCCTAAACAAAAAGCCTAAGTTTAATGAAGTAGAGCAGAGCTCAAATGAAATATTTTGTCCATTTTTAAGGCGGCATTACATTTAATTGAGTTAATTGGAATTTCTGTAACACATTTTTTTACAATACATTTGGACGCAAACAGTAAAGAAACAAATAGGAAAATGATGTAAAATAGGAAAATGATAACATACATGAAAGATCAAACATCATGTATCAAACATCTACTAATAGTAAAAAACAACAACAATTATTTATCCTGTAAAATTATAACGTTATATTCACAGCAAGCATGTGTCCTAATATACGATTGCGTAGTGAACGATAAACATGCATGCCAAGTGTCGACATATCCCAGATCTCTGGTCCCTGCTGAATCATAAGATCTCTTAAAGCTATAAAACCTGCCTTGTTTTACATGAGCTGAAGTCTAGTATTTTACTCTCGAGGCCGTTTTCATTGAAGAACGTATGCCCAGACAAGCTACAATACAATTTGAGGTAATTAGCACCTTAAAAAAACAAAATACCATCGAAGCTAACAATCAATAAGCCTGATCTATTGCGAAATGAATCCTGTTATCGACAAACCATGGAAACCATACAATTAAGAGAATGGAGAGAAGAAGAAATAGGATGCATTTTATCTGGCTGGTTCAATGTGGAGAAATCCTATGAAGAGTTTAATTAATTCATGCATTATTAATGGAGACTGCAGTGAGAGGCTTAGGATTACACACAAAGAGAAAGAAAACACAATTAGCGAGATCAGCTTAATGATTCCTGCACGTCACCCACCCACCACCAGCACCACCACAAGCACCAGCACCAGCACCAGCACCAATACTGTATGTGTTTATTGTCAGTCTGAACAAAAATCAGCATATGTGTGTGTGTGTGTGTGTGTGTGTGTGTTTGTCTCTTTCTGCGGCGTATTGACAATGTCTTCCCAATGGTTATTTTGTGTGCCAAATCAGAAGAGTCCACATCAAAGGTCTACCAGGTGAAACGTCCCATCGGTTTAACAACAGGCCACATGTTCTGAGATTTGTTTGTGTCGAATAAACGTGTTTTACTGAAATGTAATAGTTAGTGTTGTTCAAAAGGCGTATTAGTGCTCTCGTGTAAAACGGTAAGAAGGAATTGTGGGTATTATTTTTTCAATGGCCTCAGTTTAAAGGCCATCCAGTGGGCAGAGGGGCGCGTAGCGGCAGAAATAAGAAAAGCGGAAGAAGAATTGCCTCTCAAGAATTATGAGCTATTAAATCACGGCCAGGAAATCTCAAGGTTCCTCAAGAGTGCTGCACAAGGAATCTTCAGCCCTAAGAAATATTGTTTATGGTTTAAAAGCCTCGCCGACGGATTTATAAAAGTAGCATTCATCATGACAGAAAAATGGAAGAAAACATTCCTGAAATAAATACTCACTCTATAGGTATACTTGTCACCTGGACAGCACAATAACAAGTGAATTGGAAGGCAGATCCTTCATCCATTGGCACTTGTCCTCCGAGGGTCCGAGCGGATCTCATGTGAAAGCTCTGGAAATCAGGGCGGCCATAAAGCAAAGCACAGCACAGCACAGCTCTTACTTTTGTTTTCCTATGTCTGTGTGAGATGAGAAGCACACTTTTCACGGTAAAACATACGGACAGATTGGATAGATCATTCAGTGAAATAAGCGTTTCCAGGCAGTACTCTCATTGTGTGTTATTTCACTTGCGATCTCTTACACCTGCTCTTGTCGAGATTTCAAGAATTCTTTGAACTATAAAAGTGATATGACTTTAGCGAGTTTCTCTATGTAAAAACGTCATGCGTGCTCAGTCTTTGTGGGCAAATTTTAAAACACGATCTTTGTGGACATTTCATGAACCTTGTTGACGGAGATGCAGGTGAGTGACAACGACATACACAGAGTTCCAGCTGACGATCGTAGGGACTGTAGGAAACAATCGAGATAAGTAGTAAAACCCGTACGGAGACCAGACGATGAGTGGGACTGAGGTGTGTGCAGCTTTACATACATGTAAGTGGTAGGAGAAGTAAAGAGATTTGAGAATTTACTGAGATCTTAAAGAGAACACAATGAACACTTGTAATAGCGCTACAAACATCAATTGTGAGTACATCTATTCTGCATTATGTCATTGTAGTTATTGTAAATAGACTTGTTTCTCAAAAAATGGAAACAAAAAACATGAGAATTCAGGAGGTGGAGTCCCGCAGGCAGACAGATGGTTGTGTAACGCAGAAAGACACTGAGAGGAGAGAGAGAGACAGAGATGGTGTTGGGGGTTGGACGGGCAGCAGGCAGATGTGTGTGTGTGTGTGTGTGTGTGTGTGTGTGTGTGTGTGTGTGTGATGGATGGTCTGGCCAGGCAAGGCCGCAGATAAGAGTGCAAACAAACTCGGTAATAAATGAACAGGCCCGAGCAGTGCTATTGAGGCTGGCTCCTCGCGCCATGATGCATGCCGAGGGAAGCCGGCGGCAATTTGTAATGGAGAAATGAGGGAGCTGTCAGATGAATGAAGAGACAACGCCGGGGAGAGGAGGAACAGGACGGGCCGGTGGGGCTCAGCTCTGTGTGTCCGCTCACGGGGGGGTAATCAGGGCGACACGGGGCGCTAATTCACCCCATAATGAGACTCGCTGAGCTGCAGACAGAGACAGAGATTTCCTTGTGTGTGCTTCTTAAGAAGAGCTCGCTGGAGTAAGACATCGCTGTGCATTTTCTTTCTCCAAAGACGATGTTGCATTTTAATATCACCTTTGTCTCAGATGTTCTTTTGGTTCAAAGAATTTAATGAGACATGTTTGAGATCTCAATCTCAAAACAAGAATTAAATGAAGCAATGGATTGCAGACTCTTCTTCTGTCTGTTTACTGGGGAACTTCTTCCATCGAGTGAAAGTTACGGTATGAGAAGGCGCTGTTTGAGCGACATGTCGTAATAATAACCATAGTGAGCTCCTGTAAAAATGAAAAGAATCTCAGGGCTCTTCACACGCCACGCTTGAAGAAGCCTCTGGAGAAACCTCCCTTCAGTTCTCTCAGAAACGTTCCTGTAAGAATTGTCAGTAGCCCCATTATAAGCCAAAAGCTTCCAGGCTCTTGAATTGTATATTGAAGTCACTTGAGGACTTCTCCAGAGGGTTCTGTCAGTGTGGCATCTGAGTCTCCAAACCATCTGAGGCCAGATTTTGTGGGAAACTTTGTGTTTCAAACTTATCTCAGAGCGCATCTAATAGCAAAAGAAACGTGTAAAGGCTAAAACTATTACCACTTAAAATACTTAAAAAAGAGCTGAGGGGAACATACTCGACCTTGTCTGTCACTGTCAGCTGCTTACACAAGAACGCTGAGGTGATAATTTATTACCAGCGTCTGTGAATGAGAGCATCACACTCAAATCCCTGGGTAAGTGCTGTCATAAGAGCACACGCACACGCACACGCACACACAAACACACACACACACACACACACACACACACACACACACACACACACACACACACACACACACACACACACACACCCTTGCCTTTTCACATCACCAGTAGACAACATTCGGGATATAATGAGCTGTGTTCAGGGCTTTTTACATTTTTTTAGTTACCAGCCTTTCAGAACTACAAAGTCACATCTTACAGTATGTATTTATCCTCAGATCCTTTCATATTATTATCATCATTCTCTACATCAATAGTGCATTTAGAGTAAGTCTTTGCTATTGCTTCAATGAAAAAAAAGTTGCATATACCAGACATGTGTAGAAGGGCTGTACTCAATATACGAGTATTTGTGAAGTAAATGCAATCCACCAGATTGGATGGAGATTTTACAAACTTTAACTGCATTAATTTTTATCTACATTGGAGGGGTGGGTGTTAATTGTCACACAATATATATATATATGCTTATTAGGGTATGGAAAAGCCATAAAGAACAGCACTTACAAATAAAGGTCTAAGTTCATTGAAGGACCTGTTTTAACCTATTGTTAAAAGTCAGAAAATGTGGATTGAAATCATTTTTTTGTTGTTAAATTACAAAGGCATGTCTATTTTTGTGTCTAGTGTTTTTAGGGTCATAGAGGATTTGAAGAATGTCTGTGTATGTTCAGCTGGGAGAAGCTCTATAGCCACCCAGAAATGAGCAGTGGGTCTGACTTTACACACCCACAGAATGTTAGTGTGCCGCTGCTGCAGCCGCCGTTGTTGTCGCTGCGCTGTTGTCACGTCTTGCACACGGAGGCTGGGACGGGGAAGAAAAATTAGGGCCTACACCTGCGGCGGCGTAATTAATGCCATTGTCACCTTCCCAAAATAAATCAGAACCTCAACAAGACTTTCCTGTTTAGGGTCAAAATCTCCTCCCGCTGTATTGAAATTAATCACCTGCGCTGCAAGTGAAGGAGAACAAACGGGCCGCTTCAGCAAGCGTAAAAATAAACAGCAAACACGACACGCCTCCACGTACGACGTGCACGGATTAATTAGCTATTCCTCTGCCGCTAGTACAACAGAAATGAAATTCCAACACACATCTGCATTGATGAATTGGCAAACCTTTGGAAATCATTTGTCATACTGAGAGTGTGCGTTGTGCTTCGGAAAGGTTAGGGGTTGCCTCGGGACGGGATGAGTTTTGTTGTTTACATGTACAGTGTGTGGAAGTCTGAATGTCGAGCCGATGAGCGTAAATGATCAAATGACTGATTTATTGGTTGGACGTGGATGTTTCCGAAATCAGATTTCCAAAAGAAGTGAGTAGTACATTTTGCTTTCTCTAAAGTCTGTGACGCACGCACGCACGCACGCACACACACACACACACATTGATTACTGTGTTGTTATTATTTTTGGAGCATAGCTGGCCAACCAAAATTTAACAATCGCCACCGCTGGGCTATTTGCTCGATTAGTCCGTTTCTCTGTGTCGGGCCAAACAATTAGAAAGTCATTTATTTTCACATTTCAGAGTGATGAGCCCCAAACAGGCCTTTATAGATCTTTCACTTCTCAATTGTGTCTATTTGCATAATGGGATAGATAGAATGGCTGTGAAATGTGGCCCTGTGGGACTCACCCGAGATTGAGACACGAGATACCAGCCGCAGCAGCATATTTATGTCTGTTTTGGGGAAAATTAATGGTGCATTTTCACATTATATAATGTTATTTAATGGTGCAATTCATCTAATAAAAAGAGAACATTTTTGAAACATTTGTGTGTGTGTTTTTACATGTGAGGAGGCCCAGCAGGCCTGTGCAAATATTTCCCTCTGCATGGCTGCAGTTTCTGCGCTGCAGGCTGTTTTTACTGCATCATGATGAATGATTTCACTTCTCTCTGTTCTTTACACAATAAGTTGGTGTTTTCAGAGAAATGCATCTGCAGCACAAAGCATTTGCATCCACACATTTGCCTAAGTAAAAAAAACGTTAATCAAAATCATATTCTTATAATTCTTATGAATTTCTTTTACCACATTTCTATGCTCTTGAAACATGACTTTCTCTCATTAAATTGAACAGATTTTGTTGGTACCTAGTTCAGGAGATTCAGGGATTTGTTGATGTAAATGTTTATGTTGAGATGTTGTCTTCTCGTGGTCTCTCGTCTCTATATTGTTGACTTCTTTTTCTCAGGTGAAAAAGTTCTTCTGGGAATCACAATAATTCAGCAAAAATCGCAGTTTGCTCTTTGTTTAATCTCAGTGCTGTCTATGATTGAAATATCGAAATATGATAAAGACCTCATGGGCTCTGTTCATTTCATTGTGTCAGATGAAGCGGTGATGTATTGAATTTCCAGCAGAGCTCATGTTGTGAAGTGAACGTAACGTCACAGAAAGAGATGGCGGCCTCACGTTTGATGTATTACCCGTCACGGACACACCCACCTGTCCTTTCCCTGTACACCCTCACTTGTCATTTGCTGATCAAGCCCTTTTATTCCCCCCCGCCCTGTTCGGTGTTCATTCACTCTCCCCCCCCCCCCCCCCCCCGACATGACCGCAAACCCCAAACCCGAACCTCTAGCCGTACCTGGAACACAATAGTGTTTAGCTTTAGGTTAGTGCATACTTGGTGTGTAATTCCTCATGCATCATTTGCGACCCCCTGGAAACCGGCGTCACATTTAGCAAGAACAAGTGCCATTCACAAAATGCAAACATGTACTTTTGTAGGAATACTTGTTTCCACTCATACTTTGTGGAGCATCTATTAGTATATCCACATGTTTGTGAGTGTGTGTTGTAGGTGTGTGCTTCTCTGGCTACAGCTGCTGTTTTCTCTTGCAGCCTGAAGGTAAAGCTGTTGAAAGGCACTTTAGAAATTAAAAGAGTTTCACTGCACTGTAATGTGGCTTAAATGATCCAGAAAACACAAGATATATTGACCATTTAATGAAACACACACTCGCCCTCCACATCGCACGCACGCACACAGGCGTTTTGTCTTCCTTCCTTCGGTTTACTGACTACATGGGTGACATTTTTAGACTATGTAAATAAGTAAATATATATTTGCATTACAATGTTCTTGTACTAAAATGTCTTCTGTAAGAGTAAACCCTGTTTACTTTTTCAATAAACATTTGATGCCTTATATTGCACACAATAATAATAATTTACTGTTTTCATTATTTCTGGGTAATTTATAATGGAATGTCAGATTTAAAAATAAAAATTGTTATTAAAATGTAATAACATGTGCTGCCCCTGAAATGAATTTCCTTTTATGCTAATGTAACCAAGGCCTTTTGGGTGAGGGGAAATCCTTTTATCCAATAATATCATAGCATGCAACTCCCCCATCCAATCAAATCCCAGTTATTTCCAGGACTTCGAATATGTGTTTGGTTACATGGATTGTGTTTCTGGTCGTTTTTGGTTGTGAAGGATCAGACGGTTTAAAGGGTTTATCGTGAGTATCAACCTGAAATATTCTGTAGATGAGCTTGGAAACCACTCTTCTCTCATACACTGTATGCTCGCGTCACTGATTCACAGAAAGTAAATCCATCTGTAAAATATTCTACAGCAGTAAGAAAAAAGATGATTCATATCTATAAACAGTGCAGGAATCAAGCATTACATTGTTATTGAAAACCCCTGTAGAATTTCTTGCAATGCTGTTTGGTTATGCTTTATTGAAAGGGATGTGACGTTTCTTTCGGACGATGGGGTGAATTGGTGCGAAACTTTTTCAAGGTATCAGCGTCAATAGAACACTACACCTGTCATGCTAATAAAATGACATACTTTTAACGTTTGATGCGAGGGACCCCTAACCTCTGTCCAGTCGTCACATCCCCATCCTAATTCTTCTCATGACAGACAGAAGGCGCTCATCTCCCTCAGCGGCAGCGCTGAGCACGTTTGTTGCGCCGGTTCCTCATTGGTCGATTCAGCGCCTGTGTCAAGGCCTCCCCAAATGTCACAGGGAGCAGCTCACACGGCATTACGCATTATTAATCACCCTTTCGCTGCCTCCGAGCCGGAAACCTCGGCAAACGGGAGCAGGAGACGTAGGCAGGGATGGGTAGATGTGGTGGAGAAGCGATGAGGGTTAGGAAGCCACAAATAACTACCATCAATCATCCAGCAGTCAACATTTTCACGTGGCGCGGCAGCGGCGGTATTGGCAACTCTCAAAGTTCTCTGGAGCGTTCTCAACAAAACAACCCCCTCGCTCAAATCACGCTGTCAGCAATAATGTGGCAGGTGCGTTAACTCCCACCACTCCAAATTAGGACCTGCAACATTTGCAGAAAGTGTTTTTTCCTTTTTTCTTTTCACATCATAACTCAGGATAATTAGAAACGATATCAGAGGTGATGGAGATGTTAATAACTGGGGAGAGCCGAGCGGTTTTGCTCTGATGTCAGTGGGTTCACAGTAGGCCCGATGAAGGACCCGTCTGCCTCCGTTTCATCATGTTGCTATGACTTGAAAGTCTTGCTGCTCTCCTTTTTTACTCGAATCATGAGACGCCGTTCAATTTACACTTCCTCACAATTGGAAGTGATGGCGAAATGTTTCCGATGAGCTTTCGAGTCTTGGGAATTTCCTTTCGTTCGCTTCAACAGAGCTTTCAGGCGAAACTTTGGTTCTTGGTGAATCTGTGTGTTTACAAGAACAGTTGTCTCACAAATTGACATTTAGCTTAGTTTATATCCTTTGTTCAGCAACTTCCAATGGTTTGGAAAAGATTTCAAACAAATCCAGTATAGTGAGTTCAATCTAAAGTGTTAGGTGAATGTGATTCTAATGGATGGCATGTCTGATGTGACACTAGGGGGAGACAGAGGGCCGCTGTGTTTGAGTTAACACAAGCTCAGTGCTCCATTAATACAAATGTAACATTCTGACATTTAGATTTCTTTACCATGAACGTGTGAAGGTGCCAATAATTGTACCGATTGTTTTGATCAAGGCATGTTCTTCAGGAGGAGGTGCTCTCTGATAAAACATTTGCTATCAATCATTTAGATTTATTTATTGTAGTGGTCACAATATGTCCATGTCCACACTAAACATGAGACAGACGAGAGAAAATCCCGCTTGCTGTTTGTGCATGAAATGATGTTTTACATGAACAAAGTCCTACAGGAGAGGATGAATTATTGATAAGCAGCACCACTATCATGAGAGGAATTCATTTACAGCGGCTGACTCTATAGATTATTATTCTGTCTCAATATGTAAAGCATTCTTGAAATATGTAGACAAATCTTATTACTACTTCTTTAATAAATACTACAAAATGATGTCAGTGAAATACATCATTTAAATCTGTCTGTCTACTAATCTACATTAACAATAAATACAATTAAAATAAAAACATCAAATCACTCCAAAATTATTTTTAGTATTTTCTGAATGTACTTTTTATAGGTACATGTATAACATCTCTTTTTTGTTTTGTGAACGACTGACAACATTTTTCCCAAATTCCAAATGAAAATATAGTTTTTTATTTGCATTTATTTGCAGGAAATTAAAATGGGACAAAAAGTAACAAAACAAGATACAATGTTTGCAGATTTTAAAAACTGCAAAGAAAACAAGTTGATATTCATGTTTAATTGAAACAATATTAATGGGGTTTTTTTCACTGTATTTTAGGTTGAGTTCAGAAATATAGAATATATGATGGAATAAGCTTCATTTTGTCTTTCTCGTTGCTGTTGGGTGACTTTGTCATTTCTGAGGTTTGTTTCTGTTGAAGTTCAAAAGTCATCTTCATCACTCCTTTAAATTCAAAAAGTATTTTTAATAAATTGACACAAGATAAATGCTGACTTTATAAATAAATTCACCTCTATTCCTTTGCCTGATCATTGTCCTAAAACCATTTTCTCTCTTTTTCTTTTAAGTGAAAAATGTTAGTATGTCTGGAAATGTCTGGTTTGTTATTTACTGTTGATGAAAACTGTTAGTTACTGTATATCTCTGCATGTCCTGCTGCTCTGTCTTTACTTCTAATGTTAATTCTGCTCTCTCTCTCTCTCTCTCTCTCTCTCTGAAGGCTTTCATCTGATCTCTGTAATGTTTCGGGTTATTTTCTCTTGTCTGCATTTATTTCGAGAAATCATCTGCTGTGTAGGCGAGAGTGGGACACAGCGTAACACATTTTGGTTTTTAATCATTTAATCGAAAATATTTCAGCTTTTGATTCACACAAGCAACATACACATGAGTTCTCATACAATTACAGTAAAAGTGACAGAAGTGCAAATGTTAGGACTGACCTGTTACCTGTCATGTGTTGTACTGTATGTTGTTCACAGATCGATCTGCTCTATATGGATATTTATTTTTATTTTGGTCCTCACAGACCACTTTTCACTAGAGCATACATGAATACAAAATAAACATTCTATTACAGTGTTTTAATATTACATACACAGTTCATTCTCATTGAATTATATCATTATATAATCTTGTTTTTAAACATTTCCTTAAATTTGCAGTCACTTACATAGTTTATCCCTTTGACAGATATACACCTATTCTTTGCTATTCTTTGTTCGTATAACAATTAACTAAAAAAGTTAAAGCAAACAACTTAATAAACAATTTGTTTGTTGGTTTGTAATAATAAACAACCTGTTTTGAAAACCTTATTGCTTTGTTTGTAACATATATATATATATATATATATATATATATATATATATTGAATTTGTATTAGTTTTATATGTATGACCCCACACCTCCACACAATAAGTAGCCTAATGTTTGGAACTATGAGCGCACAATACAATATGTATAATGTGTTTTAATTTCATATATATTTTGTCCTTTTGGATTTAGACACTTACCAACGTTTTTTTAAATCTATGAACAAATAGTTTCTCTACATTTTTGGAAAGCTGGGAAGCAAAGATGGGCCTGTAATTCAAAAGATGTCTATCACACTGTTAAAAGCGTATGACTCGTGCTCTAACATCCATCATCATATAGAAGTAAGCAGCGCTGTGTTATTGCTCTTCTTTCTGTTGAAACAAACGTAAATACTATGTTCTTTTCATTTTCCCCGTTCTGAAATAATGATACTCTAATTTGTTATGGCTAGATTTTTCTCAAAAAATATTTATGCTTTGGTTGAAACTTTTACGTTTTATTTCATATGAATAAAAAGGCTTTTAAGGATTTACACAAAGTAAAAAGATTTCAAAATCTTCAAAACCTAATATTTATTAGATCCAAGTACAGTTTTTACTCTTGAATACATGATTATTATTACAGGCACATTAAAATGATTACTTTATGGTTGGAATTCTTCTCTCAAGAATGAATTGTTACTTTTTTACCTTAATCGAAGGATGCTTTTATGACGAATGAATGTGAGGGTCAGTAAGCTAAAATGAAATTCAATTACTGTAGAGTGTTTAAAATCATTTCATTGGTCTAAGAGCTTCATTGAGCTTAACGTTTGAAAAAGAGTTGAAAAAGAGAAAATGAAACTGCAACCCTGGTCCAGAATCTGATCCTGTGTTACATCCCATCATCCCAGCCTATAGGATGACAGACATGTTTGCTATTAAATACAGTATATGTGTGTGTGGTGTCCGAGTCTTCATGCATCCTCTGATGTTTGCACTTCCATTTCCTTCAGACACAGAGGAAACCTTTAATGTTAATCACTAACAAAATCAGCTGGTGTGTATTCATCGACACGCAACATGATGCTGTTTTAATCATTAAAACAACACATTTGATTGAACAGAATGAACCTTAAGATCCTGAGCGTATGTGATAAATGTGAGTGTACGTGTCTTTCTCCGAGTCTCTTTCAGCAAAACCCCCCCCAGCAGAAAACAGCAGCAGCGTTCACACTGAGATAGAGAAAGGGAAAAGTCAGACATCAGCAAAACAAGATTTCTCTGGATTCTTATGTGTATGAGAGAGAGATGAGTGAAAAGAAAGATGAGTGTGATGTTGTTCTTCATCTTTTCTCAAATATTCTGGGGTGAAGAATTATACATTTTGCTTGTCACACCAGACCAGATGTAAAGAGGTTCACTATGAGCACTGTGTGTGTGTGTGTGTGTGTGTGTGTGTGCGTGCGTGCGTGCGTGTGCCAGTGAAGGTGAAATCATATGAGACCAAACACAGCAAATTAGCTAATGATACGAGCAGAAGGGGCTCACGCAAACAAAGCCCAGTAGTCACAATTAAGGTGAACCAAAGTCAACTGCCCTGTGCCCATTCAAACACACACACGCTGTTTACAAGACATATCGACATTCATCCAAAATGCAAACCATGCATGCCAAGCAGCAAACCAGACGGCCAGAGATGTTGCGCTGCGGGTGTCTGAGGGAAGAACGCATCGCAGTATTTAAGATCCTGAGCAGCGGGGAAACACGGCGCTCACATTACTGTCTCTCTCTCTCTCTCTCTCTCTCTCTCTCTCTGTGTGTGTGTGTGTGTGTGTGTGTGTGTGTGTGTGTGTGTGTGATCGTGCTGATGTATGAAGATCTGAAACATCTGAACCCGGTCGGGACAGCAGTGATTTGTCTCTGTTTGTAGCTCATTATGCAAAAAAAGCAGCCAAACTTGTAGGAGAGAGCAAAAAACAAGAGGCCAAGCTGCTCTCACATATGGTGAAGAACTGTTGTGTACCTGCGCTGGCTTTAGATATTCTCAGGGTTAACTGGCAATATGGCTGCTTACTTGCTAAACAAAAGTAAGGGATACATTTCATTTTTCATTTAGAATTTGCATTTCTGTAAAGCTGTTTTACAACAATACAAAACTAAAAATCTTTATTAGAAGAAATGAATTCACTTGAAAGATGATGAACTTTAGCTGTGCTCACACACACTCGAAGCAAAGATATTTTTCACAAATGTCATTTGTTGGCCAAAATAATAGCTTGAAATCACTTGAGCTGTTTTGTGAAGTGTTATGGGTTACACTTTATTTTAAGGTGTCCGTGTTACAGTGTACTTATACATGTAAGTACTGAGTAATATTAATTAACTACACTGTAAAAAATGATTTTTTGACCTTGTAAATAATAGTATTTTGTCTTTCTACTTTAAAATGTCATGTTTAATTCAATGTGTTACTTGGTTCCTTTGTAAATACTTGTGCTCTAATACACAAGTACATTTAAATGAAAATGCCAAGTAACATTTACTTTGTTTTGTCATTAAATTAACCCATGTATGAAACTGACGAACACAAGTATAATATACTCCACACTCTTCGGACATTTTTTATAACTGCCGCGCAGAGCCTGAGGAAAGCTTGCTTAACAGCCCTTGATGGGATTAAGCTATACGTCATTAAATGGTTTCTTATTAAATAATTTAGTTACGTTTTGCAGAAGTACAACGTTAATAAACTTTATTTTCGCTAGTTTGTTCGAATTCTTGTTATTGAGTGTGGTCTCGGGATTCAAATTTTTAACGTTTCTGGACAACGTTTCGAAACGTGGTTCTTTTTTATTATGCACATGGAAAACAGAATTAATGTGTTACTAGGTTAAGCTATTAATATGGTGACAGCGTAAAGTTTGCTAACCATAGTGACTTGACATTATAAAGTCTTAACATGTCTGACATTACATATATAACTTAACCAATACAATATTAATGAACTTTGCTGTACTGTATATGAGTGTTACCCAGCTAACTCTGCCATGTGCAGAACTAACATTGGTTAATGTTCAAAGCATTCAAAGGTCAATAAATTCATTTAAATTGTTAATGACAAATAATCTAATTGTAAATCCATGAAATCTGTTCCACAGGTATTGGACTCATCATTTGAACTGATGCCAAAGGAAACGTGAAGATGGTTTATTGGGTCTGAATTGTTTTATTTGTTTACATTTGTCTCTTTTTTTTTACAATAAATTGTTCAATATTTGAATTCAAACATTAAATAAACTTATTTTTGTGAAATGCTTGTCAATATTTTTGATGTTCATAAAACTTACATTTTACTTAACACATCAGTATTAATACCTCATATGTAATTTTAAGTAAGTAATATACAAAAGCACAAGTAAAGATTACTGAGGAAAAGATAACTAGGATTCTTGTAAAGAAATATTAAGTATATTTATAAGCATTACTTAAATCAAATTTACTAACAAAGAATGAGTAAAATGTACTTGAACTTGTATTTGGGAATTTCTAGTTAAAACTACTAATACGTGTGTGTAGCCTTTACTTGGACAGTTCTGATACATTTACTAACAGTTTCTGAGTGAAAATTGTTTCCTAGTAAAATTCACTCAAAATGTATTTCAGTGTACATGTACTTACTATAGGGTTAGGATGAGGGTGTGGGTTTAGGTTAGTTGCATGTAACTTCATTTATAATAAATACTATAGTAAGTACATGTAACATGTGTAACAAGGGCACAGTAAAATAAAGTGTTACCGTGTTTTGTTTTTAGCATTTGTTTATTGCATTTAGCTGAAAGTCACAATCTGTTCAATGCTTGGTTCCAATGGGATGTGTTGTGACGGTTCAGCTCAAGACAATGTGACCTGACATTGGGCTACAGACAGAATCGGGACTGTTAAATATGAGCCTCATATCTGTAGACTTGTGACAAACAGTGAATAAGAGAATTATGGAATAATCACTTAACAAAACTGCCAATGGTAATATCTACACACATTTTTTATATGTTTTACACTCTTTTATTCTATAGAGCGTGATTAGCAGAGGTGGACAGTATTTAAGTATTTTGACTTTTAATAAAGTCCATTCTTCAAGTATATGTATTTTATGAGGGTGTTTTTACTTTGGAAAACATTATAAAGCATATACTGTATCATAGGTTTATTTCATAAATACATTTTTACCTTTAATGCAGAATGTAAGTACATTACAAATCAAGTACTTTCCCACTTTTAAAAGTAAAAGAAAAGAAGTAAAAGATTTAAGCTTGAAAGTAAAGAACAACATTTATTTAAATGTAGTGGAATAAAAAGTATGATATATGCTGTGTAATGTAGTGAACACTGTCATAAAGTATATCTGCAATAAAGTCATCGGTAATCAATTGATCATCAGTTTATTTATGACATCATGCATTGAGATAACATCTAATGTAGAAAGAAGCCCCCCTGACTTCCCACTGAAACTAGGAATATGTTTGTTTGGTAATATGAATCACAGATGAGATTTCATTATCCAGCTGTGCATTTATTGACGATCACACTGCTTCTCTCTTATACACTGTGAAAAGTCTACATGAAAGAAGCAGTTTTGGGAACTTGTCTTTGGTGACTGTATCTATTGTAATACAGCTTATCTAATATAAAAGGTCATTTGTCAGCTATAGACACTGGAGCGCAGCCTGTGCTACTTTTCACCTTTTCATTGCAACAGCTGTCAAACACTTTTCTGTGATTATGGCACTTAAATAACTATACTGGCTTTTTAGATAAGGATGAAATATTCAGGACAAACTCAGAATAAGTGGCACTTTAAAAAATAACACTGAAGCAAAAAACTGTTTGAGTTATTGCTAAATGAGTGCAGTAACACACTTAAAGGGACACACAAAGGACGATATTTGTAAGAATGTCAGTAACCAAACAGATCTCACCTCCCATTTACTGCCATAATAGGGAAAATAAATACTGTGGGAGTCAATGGGGGATGAGATCTGTTTGGTTACTGACATTCTTACAAATGTCTTCCTTTGTTTTCAGCAGAACAAAGAAATGTATACAGGTTTGGAACAATCTAAGGGTGAGTAAATAATGACAGAATTTTCAGTTTTGGGTGGAGTGTCCCTTTAATGACTAACATTGTGCCTCCCTAACCCTAAACACAAGCACCGCTCGTCTGAACAATGGTAACCACTTGAAAAGTCCAAACTTATAAATAATACCAAACCTCACATAATTCAATCAACTTTTTTACTTAAAAACACTTTTAACGTAAAGTTCTAATTTAAGTAAGTTTAACATAATAAAATTTAGTTAGATTTACTTAATAAGTTCTTCATTTCAAATCACTATACAATTTTAACCACAAAAATGTGTAGATTTCATTCCTAAGTTGTTTTTTTTACGTTATTTTAACTCAGATTTAGGTTAAAAAACAAGAACACAATTCTATGAAGTATATTATTATCATTTCCTTTTATTAAATCTGTTACTGAAGTTGGCTTATATAAATGCGGAAGTTCTTAAGAACACTCCGTGAATGTGGTCATTTGTGGAAGTGGAGGACTTAATTCCTTACCATTTCCATCCCTGTTAATAGGCAAGAGTTCATAACCAAATGATTTTAACATTTGTATTTGAGCATTTTAGACTGCGTGTTTCTGTTCTATTCTATTACTTAATCTTTTTGTATTTCTATAGTGCTGTGTTTCTTCCTCTGATGGCGCGGCATTTGATTCTGTGCAAATTAATTGCTCATCATATGGGATGCGACACGCGATTAGTCTCAATCCAGATAATAGCGTGTGTCTTCACCGGGGGAAAGCGCTGCCAATTTGCTCGGCACGCATCTGCCAAATGACTCGTGTTTACACACTGCATCCCTCGAGGGAAGTTTGTCACAACGCGACTTCTTACATTTCAATAAAGCACTGGCTCGCAGACAAAGAGAAACACACACACACACACACACACACACAGCAATCTTCAGTCTCGCTGTACAGACACAACACTGGCGGTAATGCCCATGCTTTGTGTGTGAAGAGACTTGGACGCTACTGTACGATGACAGCGGACTTTACACGAATGCATCTCACACGAGCTGAAGTAGAGAGATTTGGTACGAGGAGAAGAAGTTTGCCACATGCGGCGTTCCAGTGTAGTGCTATAAAATCAGAAGACGTGTTTCTTCCGATTTCCAAACATCGACATTCAGTTTCCATCACTTTTGGGGGATTTAGCATCGCTTGTTCCTCCTGTGCACAACTTTGCAAGATCGGACTAGTAACCTAGTAAGACTTTCTTCACATCAGCTCTTGTGTGTTACGTCACTCAGTAGACACTCTCTCTATCATAAGCAGTAAGATCAGGTATAAAATGGCTACATGGGGAAAACCATTAGGAGATTGACCATACAAGATCCTGTCAGATCTGTTTGTCACACAATCTCTCAAACACATCCATTCAGACGTCTGGGAGAGACACAGAATGTGACGTGCACAGTCTAGCCAAGAGCTACAGTAATCGCTAGTGGACCACCAGCTCGAGCGCTCCCCACCCCCCTGAACCCTGTACCCGCTCCAAAGCCGGCTCAAATCCACCTTTCCTTCATTAATCACACCATCCTAATTAACAGCGCGGGCGTCCCCGATCACGGCAGCCCTCTGAGAGCACAGCTGCTCCTGCTCCAGGGAACATCTGATGGGAAGGCATTGCCAGCGGCGCCGTTCTCCACTGGAACAAACGTGTCATTCACCCACCTGAACGGTCAGATCCAACCATTCTCTGTAGATTTTTTTTTACATTTAGGAATAAACTCATCAACATCTCAAGTGTCTACTCCGGACACAATTGTAGCGTTCGCCACTTAATTCAGTTGAAACATTCAGATCAAACAGTTCTTCCGAACCCTGAGCGCTTTCCCCTTTGTCCTGCGGGAGACAATGGGCTCGAGGTGAGGAGCCGGGAACTGTAAAGAGAGTGCAGCTTGTCTATTGTAGACGTTCCGTTGCCCTCATAGGGCAGATGGTGTGATTATTGAATATCTTCTCCTCCCCAACTTTGTTAATAAAACATCATTTGTTGTACATGTAATTTCATGCATGATTTTCTCTTTATTTCTTGTCCTCCAACACCAACAAACTCTGCCGTGATCACAAACCGTTGCCATGTTTATGAAGTAAGCGTCCCTGCCAAAATTCATTCATGTTATTACAGTAAAGTTGTTGTAGTACATGTAGTACAATGCTAGTGAACTTTACTGAATTAAAGGAACAGCTCACCTACAGTAAATTCTCTCATCACCCTGATGTGTACGACCTTTACTTGCTCACGACGGACACGAGATGACCAATGTGCAGACACACCATATTTTCTATAAAACTATAAAAGTCATGTACATCTGGGACACAATGAGTTTAAATAGGTAAGTAAATGATGAGAGAACTTTTGTTTCTTTTTTTCCTATAGCAGTGCATTCATAACATCAAGAAGTTTCAAGACCTTTTTTGTTTTGTTTTGTTTTTTGTCTTTTTCTGGATCTCTTGTGCGGAGGTGGTGTTTAGGGCTGCCCCCCAGTGCACCATATGTTGGAGGATAACTGGAAAATATTTCTAACACAGGTATTGTGTGGGTGTGTAGGGGGCGCTACTGAGCTAACTGTGAGAGCAGCTGTTATGTCCCTCAGCCGCTCCACCCTCACTGCCATCTGTTGCACAGTGTGACCACCAGCCTGGCATGAATAACACACAAACGCGCCACCGGACCACCACCACGGCAACATCACGCGCTTCATTCATCTCCCTGCAGGGGGAGCCGCCTCGCGTCAGGAGAACTACAAACACGTTTCCATTTATTGACCCTTTTTACTTGCCTAAAGCCTAAAGTTTGGGGTTTTATAATGCACCAAACCAAATCATATAAAAACGTTAATCTTTCATGTATTGTGGCAACTTTTCTCAATCCCTTTTTTTTTTAAACCAAACCCACCCAACAACCTGTCATATAGAGCCCATTCTTCAATGTTCATTCAGCCCCGATGGATCAAATCCAGCCAGTCACATGTATTATTTATGAATTGTTTGGGGAGAGAATAGAAATGAGATGATCCAGCTAAGGCTGATCTCAGTTGCACATCCTCTTACCTCTGTGACACAGCCCCTAATACAACAGCTGTCTTGAAGCCAGCTGTGTGTTTTCTTGAGAAGTCCACTTTAGTGATTGTCAAAAAAAGCAACACTTTATTTGGAATGTAATGTTCTGAGGTGATCAGGTGATGTTGCTGACCCAGTGCAATGTCAGATCGCCGAGGAGGTCATGACCTCATTCAAGAACACTTAACCCTGAGATACGAGTCAACTGACCCGCTGTATAATGCACATGAGCCCTCGAATGGCCACGAATGACCAAAAGTATTACTGTTAGTCTCTCAACTGCTACCTCACCTCAACTCAACTCAATTTTATTTATATACATATCTTTTTTTTTTACAATTTCCATTGTTACAAAGCAGCTGTACATGAAACATGATAACTATGAGCAATACATTAAAATGATAAAAACAAAGAAAGAAACTCTTTATATATAAAGAGAAAGAGAGAAATTTTATATATTTCTAATTCACTTTAAACTCGCACTACACACATCACACTTTTCATTTTATACTATTATTATTATTATTATTACTTACCCTCTGTTTGTATTCATATTTGCACTACTTGTAAATGCTTTGGCAATACAATGTACAATTTTGTCATGCCAAAAAAGCACACTTACATTGAGAAATTGAAATTGAGAGAGAGAGAAAATGAATAGTTTATGTATTAGTAATGCTTCAAATATAACATTTTGAAAAACAAAACAAAAATGTAAAGCTGATGTCAGCAGCCCCCTGGTGAGCACACCACCTGTAGCCAGGTCCCTCACTGATGGTTATAAACACTGTCAAATCATCGTTTCTCCAGGCTGAATGTAAACTAAAGGCTACTGACACCAGCTTTCTGTTCTGTTTCAGGAGGAAATATGTCCCAGGAATGTTGTGTTCATGGATTCTTTCAAATGCACCTGGAAAAAGTGCTGTGAGTCTCGACTAGTGGTTAAAGTGATCATTCGAACAAAAATGAAAATTCTGTCATCATTTCTTCACCCTCATGTCATGTCTTTCTTTCTTCTGCAAAACACAAAAGAAGATATTTTGAAGAATGTCAGTGAGCAGATACAGGTTTACTATCACATGAGGAGGAATAAATGATGACAGAATGTTTGACCGATCTTTTCCTTTAATGCACAAACACGTGAAACTTTAATGCTCCTACTGTATATTGCAGTTGATGCGATCCCGTTCCCATTTCTCCTCAGCTCTTCTCAGAAAGTAGGTGCCTTAGGCAAGACATCCAAACATGTCTTTCCGACCGCATGCACATATTTGTTTCATTTGTCCGATTGACAAGTCATGTGACAGAAGCCAGATTGATGGAGAAAGTGGCAATTAGCAAATGAGGTTTGCAGTTTTGTGCTGGTGATGTGGACCTCAGCAGCGGTGTCAGAGGTGGGGTGCGAGCTGAGCGGGGTGTGGTGTGGTGTGGTGTGGTGTGGAGGGATGATGTGCGTGTGCGTGTGCGTGTGTGTGCGTGTGTGGGGGGGGTCCTGTGGCAGTATATTTATTAGCAGCTGTCAGCAGCGCGACACTTTGATGAATGGCGGTGTGTAATCAGGAGTGCTCTCCGACAGCCTGCGCTCACAGCCTTCTATACCTGCCAAACACACACACACACACACACACACACACACACACACACACACACACACACACACACACACACACACACACACACACAGAGAGAAAACGAGCCCTCGAAAAAACACGTCTTTCCTCTAGAAAAATGAAGGGAGGAGCGTGGCTAAAAGAAGCACAATAAAAATGTCTCATAAATGAGAAGATAAAAGTGCTACGCTTGGTATAAATGTTCTAAAGAAACAGCTGGCTGACCCCAATGAATCAATCTCTACTCTTCTCTGATCATATTTCCAGTTCTCACTTTTCATTTCAATATAAAGTAAATTGTGTAAATGTGTTCACATGATGAACAGGGTCAATGATCAGAGATGATCTGCTTCACCTCTTCCTCCAGCCATCAGAGATGAGAAGAGAGATGGCACGAGCAGATCTATAAACAAGATTAACATCAGTCATGTTTTCACTTCCTGCTATAATATTTGAGATTTGTGAAAAAAAAAGTAGTGTATGGGAAATCAGCTGGTATTTTATACTTTGCATCACTAATTTCAAAACATGAAAGCAAATATTTGTAAGACATTTAATGATAATTGAGGAATAATTAGAAGTCAGCAGTTTATTTGTCAGGAATAACTAGAAGTCTATGCAGTCTATTTTTGTGCGTTTATCTGCAGTTTTATTGAGTTGGCTATGTAGAGTGCACGCTGAGCGCTTTGTGCATTTCTCCATTAAAAATGAGAAAGAAAACCGAGAACTATGCTGCTTTTGCTTAGTCTCACCTCTTCTCTAATAGTGTCATCGGATTTCTCACTTAGGTCTCCAGTGTGTTTCCAAACTGCCGTCATCACCCTGCCTGCGTGAATGTGCGCACACGGGCCCGCGGGTCGAAGCGCGGCGGCAGGCGGCAGACGGCATACGGCGTGCCCGGAGAGAAAAGAAAGATGACAGTAATAAAGTAAGAGTGGCTGAGTGGCGTGTCGTGTGAAGTGTTTTATCCCCCGCCGAAGTCTTTTCTCACAAGCGTCTTAGCAGGTTGTCAAAGAAGTCATGGCTGTCACATAAGCTCCTCTCATGGGTAATGATGACACTATGACAGTCTGCATGTGACAAACAACAGCACTCTCAAGTCTCCAGACCAGAAGTTTAAGTTGTGCACAGCACTTTTTTTTTAACCGTAATTCAAACGTGCCACTATTGAAATTGAGGAGATGCAACAGGTGATGGGGTAACATGTTTATACTGTATATGTTCTGTATGTATTCCAAATATATTCTCAATTACTATCAAGTCTTTAAAACTTCAATATGAACGACAACTGATCGCTATATAGGGGATAATGTACATTTCGCCATGTTTGTTTGTAAGGTCAAGATCCAGATGGGTGCAGTTGATGTTATGTGGCAATAACTTACGCTATATTGCCAAAAGTATTGGGTCACTCTATCTAATAAACAGGTTTGATGACACAAGTCATTTCCATGAGTATAAATCTTAATGCTGCAGCATATCATGATATTCTATAGAACTGTGTGCTTGTAATTTAATAGCAACAGTTTGTGAAGAACCCTTTTCTATTCCATCATGACAATGTCTCTGTGTATGAGACAAGATTCAGAAAGAAATCATTGATTCAGTCAGTGTGGAAGAACTTGACTGGTCTGCATAAAACCAAGTCCTGAACCCAGCTGAACACATTTGGTGTCATTTTAAATGCAGACTTTGACTCCACATCAATGGCCTGGTTTAATAATAAAAAAATCATTAAATATATGCTGAAATGAAACAAATATTAAAAAGCAGAAAGTGCACATAGTCTCTACTGTATAGTGTATGTAGCACTTCAGAAGTCTGTTGGTTGATCTTACAAACTAAAACACTAAACTTGAAATCTTTAACTAGAGAGATTTCAGTGTTTCGTTTAGAAACCTGTCTATTTGATTAAAAATAGTAAGTCTGGCCTTTTAACCAAATGAAAAACTGAAATGCTCTTGGTTTGGCCAAAGTTTGCCATAAATCATGGAGAAATATTTGTGTTGTCCCGCTTCAGTCCTGATGGATTCTGAGGGATCCGTGCATCTCTTCACACTGATTTCACTCTGCATTAAGCGCACCTTCAGTTATTCCTAATAAGAGTCACATGAGGGAAGGCAACTGTTTTGGATATGAAATCAAAATGAATGCAAATGAGCACCAACTTATTTACATAAAACTGAATTTAAAGATGGACACTACCAATGGGAGTGCAGGCGGCAGAAACAAATAGAAATGACCACTAAGACTTTTCCCAAAAAAAAGTAAAAAAGAAGTTTGCTTGACCAAATTGAAATGCCTTTATTTTTTAGGAATATGTTTCTTACTCTCTTTTTTGTATTTTATATTTTAATGGTAAAACATGAGCCTCCACCATACACGTCATGATATAAAACTGTTGTTGTTGTTTTCTAAAGCAGATTTCGTACACAACATATGCCTGTTGAATCTGTGTGTGCATCTCTCTCTCTCTCTCTCTCTCTCTCTCTCTCTAAAGGGAATAATTCCTCCCACACTTTTGGCTCTGAAAATGCAGTCAAGCGGGCTGTAATCCGCTCTCCTGCGAGAAGCCTCCATTTGCAGGTATGTATATCTGCTCTCCGGACTCTTTTCTTGTAGGTTATTAAAAAGATTTTACGCGCCTCTCCATTCATCACTGACAGCCTGCACACGCATCATTCGGCCCGGGCCCCCCGGGGGACCCGCGTCAGACCAACAACTGCCCCGTCTGGGAAAGACAGTGGGAAGATTAATACACATCCTTACACTGGCAGCCGGGCAGCCGGGCAGGTACCAGAGCCCGTGCAACTTACATCTGTGATCAGCCTGTCTTTACATGTGTCCACTGACGCATTACATGCAGACAACACACGAGACATAAACCTACAGCTGACCTCATCTCATTCTTGTGTGCAACCGCATTACATTCAAATAGAAATCCAATTTTTAGATGCAAGATAAATTAGACAAAATCTTTTTTCCCTTTGCAAGTCTAAAATGTGGGAGTTCTGTGATAAGGTTTCATGTTCTTTTGCTGGTAAAAGATTAGCAGATCGGACTTTGTAGATAAACAAACTTGTCAGTGTTTTCGCTACTGAACTACTGGAGTGAACTTTGACTGATTAAACTCACTCAAGTTTTCCTGGATTGACGTTAAAGATTGAAATGTTTTGAAATACTGTACCTGGTCATGTATGATTCATCAAGATACAACAAATGTCTTTGTATCAAAACGTAACATCCGTCTTCAGCTCTGAAATGACTTTTCTTTTCTGCTGATGTTAATAGCACCACCAGGGCGGAAAAAACGGAAACCCCCCCAAAGGCCATTATCCCCATTGTTCAGTTTCTCTGTCATGACACGCTCACAGGACCGTAGCTACATCATACATGTTAACATACGTGTCACTTTTGACTGATGAGAGTAGTTTTAACACTCTCCAAATAAGACCTAACACAAGTGAACTCAGATCTGGATGGTGTTTAATTGTCACTCTTTACTCTAGTGTTGCAAACAAATATCTTTGTGGCGTGGACCTGTCGTAGTGCTAAAGAAGTAACACTTTCTGGAGTGTTAACGCTGTAAACCTAAAAGGGACAATATGTACACACATTTGAACTCCATCAGAATTGAATTAAGACTGAAAGACTTGAGGGACCCACAATGATCTTTTCTTTTCTTTTCTTTTCTACCAAACATTGGATTAAATGGATCAAATGGAGCTCTACAGAAAACACATTGTGTAAAAGACAACAAATATAGATAGAGTAGGAATAACAGTAATATAGAAATTAGGGCTGTCAAATGATTCATCGCGATTAATCGCATCCAGAATAAAAGTTTGTGATTACATAATATATATCTGTGTACTGTTGAGCATATTAATTTTGTATTCATAAAAAAATACATACGTGCATATATTTAAGAAAAATATCAAATATTAAAATGAATAAACATTTAAATATAATTTTAATTACTGGTAAATATAAATAAAAACATCAACATTTTTCCTAAATATATATAGGCCTACCTGTATGTGTATGTTTTTATGAATACAAAATTACACAGACATATATTATGTAAACACAATCCTTTATTCTGAATGCAATTAATCGTTTGACAGCCCTAATAGAAATAGGTACGGATAAAGGGAAAACATCCATATATGACAATGATCAAATACACTGCATTGTAATGTAATGTACATTAGCAACACTATCTGTATTAAGAATTATCTGAAGGTTTTTACATGAACATGTGGAACTGTAAACAGATATGGTTACATGCTGAATGGGCAAAAGATGATGAATGTAAAGACATATGTTTTGTGTTGTAGACATAATGAAGTACAATTTCAAGTTATTCATTTTGCCAGTATGCATCGTCTCAAAGCACAGAATTTACAGAAGATATTACAGAACGGTGAAATTAAACCAAACTAATAAACCATTATTAAATTGACCAGTATTCTTATTAATTATTAGTAGTATGTGTCCTTGTTCCGCAATCTCTCTCTCTCTCTCTCTCTCTCTCTCTCACACACACACACAAACACACACACACTTCATCACATTCTCTTGGCATCTGTGCTGTGCTGTGTAATTTTTCCATCTTTTCTTCCTCCTCTCCTTTTTAAACGCATGTCCTCATTTTTAAACTATCTATCATGTCCGCACCAGTGGGGGCTTTTAAACTGTGCAATTGGCACTTTCTCGGCTGCTGAACTGGAAAAGGCTGCAATGCTGTGGAAGACACAAATCTGGCGTACTGTACGACACAGCCACGACTCGCATACACACGAGGAGGGTATACAACACCCAGTCGATTGCTTGTTAGCAAATCTTTGTGCAAATCATCTTTAAAATTTACAACCTTTTTATATTGGGGTGATATCATGATGTGAAATGAAACGAAATCAAATTGAAATATATGAAATATATACATCGAAAATAAATGGACTGAATTGTGAAGTGCTCAGGCAGCGTAAGACGATATAACAGCTGCGCATTTCTGTCTGTAGGAGCCATGCAGCCAGAACAGATACAGATACAAGCACAATCATTGTCTACGCTGATATACTTTCGGAGATGTCTGTAAACTTTCTTTCAAACAGTATTAAAGTGTTCATTTGGGGAGCGTCGGTTCCCCTCATCATTTGCACCCTGACTGTGTTGTGTTTGGTGAAAATCAAGAAGACTGGGGCGCAACAACATCACTTTCATTCTCACTCAGTACCAGCCCTCATCCTCATTTCCGCCCGCTTTCTGACATATGTTGACCAACTCCGAGGTGTGAAGGGTGTACGAGACGAAGCCGGGGGTGAGCGTGTGAGGAGGCGCTGCTGTGACAAACACGCGCACATATACACACAAATCAAAGTTGCACTGTCAACGGGTCTGGTCCGTGGTTCTCAGGGGTGTGATTTTCTCAAAATGAACGTCAAACGTGAGACGACGCCTCCATGCTCAATCTGTTCCACCGATAAGTGGAAACAAACAAAACCGTGGGGCTTCTCGAGGAGGGTGTAAGTGTGTGTGTGTTTCACACTCGTCGGCCTCAGTCCTCTCATCAGCACAAACAAAGGTGTGAGGGGAGCAAGCAATCTGGCCAGGAAGTGTGGCGGCACTCGTTCTCTCTTCGCGCTCTTGTGGCTTGAACCCGCCCCCACCCCCGCCATCCCCGTACCCCCGGCCCGTATGCATCAACCAGTGTGTGTGGAAAGTGTGTTTGTTTGATCCCTGATGTCTGTTAAATACTCCCAGTATAATCCTATGCCACTGACTAGTCTACATAGCTCCGTTTGCTTTAGTGTTGACTTCAGATCAATATTTAAGCTTTCAGTTACTCAAAGTCAACTAAAGAAGCTGAAATAAAGGCGCCCTGCTCCCTTTGGTCAATAGAGGGTGCTGTAGCCCAGTTGTTTGTGCGTCTTGTCATGTAAACCTGACACGTGTTTAGTTAAGTGTTGGCCTGGTACTAATGAATGTATCGATCCATGTGGACTGTTCGTAAACTGCACTAGCGCTAGCGCATGTTTCTCAGGTATGTGCGTGTAATCATTCAGACATTCTGTTATTGCAGTGAAATTACACAGAACATTAGATAGCTACAGACCCTGCTCACTATCCATCTTTACGATCCAACGTTTTCCACAAGGGACAACATGAGGGTAAGTCAGTCATGACATTCTTGCAGTCCTTACGATAACCAACCAAAACGTATAGAAATCTTGTTTGTAAATCAAGCACTTTGCATTTATCCAAATGTTTCTAGCTGTTTAATTGGTTTCATTTGGTGTGGCTGCAGGGAAAGTCACTGTAAAGCCATCAGTGGGGATGTTATGTTCCAGGGTTGATTCATTTTAAGGACACGTTACAAAGCTTCGGATTAATGCTAATTGCTAATTTTATGATTTGTAACCTTTTAAAATAAAATCATCTTTAAATAAAATAATGTGAGCTGTTCTTAATAAATGGACAATGCGCTTACAATTAATTACTTTTAATAAGGTTTATTATGAAATCTCTAAATATAATTGGATGCATAAATAGTATGCACACCTTACAATTCTTTTAACTTCAGAACAATTTATTAAGCGATACTAGGTCATATTTGCTCCACTTCAGGGCAGTTGTGGTGTAATGGTTAGAGAGATAAACTCAATAACCCAAAGGTTGCAGATTTGATTCCCAGGTTAAGTTTTATTAGGTTCTTACCCATGACATGATGTTCACAGTTTTAATTTCTCTTTATCACTTTAATTCAGGACTTTGACATGTTTTCTTAATATTTGTATTTCTTAATAATGTTTTTTTGATCCTCAGCCTCCTCTACATTATTGAAAGTCCTTTCTTCAAATTACAATTTGTTATTTGTCTTTTAAGATAAGCATCATTTAACATTTGGAAAGCCATGGCCTTTTAGCAAAAGTCAACAAAAAAGATGTATGTGTAGAGAAAATGTATGTGAATTTGAAAGGGATATACTGTATATTACATGACATATTAGACATGTGACTATGGGCCTAACATTTACAATCTCTAGTTTTTCAATATACAAATATTTAAACTATATTTATATTTAATTGAGGAATTAATTTATAGCGTTAACAGTTTTATAAACATAAATGTAATAATATGGATCTTAAGTTATTTAATCCTGAACTTTATATACTGAAGCAGATTTAAGTCTTCGCTAAAAAAACGTTGTTTTACCTCAAGCAAGCAAGGTTTTGGTTTCAGAGTTCAGGGTTTAGGGTGTAACTGACGTAAATAAATCCCGGCTTTCTGGAATACACCCCAGGGATCAGGTGGATGTTTACATGTTTTAACCACCAGACTACGACCCATCACAGTATCTTCCATCGCACAGTTTGGCTGTTTAATGAAATTACATTTTCAAGGTCCTCCAAAAGTAACAGAAGATTGGGGGTTGTGGTTAAACTCTGCAGCATCTGCTAGTCACTGTTGAGAGATACAGATCCTACAAGATACGAATCAATTAAGTCTGAAGGAAGAGCTGGGAAATGAACTGTTGGCTGTATTTGTCTGAGGCTGAATAGAGCGCGATGTTTCACATTAGCCTGTGTGTTAAAGTGAGATGGAGAACAATGAGACTGAGATTGGCACTTATGGAGGAGGGAGGAGGTAGTGAATTCACTGCCATTAACCTCCGTGCACCCGCGCGCTCTCTCTCTCTCTCTCTCTCTCCAGCTATCTCACTCTTTCATACGACTAGAAAGGTATTATTATCTAAATTAGTTCATCTTACACTGCAGTGGACTCCGCCAGTCGTTCACAGATCCTGCCGTCAAGCGGTGTGCCTTAAATCAGACTCGTGTCTGGAAAGTCTAAAAGTATCTGGAGACAAAACTTCGGATAATTAAGATCATTAAGACTTTTCGTCAACTACCAGTCAGCAGAGTATTAGTAGACTGTCTCTGTAATATCTGCCGATACTTTACTACATTCCTATTGACTTTGCAACTACATTGTTAATGACTTTGTTATTCTCTTAACCCTCTTAACCCTAATCCCAAACCTAACAGTCTACTGATACTCTAATGAGAGATGCAATGTCATGTATCATCAGTATAATGTTGTGACATGATGAGTGCTGAATGAAGGTGCTTTGACTGAGGAGCTGGACAGACTCAATAGGATCTGCAGTGAACGTTGCAAGCATTATGAAGCGTGCAAGTGTTTATCTCAAAAACATACTTGACTTGTGTGTTGAGCGAAGAATAAAACAACTCATTTCAAGAGACCGTTATGTATTTGTTTGCTGATACACATACAAATGCAAATGAGAAAAACTACAAAGGCACAGATTGATGACAAAGCCTTCCTCTCAGAATTTCACATTGATTCAGAAATAGGCCTCTGATGATATGTGATACCATTAATAGTGCATTACACTTGTACATTCTTTTAACCATTTTTGTCATTACATATCTGGAGTTCTACAGGAGACTGCTCTAGTTATATAGATTGTGGAATATATACAGCCTACTGTAAATACAGTCTATGCAAATGCATCTGTTTTATCAATCGGGCCTGGCTTATTAAACATAAGAAAACAAATGAGAGCAGTTTGCTGCCAAACTACCATCAACTTCATGATGCACGGCTAAACTTTCAGCTCTGTGTGTCACATTGACCGACCTGCCACAACACACACACGGGCTGATCTATGACAATCACAGTCTTCGAGGACAGGAACAAAGATTCCCAATGTCCCAACTTCCCAACCAGAACTACTGGATCAGTCTAAATGTGTTCATTGCACGGCATTCAAAGGCTTGCGTCCCAGTCTAACCCTACCCAAGCCAGAAGCCCCCAACAGCTCTCCCTCTTATTTGAAGTATCAATATTTCATAAACTTACATTTTTACGTGCCTTCCGTGCGGACGCAGAGATTGATTGGCCAATCAGGACGGAGCGTGCGGGTGTGTGGAGTGGTTGAAGGGAGCTGTACCGCATACATTAGTCAAAGACAGACGGCAGAAAGAGGGAAAAGGAGGGAGAGACAAGGAGAAAAAGAGAGAGGGGGCCAGTTGCCAAACCGGGGGAGTAGATTTATCATAGTTATGGCTTTCTCAGGCATCCATTTTCCTCAAGCCTGTTGACAGGTAGTATCTGCACAGGCCGGAGTATTGATTGACTGTCTTTCCTGCAGCTCAGACGGGCTTTGGAAGTAACGGCGTCTCCGTCATCTCATCGGGCGCCGCTGGTACTACGCTCCAGTTACAGTTGGTTAGCGGGATGCTGTTCACCTCTTTGAGTAATTCTTGACGATTTCTCATCTCGAGTCTTCACGTCGTTCTGTTTCAGGCCTTTTGTTGACAGCAAAGGTGCAGAGGCGACAGGAACTGACGGGCGAGATTCAAACTGAAAATATGTGGAGCACATGCCCAAACTGAGCATGAGAGACACGACGCACAGACCACTAACGCAAGTGCAGACAGTTAAGAATTTTCATCCAATCTTGACGCAGTTCTTTCTCTGTAGAAATGAACGTAGACAACGTGATCAGGGATGCATGTCCATCTGTCTTTCTTGTCCTTTCTTGTTGTGATTGTGCTCCACTCTACGGCTCCATTGACTGAATCAATGGCAAGAAATGAAAAACGAGATTAGGAATAATTCAATTATGCTACAGAGTTCTACATGTGTTGTTGAATCCCAGTAATGAGTCATCCCACCACAGAAGCAGCGAGGTCACTGCAAATGAGTTGTTTCTGCTTATTAGACAGATTGTGTAATCGCTATCATGAAAGGTCTGTGATGTGCGTGAAACACAAACTTCCTTAAACTCAACGTTTGCATACTCAGCAATCTGTTCTTCACAACAGAAGCGAGAGCACATACCTGAAACTATGAGCCGTCAGACCCCAGGCAAGGCAAGACTATAGTGCTCAGTGAATTCATTTGGGATTTTTTCAAACGTTTGGACATTTCTATTGCACGTACATCTTAGTAGCCAAAGAAATATTGATTAAACATTTACAGGAGTAAGTTGCTCGGGACACATTATTTTAATAATGAAGTGAATGTGCTCATTACAGTATTGTGCTCTCTAGCCAGCGGCACCACGGTGACATCACGCACAATACAATACATTCCACTCGTACAGCAGCATCTAAAGCACAAATATTAAGGAAAAGTATACTGCTGAAATGTTATGCTAGTACTACTGTATGTACACGAAGTAGATCGTTTCATAATGCATAAGGTTTGTTATGCTTTCCAATGATTTGAGACACTTTGAGGACTCTTTTCATGAATCATCTATAAGAAAATCCTCATTACCAAACAATCCAATAAACATCTTACTTTCTGTGATGTTAGTTTACAACAATCTTGAATAAGATTCTTTTGAGATTTTAAATCTGCTAATATGTTTTTTGGGCAGTGTGTTAGTCGTTAGTTGTGTCTGATTCTCTTTTACCTAACAACCAAAACCATTCACTGCACTGTTCACCATCTCATGAGGGAACAGCAAAGGTGACTCTACCTTTGTTAGTAGTGAGTATGTGTGTGTTTGCTTCTTGACCTTAAGTGTTCACACCCCACGTCTGTCCTGTACTATACCTGGTTTAATTATTTAAGTCCCATTCTGCTCATGCAAAGGACAGAATGACAGAAGAGTCTCGCTGTGTTTAAATCATGTGATGACAGAGAGCGAGACATCTGAAGTGAGAGATTGAACCTATCAATCCAGCCGGCCTATTATCCCGAGTAAGATGCATCTCCATACCAGACGCCTAGTTAGTGAGCTTGTTTCAAATGAATAAAAACAGTGGGGAAGTGCTGGCAGGGACAGCTCTGCTTATCGATTAAGACCCGTCAGAGAAATAAAAGCCAGCGCTATTAAAACTACAAATTATGTGTCACGTTTAGCACGGCCTAAAACACACACGCACGCGCGCACACACACACAGACAGATGTGCTTAAATTTGCCTCTGAATCTTACATTTAACACTTTACCATAAAAAAACACACGGCTATATCATATCCATAAATGAATATAAAGTTTAAATGAAAGATCAGGTCATGAAAGTTGATGAAGTCAAAAGTAACTTGCTGCACACATTTAATGCGTGTCTTAATTGATTTTGATTCATGGGTGTCACAAGTTCAGCAAACTATAAACTCTCACCCCATGTAGTCAGACGACACATCAATGTGACTGATACCACGATGAAAAGAAAAGAGAGAGAGAGAAAGTGTAAATGAGTTCATGAGTGTGATGGTTTCCATGCGTCTTTGGTTTAAGCAGTTTTGTTTTTGTAGATGCTCATCTTTTTCTTGATTTTGTTAGTGAGACCTTGTGCTCTGTTGAGAAACAACCACTTAATCATGTAACAAATGAAACAATATGATTTGGACAGCTCCAGATGGTGGAGTCCTGCTCCTCCTCAGCCCAGGAGAAAGACTGAGACACAGACAGAACAAGAGAGAGAAAGAGAAGATCGGGGACATGAAAGAAAGAAAAGGAATTTGTCGCAGCACAGTAAAATGTGCATACGTGTGTAGTTTAGAGAGACGCAAGAGTTTAGTGTAGAGGAGTATGACAAAAACCTTTTCCTGTATGTGCGTGTTGTCTGGGAAGATAACGCCCGTATCTCACCCTTCACCGTTGACAGCACATCACTTTCTACATGCATCTGACAACAACAAAAAACAAAAACAGAACATGATGCCCGCTGTTTTATACATATTTCATGCTGGTACTCTGCCGTAATGAGAGTCGTGTGAGCTCACATGTAGATATCAAAGGTCTGCTCCGATAGACGCGTCCGCAGTCAATATTCTTAGGAAGTTTGCTAGATGTCGGGAAACTGTAAATAAATGAATTGAACTGTTTTGCTCACAAACTACAAAATAACATTTTCATGAAGTGCTTAAGTTCATTATTTGGAGTGGCTTTTATTCGTCTCCGTCTGCTTCTTTTGACATCACAGCTCAGGATTGTGGCTGGTGGAGGTGCTGAATCACGGCTGTAAACACATACCAGTAAACGGGAAAGTTGTGCTTTTATGGATAAAACCAGTTGTATGAATGCTAACAGATAGCTTTTCCTGCATGAATCCTAAATGTACGCGCATTGAAATTCTCCAGAGGTCAAAGGAAATCCGTTATGGGTTAGTAACCTCGGAAAACCTGAGTTTGACGCGACTAATTATGTGTGTATTAACTAAATGAATCAATGCAGACAAAGCCAGGATTTGCTCGCCAAACCATGTGCAAACAGTTGAGCGGTGCTTTGTGTGTGTATTCACTCATGCGGTTATGTGATACAGTGTGTCATCTGGCTCAACAGCCCCCATGTGTGACATGAACGGAGACGTGCGTGTGCGCAGGAGCTGAATCAGCAGGAAACTGCTCCTAATCACCGCTGCTCATCTGTTAATGAAGTTAATGAAGAATGTGACAAAAGCAAAACCTGCTGAGATACTAAAGGTTCCAGCACACTGCCTGGAGCTTCTGCTCGCTCTCCACCAGCTCCTCTGTCATGAGTCTCCTCTTTAAACACCGCACCTCCCCCAACGTTCCACAGCACGTCCCCCTTCTTCCGTCGTCCCGCTCGGGCTCTGTTCACACACACAGTTCACTGGAGGCCAAGCGGAAGGCCACGAGTCAAGACCTACTGACACCAAGAGTAAAGGATGGATTATGATCGGAGTCTGGCCTGGCGCTCACTTCTTTATTTGTCGTCACTGCACTGTGAAAAATGGATATAATAGAATAAGATAACCTGACTTATCTCAACATAAGTTGACAAGCTCATCCATCTGAAATTAAGTTTTTAATGAACTTTGTCATATTATTACATTAAAGGCAGATCAAAGCATTGGTGAAGTAACTGCTCAAACACAAATGCCATTGATCGCACACTTACAGTAAACCACAACACTGAACACACAAACCTCATTAAACACCATTCATTAAAACTCATTTTATATGAAAATAAACCACGGAATTGCACTTTCAAGGGCTACGTTTTATGTAAAATTGTCGGTTGACCACGCGATAATAAATTGATCTTTGTTAGCAATGTGTTTTGGCTAATTCAGTATACACAAAACAATAAACTGACTTTAATTATTATATATACTCTTTTTAATGACATTCAAGTAAGAGAATCAATAAAGGTTCATAATTCAGTTTTTTGTAGACATTATAGGTTCTTCAAATCAGTCTCTTGGTTTACAGGTTTTGCAAAGCACCAGTCAAAATAAATAAAAATTCAAGTTAATTTTTTCTAGTGACCTCAGAAAGTAAAACTCCTTGTCTTTTGCTAGTGTAGGACAAAGCGGCAGAGAAGATTATTTTCCTGTCCATTATGTGTTGAATCGGCTGTGTTTTCCTCATGTCACTGACATGTTGGAGCTAAATACATCAACAATGTATAACTAATTATCACCAATAATTACTACAAATACAATTCAAAAATACAAATAAACAGCTTAATATATCTATATATATATATATATATATATATATAGATATATTGTATGTATTGCTTTAAAATGACTTTAAGGCATGATCAAATGATGATGATGATGATAAAAAGGTTTTCCAGTAGAAATATGTAACACATTAATTTATTTTTAAAATAGCATAATATATTAGAATGTGTACATCTTCGATTTCTTTGTTTTAAAGCTTAATTCAAGAGCAAGCTGTGTCTCTCTCTGTGTATCTGTGTATATGTGTGTGTGTGTGTGTGAAGGTCTGTGTTGTGTAACAGTTATTAACCCATGGCCTTGGATTCACAGAGAGGTTAAACACGGGATGTTTAAACTCTGTGTTTCTGACCGTCCTATTTAAACTTTTTTCTGCTCATTGTGTGTGTGTGTGTGTGTGTGTGTGTGTGTGTGTGTGTGTGTGTGCAGGCGTTCGCTATCTAGTCTGCATTTACATCCAGGATCCACCTGCGGTGTGGCCCTCTCTCACCCCACTCATCCTGTGCCTTCGGCTTGTTGGAATTGTGCTACAGTCTGTCACATAGAGGCCAAAGTTCATAAGTTACTAGGTCAGAGGTCAGGAAATATCACAACTTTTGGGAAGCCAATTTTAGGCAATTTACCTCATATAAGCTTAGTTAAACATGGACAAAGCGTAATATCTCTGTGCTACCAGATAATTACAGGAAATTCCTGCGATATGTTTTTATGAAGTTGCAATAGAGAAGTCAAGAAGAACAGTATGTGGATGCTGAATGTAGACTAATGGATTTATGTAGTTAAGTAATTTTGTGTGTATATGTCATATTTAGCCTAGAAAAATGGGAAACATTTAAATAACTGCAGCAATGTTTTACACTAGTAAGACAAAAGTTTGCATCCTGTCAGGGAGACAAAAAGCAGTTTTAATGTGTCAATGAGAAAACAGCTTATGCATAAATGAATCAACAGCCTGTCTTCAACATGTTTTACACTAAACAATGCCTATCGAGTGAACTGTGTGGAGTTTACTGTGAAAAATAAACAACTGTAAGACAAACAGAAAGCTGCAAATTTCGGCCGCCAAGCCATCAAGTGGCGTCTGGATTAAAAAATCCTTGGAAGGCAATAATCCACAGATTCTTAATTTCTCATCCTTCATTCTGCCTTCATTCGGGCAGAGCGGCCTGTTGACCAAGCCGGGTACTGATACCCAGTAAATACATTTAGGCCCAATCCCATTTCTACCCCTTACCCCTACACTTCCCCCTAACCCTCTGTTTAGCACGTTCATGTGAAGGGGTAGGGCTGATTCTTTTGAGTCGATTCTTTTGAAAATATAATAGTATATCAGACACAAAGTAACTAGTAACCAACTACTTCAGTAGTTTTTTCATTGCATACTTTTTACTTGAGTAATTTATAAAATAATGACTTTTACTTTAACAATAACAATCTCCCTAGTTACTTCTACTTTTACTCGAGTAAAGATTTTGGCTACTCTACCCACCTCTGGGTGAGCTGCTTTTGGAGTTCAGGGTCACTTTTTAGGCTGTAATCCATGAAGCTGATATGACTACAGCTGACTGTGGCATCTTGGAAGTTTGTGATAAACATTGCCACATCTCCTTTGAAATATACAGCTAGCAGTGACATTTAATAACATATGAAGGTGTAGTAGTGGTGTTCCATTTCTTAGGGAAATGTTTTTAGCCCTTCCCCTTGTCACTCTGTTTCAAGGGGCAATGGGAAGGGGTGAGGGGTAGGTGAAGGCTTATAAAATAGAATTGGGATTGGGCCTTATTCTAGACCGAAATCTCAAAATTAACAAAACTAGCAGAGTGCGTTCAGGGCATAAAACATTGGATGACTAAGAATTTTCTTCTGCTAAATTCTGATAAGACAGAGATATTACTCATCAGACCAAAGACCTGTAAGCAGAATATTACAGATTACAATTTACAAATAGAAGGCTGCACTGTTACCTCAGCAAGTAACAGTTAAAAACCTTGACATTATATTGGACAGCAATCTGTCATTTGAGAACCACATCTAAAAAAAAATGCCTTCTTCCATCTTAGAAACATTGCTAATCTGCATAATATTATATGAATTTCTGACGCAGAAAAATTAGTTCATGAATTTATGACTTCAAGACTTGATTATTGTAATGCTTTACTCAGTGGTTGTCCTGCATCTAAACAAACTACAGTTAGTTTAAAATGCAGCCGCTAAAGTTCTTACAAGGTCTAGAAAATATGATCACATAACCCCAATTTTATCATCCCTACACTGGCTTCCCATTAAGGATCCAGTATAGACTATAAAATACTTCTAATCACTTAATTCTCTCAATTACACTCAATTCTATCGCGCTACAAGCCATCACGTTCTTTGCTATCACTAAACTCTGGACTCCTGACAGTACCTAAGATAACAAATCTACCTGTTCCGCATTTATCTGACTAAACAATATCTGTCTATGTTTTGTCTAAAAATAATAACTGTTTTTTATGTTGTTTCATTTTCTCCCTTACTTACTCCAGCTTAATCCTTACATTTACATTTACATTTACGCATTTGGCAGACACTTTTATCCAAAGCGACTTACATTACATTGTACTATACATTTGTACATTTTGTATAGTAAGCAAGTGGGGGTTAGGTGTCTTGCTCAAGGGCACCTCAGACGTTACCCGCCAGCCCTGAGAATCGAACCAGCAACCTTCTGGTCATGAGTCCAACTCTCTAACCACGGGGCCACGACTTGCCCTCAATCCTTAACAACGAACTGCACAAGACGGAAGACACGAGGGCTATAAATACGGGACAAAATCAGGAAGGGAACAGGTGTGGGGCATGAAAACAATTACATGGTAATAATGAGGAAACGAGGGGGCAGTGTAAATGACAAGACCGGAGAAAGCACATGGCACGGCAAAAACAAACAACGCCATGTCTTTCTCCACACAAAACACGTGGGTCTGTCATGATCCCGCCACTAGACTAGAGAATAGTGAACTAAGGAGGCAGAATCATGACAGTTAAGCATGTTGACAAAATGTTTTAGCGTCTGCCAAATGAAAAAATGTAAATGTATCAAAGGGGGTAGAGCATCTTTTCGGCAAAGCATACACATAATGCATACCAGACCTTCACGTGCCATCCTCCTGTTAGAACCTGTGTACCTGACTGATCATCAGTGATGGGAATGACGGCGTTATAAAAATAAACACCGTTACTAACAGCGTTTGTTTTTCAGTAACGAGTAATCAAACTAATAACCGTTTCCCCCATTATAACGCTATAAAATGCAGCGTTACTATAATTTAGCTTACTGAAGCGGTTTTCATCCAAGTAGGCTTTCTCTAAGCCAAAGGACCTGCAAAGTTTTATTCTGGTGTGTGTGTGTGCCAACCAGAGGCAGAGTAGGGTGGGTGTTTGCACACAAGCACACACCAACGTCAGAGTGCGATGGCAAGAGCAACAAGTTCAAATGTAGCTTTAGCAAACTGGAAATATAAGCACAACTTTCCCTCATTAAGGTGAAAGGCAAGAATTTGGGCAACTTATGCCCAGGAAGAAAGAAGCTCCACGTCGGTGGCAAGTAATACTAATCTAATGAAGCACCTCACATCGTCACATGATGTTGAGACCTTGTCCATACGTCTTCCTTCTTCGCCCTATCCACACTGAAACGTGCTGAAAACGTATGCATCCATGCACTGCGCATCAGAAAAAAACGTATGACGCTTCAACCTTTGTAATTTCTTTCAGGCATTTGTTTACTTTTTGCCTCATTATGTCTTGGCAATGTAAAGCAAAGGCACAGAG
The DNA here is from genome assembly GCA_026939265.1 of Oreonectes daqikongensis. Classification (NCBI taxonomy): domain Eukaryota; kingdom Metazoa; phylum Chordata; class Actinopteri; order Cypriniformes; family Nemacheilidae; genus Oreonectes; species Oreonectes daqikongensis. The sequence goes on along the minus strand of JAOTQM010000509.1, from coordinate 830,420 downwards.
ACTTTTTAAAATGGATGGAATGAGGTAGGGATGCTCCCGCGGGTAACACAAAACTATAAAGTTTCCAAAACGAAAGTAAAACTTTTTGGATAAAAGCGTCTGCCAAATGCATAAATGTAAAACTATCCTTGTGCTACGCTGTCAAACAATAACTGCAAGTAATTAAATATTCTGTTTCCTAAAATGCAATCTAAAGTATGCACAAACTAACATTAGCGCTTACACACTGGAAAGCAGTCAAAACATTGGAAGCACTACGTAGTACAGTACAGCAGTGGCGAGTGGGGACTTTTTTAAACAGGTATGCTGAGTGGTAAGACCAGTTGTGGCCTTTGCTATGTTTCACACGTTTCACTTAAAAAAAAAAAAACACACCAGGTTTGAAGAGGCTTAAGGCAAAAGTTTGATCAAAATTATATAAAAAGTCCCTCAAAGTCATATATATTTTATACAAGACTAAGTAGTTAAGTCTGCGTGTTACCTTGTCGTTTTCTGCCAACAAAAAATTCCACACAAAGCCAGCAGCTAAATGGTTGCACATCTTTGAGCATCAGACAGCGGTCGCAGTGTTTCCTTACTGATTAAATCAAGTGAGTCAATGAGTGAGTCTGTGGAATCAATGACCCATCTGAATTTTACTAGACTTAGGTTCAGCATTTGATACTGTCTGTCATCACATTCTCATTTCTTAATTATCTGAACTTGGCATTAAGAGCACTGTTCTTTTTCGGTTCAGATCATATCTTAACGACAGAAAATATTTTATTGCCATGCAAGACTATAGGTCTGCCACTGTTTCACTCAAGGTGTTCCACAGGGATCTGTTCTCGGTCCATTACTTTTCATTATCTGTATACAGCCACAGGGTGACATAGTTTGTAAATATGGTCTACATTTCCACCTCTATGCTGATGATATCCAAATTTCTTTAACCACTGCCTATGAAAAATCTACTTCGCCTGCTACACTCACAGATTGCATGGCTGAAATCAAACACTGGATGTCGCTAAATTTACAAGTAGTAAAACTGAAATAATGCTGATTTCGACATTAATGGGGCTCTTCTTAAACCTTCAACTTCTGTCCGCAATCTAGGTGTCCTGATTGACACATCTCTTTCATTCAGCTCTCATATTGCTGCAGTGGTTTAAGGCTGTTTTTATCATCCGCGAAATACTGCATGTCTTTGCCTTTTTCATTTACATTACATTTACTCATTTGGCGCTTTTATCCAAAGCAACTTACAAGTAGGAGAGCATTAAACATTTTGTCAAAACACTAAGCAGTACCAAGAGTTTACAAGACCATGTTACTAGGAGGATTAAGCTGAGGCAGGCAAGGTAGAAAATGAACAACATTATATTTTTTTCAAAGCATACAGTTATTGGTTAGTCATATAGATGCGGAACAGGAAAGTTTCGAGTTGTTTTCTGAAGGTTGTGAAGGATGCTGCAGTTCAGGTGGAGGCTGGTAGATCATTCCACCACAGAGGAACCCAATGTGTGAAGGTTTTTTGCAGGATTTGGTGCCTCGCTGTGATGGAGCAACAGGCGTCGCTCATTTTCAGACTGAAGATGACGGGAGGGAATGCAATGCCCTGTTTATCGGTTTGCCAGATAAACATATTAAAAGGTTGCAGTATGTACACAATGCTGCTGCCAGAGTACTTACCAAATCTCTAGACTTACCAGGCGCAGTCATCATAAAGATAAAGTATAAAAGCAGAAACGCTAAGCACGGAGCGTAAGTAAAAGCATCTGAACATCAGCAAAGCCGGAAGTCCGATTTGTTTGAAATTTTACATACTAGTCTTCCCTGCTATATGTTTCCTTACACATTCAGTTTAAGATTCTCTTGCTCGATCTCTTAGATCATCTGATTTTGGGCTTCTTATCATTCCCAAGTTTAGACTGTCCACTGCTGGTGTTAATGCCCCCAAGTTATGGAATTCTCTAACTAACTAAATTGGACCGTAACTCATCTTCGCTATCCATTTTCAAAACACAATTGAAAACAAATTTGTTTGAAATGTATTATAAATAATTTTGTATCTTTCTTGTACATTTGTATGTTGTCTGAAAATTATTTTGCTTGAAAGTGCTCATTGTAAAGCGACCTTGAGCTTGTTGAAATGCACTATATAAAATAAACAACTTCTTCATTATTAAAAAAGACCTGGCAACACCTACTGGTCGGTTTAAATGTATTTATAATCATGATTTATTTTTATTTCCAGTAAATGTTATTAAAATGTCTTACGTAGGTGATATAAAACGCTGCAATGTGATATAATGCAAACAACAATTAAGGACTTTAAGTGACAAATTTGCATAAAAAAAATATTTTTACATACATTTTATATAAATGTTTTTTTTTTCCATTTCATTATCACTTTATTTACTCGTCTCGAGCATGAAGCCAAATAACATATATCTTTAACACACTTTCTTTGTAAGACAAATAAAATGTAAGACAATATGTTTTCAGTGCACTTTCAGTGGTTTCCAGCTTTGCTTAGCATTGTAAAGTTGGTTTGTATCGAACACAATGGGATTTTCGGCAATAAAAATCGGGCAACAACAGCGCATTTTCAGCCTTGGCGAGCGATTCGCTTGAAATCAATTACATTTTTTCACCCGCATGCCAGCAAATTCATAAGAACGTGCAACAATCCTGACAAGTCATATCAATACAGTGGAGGCGCCAAAGATACTGTGAATCCGCTTGCCCGGAAGGTTCTACAACATCCGCGTGGACCCAGTGTCGGCTCGTGTCTTACACGGTAACAACAGGTAAGACCAGTGGCTGGTTGGGCGTACGCCTGCGTAAGCTCCTTCTCCCATCCTTAGGTACGTCAGTGCGCTAGCCTACCCTTCTTCCCACCACGGGTGAAGTTTAGGCACTCCATTCATTACTAAGCACTTTTTTCTGGTAAAAAGCCTGTTTACCAAGCCGGCTATTGGTCAAGTCATCCCTGTTTAAGTGGACCTATACTTGGGCTAGTGTTCCATACGTAGTGACTCCCCTGTTCTGGGCCGTCCTGTGAGATGTGCTTCTCACTCTCGGTTCCCCTGTTGGTGAACCTGTGACCTCCCCTCAGTAGACTATCCACTTCTATCGTGATTCCCCCTCGTAGGGCTCTCACGTCATGTTCCCATGGAGTTCTCCCCTACTGGTGAGACCATGCAGGTATCTCCAAATGGTCACCTCCCTTCGGAGGGATGTGGTCTCCGTAGCGTGCTTCCTCAGCTGAGGGCGTTGCGCTTCCCAGTGTCCCCTTAGGGTGCCGGGTGGCTATCTCGCTGCTAGAGAAAGAAGGCCACTGCCTGTGATGGCTGACTGTAAGAGCCTCTCACTTGGCACAAGCTGAAGCCTTATCGAACACACTTGAAGGTTACAATTCGCAGAAGCACTCACTCATGACACACCCAGGCCAGTCAGTGTCGCTCCGCTGGAAGTTGTGATGCGGCTCAGCGTTGTGGCATTTCGTATAAGGACCCCATCTTACGACTTATGCATAATAGTAATTCTAGAATGTGATCAAACTGTTTCTGGTTTAAGTTCCAGTATGGCAGATTTATATGGTGGAGTTTGTTTTTTCATGAGAGTAGATTTGTTTCTTGAACAGTGTCCCAAACAACTTGTGCTGATGGAGGTGCAGTTTTCCTTTATTTTTATTTTATTTTTTCTGACACTAAAATTCTACTAATTTCTCTAATTCTCCATCTGTGATCTTTAAAAAAAAAAAGTATTTGGCCGCTCAAAATGTTCTCTTTGCTGTTCATTAAGACAATATAGACACACATTCTCTTTCAGGCAGATTTGCAACATCTCCAGTCCATTAAAACTTCTTCATTATTGCCCTGATGTTGGAAATGGGAATTTTTATTGTTTCAACCATTTTCTTTTAAATCCACTTTCTATTTTGTGTAGCTCGACAATCTTTTGCTGCACATCAGAACTATATTCTTTAGTTTTGCCCATTGTGATAAATGATTAAGGGGCTTTGGGCTAGGGTTATGTTAGGTCACCTAACCTTTCTTGTCACCTTGGTGTACTCAGAACATGTAAATATTAATGGGAATATACTTGGGAGAGATTTTACTCATAAGAATGTCTAGGGGTGCCAACAATTGTGGCCAGGATGTATTAGAGAAAAAAAATCACAATGTGATATTATTTGTAGATTTTTGAATAAAATATCAAAACGAGAAACAATGCAGATGTATTTATTTTTTAGAGACTTCTCATATTTACCAAGGGTGCCAATATTAGTGGAGGGCACTGTTTAACAGTTTTGATGACTGCAGAAATATGTTCATTCAGTATACACATTATCCCACCCACCATTTGCCATTCCTTTATATGGTAACAACATTGCCTGGCTTTCGTTTGCTGTCCTTGATGTCAGGGAGATGAATATAACCCAGGTTGACCCATGCCATCTTCTAAAGGCAGCCGCACACTGTGCGATTTTATATAGTTAGTTAAGATTGTTGCTTGTCACATTATACGAACATGATCTCAGTTAAAGTCATGTCACACTCTGCGAACTCACCTGTTATTTATGACAGACGTAAATGTCGTCCGGCATACCAGTCGGTGGCGGTAATACACCAATTCATTGTTTAAGTTTGTCCAGAGTTTACGTCATCAGACCGTGATGGTGAAGCGCATAAACGGGCAAACCTTTTACAGTCTATGTTGCAAACGCGAACGCGAAAATGGTTGCTAGTACAGCAAAACATTCTTTAGCCTTTGTTATGGTTTTTGGTCCACCTCACTCTCTTCCACATTTTCTCCATGTGTGTTTTTCTGTTTCCGCTTCTCTGTCGCCACTGTAATTGCGTCATCACGTTCTGTACTCCTATTGGTTCCTGATTAGACGGTCGTCCTAGGAGACGCCACACTGGAGGATAGTAGCTCAAAATTTCTGACACTGCCAGAACTTTATCAGAGGACAAATTTGATTGCAGTGATCATTAATCGGCTGTCGGTGATCATGTCAAACTAGCGATGAAAGACTACAGATTTTGGCCTAGGATTTAAGAAATCATTAAGGATTTTCTAAATTTGTGTGAGACAGCCAAATCTTGGCCAAAATCCTACAGTGTGCGGTCACCTTAAGATATAACAAGTAAATCTCTAGACAAAGACCTCTAATGGCAACTTCTAATTTCTAACACCACACAACATTACACATATATGACAATGAGGTTGCATGTGTCAAGTGTGTTTTCTCATTGTCAGTGGAAAATATTTATACCTGCTTAAACCCCTAACCCAAAGTATTACACTTTGGAGCTATAGAATATGTCACAAAATATAAAATACACAATCATAAAAGCACAGACTAAAGGAGGAAGATTATGCGTGTTCAGGTGAACCTTCATACATAGCATAGTCCTGACAAACATCCCTCACATCTTCCCTAGTTATATCTAGTTTCTAGTTCACCTGAACATTTTCAGCTTGTATTTTGGCCATTTTATTGCCAGCAATATTGTGAATAATTGACTCAAACTGTAACCTCCCCATGAGTGTCACGATTCAAAGTACTTTGTTAATGAAATATGTATTCAAAGATGTCCTGCATTTCTGTGCAATCAAACTAAAAGAGCAAGTTTATTTCAATTTGTTACAATTGATGTTGATCTTTTATTTAAAACTGCATGGACTGAACTTGAGCTCCTGTCCTAAAACGCGGTAGCAGACGCCCAGTCACCATCTGCTGTCTCAGCAGGAACCCTGAGCTCAGCGCTCTCACCCCATCACATGTTCCTGTGTAAATCATCCTCTTATCTCACTGATAGTCTACAGTTCTCTCCTCAGCAATATGCACAGGAGCGATGCTTATCAGGATGCTGGTGAAAACAGAGTCACGAGGGGGCTGGAGATCAAGACACTGAAACGACCTTGAGCCGCTCGAGGGGGTGAACGCATCACGAGGAGCGGACAAATTCTTTGGGTCAACAACAATGAAACTATGCGTGCGATCTTCCGCCTCAGCACCTACAGCCCTGCATTGGAGCACAGATCATCTATCAAGGCCGGGTTTTTGATTTGTTGATCTTTATTCACTTGTTTGTGGACCCTCATCCTCTCTAAACACTTTTATATCAACACAAATTATTATTGTTATAAAAATTTTTACATGAAATTTGAAGTAAGTTACTGAAGTTAAATATGTTTATACAAGCCAAAATTGCAAATACACAATATGTGATTTCTAGCTCAGAGGGAAGTGTATTTGTATTCAATTGAGAGAAAACCTGACTGACCTCCTGGTTCTGTATCTGTTCTGATCTCTCTGTGTCTTTGTCCCAGGCCTCTCATAAACGACAGGAGTTAGCCCTTCTTCCTTCCTCTTTCATTGTTAGGCATGGATGGGGAATCCCTGTGTTCGGATGCTCGCTCTGCCTGAATGCAGATCACACAACCATTCCTGAAAAAACACTCATGCACACACATCTGGGTGAAGGACGGACTTCACTTCCTGTACACTAGTGATCCCTCAGGCCAAAGTCAACACAATCTTTCTCTTTCTCACACACATCTATCTCGCAGCATTAAGCCCAAAGTATGCTTCAATGTTCATGCGTACGCGTGGGTCAGCGTACAGTGCGTGTGATTTAAATGTCATCATCAGAATAGCATCTGTTATGCGCACCGCCGGATTTTTGTAACCCTGCATACTTTGTATATGCAGGTCGCACATGCGCATTGAATATTTTATGCAGTAATTTGTTTATCCACAAGGTGGCAACCGTGTTTGTGTCATTAAGACATGCTTAACTGCTCTTTACAGACCCCTGTATGCCAGGAGATGCATTGCAATTTGTCGCAATGTGCATGCCTCAAATTAAGTTTACTTTGCAAGGCTGTGCGTCTATGCTTGTGTGTGCGTAAAAAAAGTAAAAGAAAAAATGATGCCTCAAAACATGTGGACATTAAAACACACAAACAATCTAACAGACCTACAGTGAATGAGGGCCTGAAGTGGTCTCATTTCAGCATTTTCATTGGACACAATATTGCTGTTGTTCTTTTTCCAGACGCAGCAGTGTTATGTTAATGTGCCAGAGGAGAATTGGCCCTCCCGGTTGAGTCTGCTTTCTCACTAGGTTTTTCTCCACTTAAATACAATTGGAGATTTGGTTCTTTGCCTTTGTCTTGCTCACTGGGAGACTGCTAGTCTCATGTAACCAAACCTTCAGAATGATGGCAGAAGGACCATGGCCCTTTTCAGTGGCAAATGACTAGCCAAAAATGTATATATTGTGCTAATACTACACATACTACCATAATATTGTAAATAATCCAGTGTCAGTATCTGGTTGTCATTCCAAAGAAGTAGGTTCATTGATAATTTTTTTCAGAAAGTGAATTCTAAAGAGAAATTGGCCTCCATACTGTAAAATACAGTATGTCACCAACTAGAGTTCCCCCAGGAAATTTCCACCATTATATAAGACCGATTCTTTTACATACTAACGTAATGAAACTATATTGAAAATACACTCAGCTTATTCAAATGTATAAATCAGTAATCATAACTTTTGTCAGTAAAAAGATCATCATCATGATTTGACACAATTCTTAAGTTAAAGGTGAAAGGCAGGGTAAGCGATTTCTAAAAACCGTTGTTGTTATTTAAAATCGACAACAAAACACACAACTACAAACAAGGCACACGCCCCTTCCTGCATTGCTCCAACCTCAAACGTGCTGTGCAGTGCAGGCTTGAAATGCTTAGCTTTATCATAGCTTAGACCACGCAAATAAAATAAGCAAAGACACCACGAGTATATACAAGCAGCACACTGGTTCCAGAGCTTTTATTGTTGATAATATTTTAAAACCTTTTTCCTTATCTTATAAACATGCGATTTTAGGTGATTATATCAAGGATCGCTCTTTAAAGGATGTTTGTTTTATTATACATTTTATTACGTTTTTAAGTAAATTTCACATTTATAAATGCAAGTTTACAAAGGGCAAACCTATTTTTGTAATGCTTGAAAAAAAGATGAAAACGTGGTATCAAAATCTAAAAATAGTAAAGCAATTAAAATGGTTACTACTCTGTATTGTTTTGTTTTAGTGTTTGTACTTAAATTACTTTCGTTAGTATATTAGCAATTCGCCAACTCGCACACACTTGGAGTGGGAAACACGCGTCCAGGCTCTCTCAGTCGAGTACAGGATAGCATAGTTTTGAGGAGATAGTATAATAAAGTGTTATGTTTTCAGTTCATCTTTATTATTTATAGATGATAATTGTGGTGGAATTTCATGTATTGTTTCTACCTTTAGATGTTTATGTTTATATTTTTTTTAAAGTCTCTCTTTTCTGCTTGTTTTTAACCTGTTTTATGTAGGTGTGGATACATACTGAAAGAGTTGTTTGCAAGGGGCAGACCAAATTAATAAAACATCCTAAAGACCTCCAATTGTGTCACCCTATGAATTTGTTTTGTTGTAGCAATGTTTAAACTATATAAATGTCATTTGAATGTATTAATACTATTTTATGAGGTGTACTTTCTGTGTATGTAAAGAAAGGGGTATAATATATTCACCATGATTTTTAAAAGAAAGATAGAGTACTGGACTTATAAGGGCACTAAATTCTTTAAAATAAGACTGTATGCAGGAACACCACAAAGCTTCATCATCATCCTCCTCCTCAACTGGACACGAAAGTCACCCTCACATTAATGTAAACTCTGATATACATTAATTTAGGCTACCTGAGGGTGAGAAGAATGATGATGAGCAAGATGACGGTAGCATGACTAACCAACTTCAAATAGCCTACCATTACTAACTAATATACTAACTAAATAAAAAAGTAATTTTAATACAAACACTGAAAACAATACAAAACAGCATGCAGATCGCTCTCTAAAATCTGTTGCAGCTGCACTGACTTCTGTATCGACTTCCTTGTCAGGGAGCTGTCAATCCAATTCTCACCAGCCAATGAGAGTAAAGTGCCCTTAAGTCCCGCCCTCACGTGAGGGTTGAGCCAGAAAGGCGAACGTAAACTTGAGAAGCGAAAACGAAAACTTGGGAAGCGCAACTGAAAAATCTAGCAGTGAATTCATAAACCATTATTTGCAAAAGCGAAACTTAGAAAACTATAAAGAAAAAATGCAGTTAATTTGAAAACAATGTTACATCTTGCAATCGAGTTTAATGTTTTCATTATCAGAGTGTATTTTAAAAGTTTGCGTTCATTTTTATTGGCACAAATCTAATCCCATATGAAATGTGTATAATTAACACGCTAGGTGCAAAACCATAAAATAAGTACGCCAAATTGCATTTTTATGTGTTTTTATCTACACCAATCTTTGCATGGAAATGATACGCCCTCGGCGGAGGGCCACCATTTTGAAACATACATTAAAAGGAAACACTGAAGTAATTCAGGTAATAACATAAGTTGTGGGTTAGGGGAAAAGTTATAATATTCATGAAAGCTAATATTAGGTTTAGGTTTTGGGGTAGACAGGTTAATAAGACAAATATGTGTGCGCGCTAAAATTGGCGTATACACGTAAAATTGCAATTTGGCGTACTTATTTCACGAGTTTGCATCTAGCGTGTTATTTATACGCATTTTATGAGATCGGGCTGGAAAAACTCCAGGTTATTGGTTTATTTCGAGTTGAAAGGACTGTCATAAACGTCAGAAAGTGAGTAACTGAAGTAATTTGTTGATAAGTGCAACTGGGGACGCAAAATGTTTTGAACAATTCAGTCTGATTTGGTGAACTGGTTCCACTGGTTCCCTAAAAAGAACCAGTTCAAAAAACGATTTAAGATCCCATATGAGCAATCGAGAACATACAGAGCACTCTGGTTTAATTTTATGTTGCAATTGTCACATGAGGTTAAATGGAACAAACAGTCAAAGAAATGACTTGAAATGAATGCGTCATTATTTCTGGTGATGGCATTACAGCGGACAGACACAGAGCAATTAAAACCTTCACAATTGTGCGAGTTGTTAAACACCAGCAGGGTTATTGTCTGTCTGACAAATGGTGTGGAACCTCTTTTGGACAAAACAGCCGCTTGTGTTTGGGTCTGGTTGTTTTGGGGGAACTGAACGACAGCGAGGGCTCCTGGTCATGATGGTTCCCTTGACTGCAAGTTCACTTGATTTTGTAGTGCTGGATGAAAATTCATTTACTCTACATAACGTCTCAAAGTCTTTCTTTCTCTCTCTCTCTAGCTCTCGCTCTCTCTCTTTTTCTCGCTCTGCTCACCCGGATATGCCTTTGATTCTGTCTCAATGAGATGAGATGAACTCTTGTTGTTTTAGTAGTTTTTTTCCTATATTCTTATTCAACATACACATTTGTAAACAAATATATAACTAGTGTCCAAGGTTTACCTTTACAGCACATAAATCGCATCTTGCTGTACTTTTTTAAACCATTCCTGAGCACTGAGTGAATGTGCCTGCGTTTACATTCTTCTTCTTTCATTAAATGGCAGACTAGTGACCTCAGCACTTTATTATTACAAAAAAGGACTCTGGTATCAGCTGGTGCTGTGTTTTCCTGTGTTTACTTTTAGTCTCATAAGTCCGACTTATAGTGGCAGAGTTATACAAGCGGGAGTGAAGCGGTTCCAGTGATGATACATTGGACTATCGCATGGCTCTCAACCAATCAGATTTGAGTACCAGAAAGAACTGTTGTGTAATATGTCATATATAATATTACATTTATTTGAGCTGTTTTAGCTGCTTGTATTGTTTGTATTTTTAACGGTCCTAAACAATTGATAGTAATAATAGTTTATAAGGACCCTCTTGTGAGCCCCATGCCAGGACCCATAAAAAATAAAACAAGAATGTGAAATGTTAGAAATATTTTAATGTTGCTGGGGGTTGCCAGGATGGATAGAGGGTTGCTAGGGTGTTCTGGGTGGTTGTTAGGCATTTGGTCCAATTAAAATAATTTAAGTCTCTATGATAGTCTGGTCCATAGACATGGCTTTCATTCCTTCTTTATGTTGGGATCATTTGAATTGTTTAATGGGGTATATGCACACAGGGCAATGACAAACGTCCGCTAAAATAAGCTAAGCCACGTCCACTCTCATAGAGCTGAGGTCATTTTTTCACCAAGTGATGACGATGTGTTTAGTAAGAAAACTATGGAATTTCAGCGAAACAACAGCACCACAGCTGAGCATTGCTATGTGCCTCTGTGATCATGCCTCGAGTAAGTGACTTAGCTTTTTTTATATTTGTGGATGTAGCTTGAAACGGATAGCACTTGAAGCACTTCTCCTATTTGGTTGTTGATGTATGACGTAGTGTTTGAATAATTTGATTCACATTGTTGGCCGTAATCCTACATGCATCCTGAATCGGCCGAGTGAAAAATGCCATTGTTCTCTATGGACGCTGTGTGTACCAGAAGTAATGGAGCTGGCTGAGATTTTTGCAGAAATACGTCATCGCTCCGTATGCATATACCCCATTGTCGTGCCAGGTGTCAGTTATATGTCTAATCATGTTAAAAAGTAATGACACACCTCTCCTCATCGCAGGACTCTTACTGCCATTGTTAGAGTGATGTGTGTGTCTCAGCTCATACCAAAATCAGCAAACTCGCCGTTCACAAACTGCTCCGAGATGCAAAGGGTGAGGATCTACATGCAGCTTTAATAAAAACAATAGTAGCCTACATGTAACGGAGGCCAGCAGGTGAAGAGCTGTGCAGTGTGTAAGAGGTGCTCTAGCGACAGACCCTAGAGACTGCGGTCTTTAGCCTCCTCGACTCCCATGCCAGACCCGGTTCGAGGCCCGCTCGGGGCGGGTGCGAGTAGGACCGGTCACATACAGGCAAGGGTCAGGGCAGGCAGCAAACAGGCAGCAAAGGTTGGGAAAAACAAGAAACAAGCCAACAGGGTAACAAACTCAGAAATGCAATATGACAACAAACAGAGCTTAGCAATGAGTGACTGAATGAACCGGGTGTATATATAGGCAGAAGTGCAACAGATAACTAGACACAAGTGAATGCAATCATGGAGAGTCCAGCAATGGATTATGGGAAGTGTAGTGCAATGTGTAGTCCAGGTGTAGGGGAAAGTGCCCTCTAGTGGAGCAAGCGAGCACTCCAGCTGGTAACCGTGACATCGGCAAAGCAAAATTCACATCGCACATGTCACAAGGGTCAAATGAAATGTGTTTATATTGCTCAAGATGAGTCATTCATTGACCTGTTACTGTAGTACAGTATCTGGTGTTCTGTCAGAATTTAAAAGCAACTTAAGACACAAATCAACCCAAAATAGTGACAACCAGTTTTGCACTCGCAGGCATGCGCACACATTTTTGTTCGATCAAATAGTTAGAGCAAATCACAGTTGTAGAAAACAGTTGTGCTTCCAGGACATACATCAACACAAGAAAGAAAAGAGCGCTTATCAACCAGTCCACATGTGTTTAAGGTGTGATGCTTTCTTTCTCTGTGTGTTTGTACAGGCACGCGCACACACGCACAGACACTTACTGTCCGCCTCTGCCTCTATATCAACAACAATATTTCTTATGAACTCTGGGCCAGTACCTCTTCATGAATTTTTATTAAGCAAAACTCTAAGCAGATTGATTTCACACACAGGCAGCTTTATTGCATTTTTATTTAATTCTTTTTTTCTCTCTCTCTCTCTCTCTCTCTCTCTCTCTCTCTCTCTCTCTCTTATTTTCCTGCCAGTCCTGGCAGATTTACCTCTGGGGATTTGTGGCACTGAATGGGCTCATTGTGAGTGTATTTGTGTGTGAGTGTACATGCACATTGTGATGTTGTTTAGGGTGGGATCACACAGAGAGGATTAAAAAAGTGTTTTTTAAACATCGATTCCTAATTTATCATTTTATGTCACAGATGTTACGATCTTATGAGATGGAAACAATTATTTGAATTAAGTTGAACGTGAGAGGTTTGACATTTTGCCAACGAATAGCAAATATGTTTGTGTGTGTGTGTGTGTGTGTGTGTGCGTGTTATGCTTAGAGAGGTGAGAATGTTAAGTATTTAAATGACATGTCCTGATTACTCTCTCTCTCTCTCTCTCTCTCTCTCTCTCTCTCTCTCTCTCTCTCTCTCTCTCTCTCTCTCTCTCTCTCTCTCTCTCTCTCTCTCTCTCTCTCTCTCTCTCTCCCTGTGTCTGTGTCTGTGAATGAATGGAGATCAGTGGCAGGCCTGCTGTGTGTAATGAGGTATCCTGCTGCTACATGCTGTTTCACAGCCCAGCACCTCTGTGTTTTCACAGTACTCGACTGCCCACCATCTCCCTCTCCTCTTTATCCCTCACATTTCCCTGCCCATCAGTTTGTTCTGCACTTGCTCGCAGTATTCTGTGTGCAGTTTCTTCTGTTCTGTGTTTCTTCTGTTCTTCTGACTAGCGCTACCAAACAAAACAACAGAAATGATAACTGTCTTATTGCTCCTTACACTCTTTTATTGGCTAGAAAATCAGATACTCACTGTTATATTAGCTCTATCATTAGTGTCTTTGCTATTCCACTCATTGTGTTTGTGATGTTGACAGGTAGCATCCTGACGTTTGTACTGTAATGTCGATGGCTCATTATTTGTCATAGCACTGTACAGTATATGTCTACTGGAACATAAACTAGAGCTTTTAGCCATTCTGGTGGCTATATTCTTTTTTTCTTTAATTTTTTTTCTTTATTTTTGTTATGTTCAACTTAAGTTGGTTCTCTTGATATTGTTTTCTTGTACAGCTACTTTTATCCAATGCAAATTGTGAAAGTGCTAAGAAATTGAATTGAATTGGAGATGTTTTGTGATCCAGTGCACCCCATTTAAATGTAAGTAGCATCGTGTTCTTGGTTTTATATGTTTACTTGTATTTTTACATTGTTAATGTATTTATTTCATTATCTTGTACTGTGAGACACTTTTTACACTTGTTTTTTATTTGTAACTGATGCGGAAATTAATAAAAAACAAGTCAAGATCCTTTTATGAAATCACTGCTATGAAATCCTTTAGCTATTTATGAAGTCATTTTCTTTTTGATTTGCTGTTTTCTAAATAAAATCACCGTACATAAAGTAAAGAACCATCTGTTAAAATTTGATCTTGATATCTTTAATATTGACTGATTGTGGCCATGTCAAAGATTTGTTACATTTTATTCTCAGAAAATCATGTTTTTTAGAAAATCCAATGAATAAAAACAAGCTTATATTTAATGCTAAAACTTACTTGAACCATAATTATCCTATCTATATGCTATATATCACATTAAAGCTGAGATTCTTCCTTTTTCAGTGAAATATGACATATATTTATGGGAATTTGTTTTAAATGTTGTAAAATAGGTCTAATTATTATTATGCGCATTTACAAAAAGCATAATGACATTGAAACAAATGAGGGGCACCACAATAGCTTGATAGTAGCAACAACAATCAGTCCAATTCACAAGAATGACTTGTTTCATTGGCAAATATATCATACATTTTGATGAAAACCATATCATACATATTTCCTAAGCTTAAACTGCGCTAGAAATCACCTTCAAAATGCCGTTTCAGCTTCTGCTCACGCGAACCACGAGAGCTCCGACTCACACTGAGCCTTGCAATTCATTGCTGAGCCTTGCAAATAAAACACTTTCAAATGTACATAGTTGAGCATGACTAGGGTGTCTGGTACAGTTGTTAAATATTGTACTGTACATATCGTGATGAAGTGAATCTCTCACTACTTTACTTCATACCTCCTGTGTTCTGCTAGGTATAGGCCTATATAGAGGCCGTCCGCTTTGCTCAGCATCCCTCCCCCCACCCCCACCCCCAAAAACCAGACACTATTATTAAAGCCTGCAGGCAAAGCTAAAGCTACAAAAGCATCAGAAATTCATCGCATGGCTATATGGAAATGAGGCCTCCCTCATAACGCTAGTCACCAAATAATTCGGTTTTCTTTTCAAAGGGAAGATCCGAGACGGGGAAAAGAGAGAAGGAAAGAAAAAAGCTCAGGACAATCATTGTTCCTTCTGCTGGGTTTTATGAGCTATTAATTAATAATGAATGAATGAGCGAGCGAGCGGGCCGGGGACTTACAGTAGGCTACAGGAAGGCAGAATGGATGTTAACAGAATTACAATCACGCTTTATCCAGATAGCGAGAAAGACTCTTTTCATTTGTGCCTTTTATCACCTCTCATTTCCAAACACAAGCTGATAAAGCTTCCGAATGTATTCATTTGTCAAGGATTTGCAGGAAACTTTGTGTAATTACTTTGTCAAAAGCTTTTATTATGTTTCTTTTAGATTTCATACTTTCTTGTTGTGGCTGTAGAAGAAGACCATGACGTCATTTAAATTGAAGGGCTCCCCTGGGATGTCCAGCTGATGTGAGGGATGAGATATGAATATACATGAAGAAGCCATGTAGAAACACAATGTCTTCATTATAGCAGATTGATCAATAGTTTACACATGAGCACGGAGAGGCCATTACCTACAACTAATGGCTTGCAAAATAGAAGTATAAATAAAGGTTCTGTATGATTAATACAGTCTGATCTTAGGGAACAAAAACACTGTGACTGTGGCGACATTTTGGTAAATGATATTCTGTTGCGAGGAGAAATGTCCTCTAAATGGCACTAAAGGTGAGTTGAAATTTCTCCAAGGTTAATAACTTATGAGGTGCGATTTAATCGCTCAGCAATAAATACTTTGCATCGCAAATAACACTGAAGCACAGAGAGGATTCATGACAACATGCGTTAGGTCATTTCTAGAAAACTGTCCCATACACACAATGTGTATTCTTTCTTTGATAACTCGCACTTCTCACACAGATCCAACAGCATTCAGTTCAGTTCTTCAGAGTTGCCTTGAAAAGAAGCCACTGTGATACAAACACCCTACAACACTGTGTGTGTGCGTGCGTTAAGCATTCAAACTCATAAATCCACACACAGTCAAACACACACACATATAAAGGACATGGTTCAATCGAGGTTAGTCCATAAAGGGACGGGAGGTCAAGTATTCAGTCCCTACACAGCTATTCGGTGATCAATAGAAGTGAATTTCCAATACTAGAGGAGAGAATTTTTTTTATTACAAGACCTCATTATTTTACAATGAACTGAAGACCTAAAGAATAAAGGCCACTTTACGGTGTACAGTATGTCTGCTGGGTGGGTTTGATAGTGTTCTGTTGTCCTTCTAGACATTTAAAGAATGTAAAAAAACACAGTTGATCTACTGTAATAGCTGCCAGGATGAGTTCCAGCCCTCGCTCAACCCTGCAGAGGATGAGCAGGTCAGGAAAAGGCATGGCTAATTATTTTATTAGGCTTGTTACCTACTTCTGTTACGAAACAAAATATTTGCTAGAAAATACATGCGATGACAGCAATGGCCACAGAGATCCACGGGGACGGAAGCTCAACCTGTCAACAACTCACAAGGAGAGAACTGACCCACTCGAGGAGGATAGATCCACGGGGAGAGAACTGAGCGTAACTGTTAAAAGTAATAATGCTACTTTAGTTTTTTAGTTGTGTGACAGTATCTTAGCCAGGGGCGGCGTTTGCGTATGGCAGAGTATGGCAGTTGCCATACCCTAGCATTCAGATAAAATAGTTGAAACAAAGTGTGCATAAAAGATAATTAAAATATATTAAACTGATGTGTTCTTGTAGCATAGGCATCGGAAGCATGTGTAGTTTAGTGTGTACAAACAACCCACATTTGTCAACATATTCAATGGTGTAGTGAGTAAGACGCATGATACTAGTTTTGACACCATGGAAATGCAGTTTCGAATCCCTGTTTTGCTGAACTCGCTCGTCTACATTTTCACATTTTAGATCATACACAGGCATTTATTTTCAATAAAATGAAGAAACTGCTTAAAAGATGGCTAACAGGGGTTAAGTAATCACGTGTATGGTAAGCTTAGCGGTAGTGGGGAGGTCTTTAATTTCCCAATTAGTTGGCATCCATTTAATAATTGTAATAAATCGAATCATTTACACTCTATTTTTATTGTATTTCATTTATAATGTACAACAATACTTTGTTTACGTTGCTGTGTTGAAACGAAATGGAGTTTAATCGAATTCCTGCTTCAGGGTTATGGGTAGTGTAGTTATAGTGTTAAATTGGCAGTTATTATTTTTTATTTTAAGAGTCACATAATCTCATTTGCCCCAGCCAGATGTATAAATATTGCAAAACGAATAATATTCGTTACGTTATCTGTGAATAATAAAAAAATGAACATTGTACAGAATTACATTTTTGCGCAGTCGCAGTTTATTGCACTAATCATCCACGCGTTTTTTTATTTACTAGCTGTGCCAGCATTAGCATATAATAAACTGCACCGCAACAAGGTAAGACATGTTTTATATTTAATCCTGTTTGCTGATAATTTTATTTAATGGTTGGACTATATTTTAGACTCGTAATCAATTGACGTAGTCGTTGGTGGGGGGTGGTTATGACAACATGGCTGTAGGTTTGGAGTGATTGTCACACAATGTTAGATGGTTTCGTGAAGTGCTGTGATAATTGCTTGAAGTCTAAATTAGCAGATCTTTTGTTACTACTTTATTTCATTTAGTTTTGTGGATTCTTCTACGTATTTTGGTTATATATGATGTGGTATAATTTATGGTTTCGTTACTTTAAGGTTCGTTTTTGTATGGCCTGAGTAAATTTTGCCATAAATTTTATTGTCTCTTTTAAATAAAATCTAAATGTTCTTTAATATAATCCATTTCTTCTGTCATAGACATTTTTTTTAATAATGTAATGTATAAACGAACGAAAGAGAGAGAGAGAGAGAGAGAGAGAGAGAGAAAGAGAGAGAGAGTAAGTTAAAGAAAGTTCCATAATCAATGGCAAGAGTAAATCAAAGTCTTGTGTGCCCTCTTCCTCTTCCCTTCCCGGGAACATTTTTGGATGTTGTTTGAAATATCTCCCACACTTCCCTATGAAGGCTTAAGGGCCCGGGCAGGACATAATCACTTTGTGCACTTATATTAAAAGCCCATTTATATTATATATTAAGAGAGAGAGAGAAATTTGATTTTTCGATTTTTATTACAATACACTTAAGAAATAAAAAACATTAACAATGCGCACCATCACACGACTCCAACCACTTCATCAAGTTTGCAAATGACACAACTGTGGTGGGTCTCATCAGCAACAGATATGAGACAAACTACAGGAGTGAGGTGAGCCACTTGGCCAGGTGGTGCAGTGACAACAATCTCTCTCTGAACGTGGAGAAGACAAAGGAGATTGTTGTCGACTTCAGGAGAGCGCACACTCAGCATGCTCCTCTCACTGTCAACGGTGCGACCGTAGAGAGAGTGAGCAGCACCAAGTTCCTGAGTGTGCACATCACTGAGGACCTCTCCTGGACTAACAACACTGCAGCACTGGCGAAGACAACACAACAGCGTCTCTACTTTCTCCGCAAACTGAGAAGAGCCAGAGCCCCAACCCCCATCATGTGCACCTTCTACAGAGGCACCATCGAGAGCATCCTGACCAGCTGCATCACTGTAAGGTATGGCGCCTGCAACGCGTCCTGCCGCAAGACCCTCCAACGCATAGTGAGAGCAGCTGAGAAGATCGTTGGTGTCTCTCTCCCCTCCCTCCAGGACATTTTTGGTACCCGTCTCGCCCGCAGAGCCCTCTGCATTGCAGGTGATCCCACCCACCCGTCACACAGCTTCTTCAGTCTGCTGCCATCAGGGAGAAGGCTTCGGAGTCTCCAGGCCAGGACCAGCAGACTGAAGGAGAGCTTCATACACCAGGCAGTCAGGAAGCTAAACTCCCTTCCGACCCTCCCCCCCTCCCCTCCCTTGCCACACGCATCTCTGAACCCTGAACCCATCCATCCCTTCCCACATCATACTCTGTCCAGCACTTGTCACTTTACAGAACATTGGACTGCTCAACCCCTCTTCAGTATTGGTCTGAGCCTCCTCAACTACCTTTTAAGTCAGCTAAACAAGCCTGCTATCTTTGACACTTTAAAAC
Source organism: Oreonectes daqikongensis (assembly GCA_026939265.1). Lineage (NCBI taxonomy): Eukaryota > Metazoa > Chordata > Actinopteri > Cypriniformes > Nemacheilidae > Oreonectes > Oreonectes daqikongensis. The sequence continues at coordinate 811,330 of JAOTQM010000509.1, read as the reverse complement.
AGACTAATACGCTTTTTGCACTACATTACATCGGCACTGTTGTTATTTCATCTACACTGTTGTTTATTTCATCTACACTGTTGTTTATTTCATCTACACTGTTGTTTATTTCATCTACACTGTTGTTTATTTCATCTACACTGTTGTTTATTTCATCTAAACTGTTGTTTATTTCATCTACACTGTTGCTTATTTCATCTACACTGCTGTTTATTCAATATACACTGTTGTCTACTTCATCTGCACTGTTGATTTATTTTTATCTGCATTGCTACTTATTTCACTGGTTTGCACATTTATCTCTGTTACATATCCCTTGCTTGTAAGTTGTATTGTGTATATATATATAGATTTTGTATTTATCTGTAATTTGATATATTTTTTGATGTTTATTCTGTTATCTGTATGCACCTAGGGTCTGAGTAACGCAATTTCAATCCTCCATTTGTATACTGTACACAGGGGCGTCGCACCCGTGGGGGATGTGGGTGTTTTAACACTCACACTTTTCCCGGTGAGAGGGTTCAACACCCGCACTTTTCTGCAGTTTTTCCGCAGTTTTGCACAAACTCCTTACTATAGTCGCTCCTCCATTTCTCTGGCTGCTCTGTGTGTCTGCGCTCGCTGCGGCTGCCTCCTCTCCCCCTCGCGCTCAAACATTACACCGGCTGATGATTGGCTGTTCTGCCTTAAGTCCCGCCTCTCTTGATGTGTTAGATTTATCGGTCAGCTCGTGCTGAGGAGGCGGGAACTTATGGTTATTTACATCTCCCTTTTCCAGGTACTTTGAATGAGTGTTTATGCTTTCGAGGTTTTTAAATAAGCTTAATATGTGTTTGGGAAGATGTTCTGTTATTATTTTGTTGACATGTCGAGTGTTTTCGGTATTATATTTTGTTTTTTAGACTAATGCTAATTGCTATTAATGGGATATTGTTCAGCAGCTAGCTAAATTCGGTTATAACGTTATGTGGCATGCAATGTATAACATAACTGTGATGAAGGCGGCAGGGAAGCTTTTTATAGCTTGTATGTTATACATTTTGTACCCCTCTGGATGTATTCATCGTTTTTATTGTTAATAAACAAACCATATCCATCCCCCGCACTTTTGAAAAGCTTGCTACGCCCCTGACTGTACATGTGTCAGAATTGACAATAAAGCTGACTTTGACAATACAATCTCAGAAAAGGCTCTTACATAATTATAGAAATAAGAAAATAAAACCACTTAATTTTCAACAACCGAACACAACACTCCTCCAAAGCAACAAATATTTTCAAAGACCATTAAACAATCTGTAGCTTTATAAAAAAGAAAGTGAATTAGAATTCTTGACTTAATCATAGCCAAAAAAACCATTACAAAATTGTAATCTCCCTTTTGTTCCATTTTTTTCTTTCTACTCATATATATATATATATATATATATATAGCCATTTTCGCTTTACCTATAATAAAATTAAGCAATTTACATTTAAATTGATGACTTCTTTTAGATTTAAAACCAAAAATAAATATTGGTTCAGTAAAATTCTCATTAAAAGAAATAAAAATATTTTTTAGACAGTCAAATAAAAGCTGAAGTCTTGAACACTGCATAAACACATGAAAAAGAGTTTCTCTTTGAAAACAAAAAGGGCATTGTTGACTAACATTTGGATTTAAAATAGAAACAAAAGATTTCACAGCAATAATGCTATGTATAACTCTCCATTGCAAATCCTCAGCTCTTTATGTTAATGGTGGCTTATAGTGTAACCCTTGTAATCCTCTCACGGGTAAACTGACGATGACGCACACACGGAAATAAGGTGTTCAACAGGTGATTTAATGAAGGGGTCAATCCAGTGAATATCCAGTGACAGTGCAGGTAAACATCCACAAACGAACAGGCAAAAACACCATAAATCCAAACATCCAATGGAACAGAAGAGGGGTACAAAACTCTGGAACAGCGAGTAGCACAGCAATATAATACTAAGCGAGAAACACTGGTACAAGGGCGATACAAAACACGACACTAAATACAACAAGACCTGACGAAGACTAAGACTAAGGGAGGTGTATTTAAAGATGTGTGATAATGGAGATCAGGTGCGGGTGATCAGTGAATGGCGGGAAACTGGTGCATGGGATTATGGGAAATGATGTCCGGGGATTGTGAACGGTGAAGACAGGGAGGCGCTGATGCAGGGGGCATGGCTGGTGGAGGCGGAGCGTTGGTTACAGCCCTCCACTCCGGGTTAACATTTTCATGAACCTCAAAAGAAGAACGGCAAGGTGTATCAATTCTTCCATGCAAATCTTTTTTGTTAAATGCTTTTACACAAGCTTTATATAACTTTTCCCCTCAACTTCATAAAAATTCATGTTATTAAAATATGTACACACATTGTCAGTTTTCAAGAAAACTCCAGAGAAATCCTCCACATTTGGATATGGGAACAAAATTGGAAATTGATCTTTATCATTAGGCAAACGTTTTTCAATAAAAAAAATCTTTAAACATACTTTTCTCTTTTAACTTCTGGAGGACTTTTGTAACAATTTGAATTGATTTTATACCTAATGAAACAGCAACATTTTCCACATCTTTAACCTGGACCAGATAAGTTTAATAAAGTTCTTAAAGTTGAGACTTCAGATTTAACAAAGGCATTATTTGCTGTCCCACATGCATCCAAAATGTCCAAATGAGCACTATAAACCAGAGGCTCTTCCAAAAACCAAAAAAATAGAATCTGTAGTTTTAGTTCTCCTCACTTTGAAAAGATCCCTATTTAAGACTTTAAATAGATTTCTGTAAAAACTGTCCTTATGTATTGACTCTCTTAGGATCCAATAAAAACAGTTGTTTGCCCAAACATAGTTTATCAACAGATTTTAAAAAAGCACATGCCACTGATTTCCAGACCAAATTTTCCAAACAGGTGAGGAAACGTTGTATAAATTGTAGTCGAAAAGCCACAGTTCTACTTTGTGGATGAATTAGTCCTTGGCCTCTTTCATCCTTTGGTAAATACAAAAAACTGTGTGGCAACCAATGTAATCTGTCCCAGAAAAAGTCCAATAACACAGACTGAATTTTCGCACGTAAATAGGATAGTGGATCAACACAAACCACACGATGCCACAAGGAGGAAACCACCAAATTATTATTAATTTAAGTCCGCCCGCTATATGATAAAGATGGCACAAGCCATTTCCATTTTTCTAGTCGACTTTTTATCTTTTCAATTATACCTTCCCAATTCTTCTGAACAAATGTTTCATTTCCTAAATAAATCCCCAAATATTTTAATCCTTCTCTTGTCCAAAATAACCCATCTGGAAGAGTTATTTCTTTATTTCTCCATTTCTCCATTTCTCCACTGCTTCACTTTTTTCCCCCAATTAACTCTTGCAGAAGAAATTATATTAAAATCACTTAAGACCTTTAATAAAACATCTATATCTTTTTGTTGATTACTATTATAATAACGTCATCAGCATAAGCAGACAAACAAAGAGAAGTTGCACAATTTTTTAAAGACACCCGTCCAGAACCCTCCTTACAATACAATATCCCTGACAAAGAACACCCTTGTCTAACACCACAACACTGTAACAACCACAGCGCCGCCGCCGACCATGCCCCCTGCACCAGCGCCTAGCACCAGCGCCTAGCACCAGCGCCTAACCCCAGCTTTCGCCGTTCACGTTCGCCGGACTTTTAGCTTCACGGACTTCATTTCCCAGTATGCTTTGCACCACCAGCCATCTTTGATTACACCTGCACCTGTCACTCATTACCGGACTCTATATGTATGTTGCCTTTGTGTTCTTCTGGTTGTCAGGTCTAGTTGTTTCTAGCACCGACCTCTTTGTTACCCGTGGATGTTATCTGTCTCTACCTGTGAACATATGTGGATATTATCTGTTGCTACCCTTGGATGTTAACCTGTTACCTTCCTGTGGATGTTTGTGGAAATTACCTGTTGCTACCCATGGATGCTTACCTGTTATCTTTCTGTGGATGTTTGTGGAAATTACCTGTTGCTACCCATGGATGCTTACCTGTTATCTTTCTGTGGATGTAAACACCAGTATTAAACCCATTGAACTTACCAGTTTTTGTACATCGTGTCTTCCCTGAGGTCGTGTTACAGACACACTTTAAAGGAGCACATAAGCCATCATTAAATTTCAGCAGACTTTCAATATCACAATATAAAACTTTAACATATGATAAAAAACTAAGATTACTAAGATCGGAACTAAGATTAAAAGCTTTAAATGTTTTCCACAAATAATTATGCTCTACAGAGTCTACACGGTCAAAAGCCTTGATCTAGAGAAATCAAACCCATATCAATACCAAACAGTCTGGATACATCAAATAAATCTGTAATTAAATAAATATCGACAGAAATTGACCTACCAGGCACGCAGTGAGACTGGTCAGGATGGATGATCTCATCTAAAACATCCCCAAACGAGTAGCCAATACCTTAGAAAGCAATTTATAATCACATCATAATAAAGACACTGGTCTCCAGTTTTTAATGTCTCTCAAATTGCCCTTCTTTGGCAAAAGTGTAATGACTGCTCTTTTACAGCTCAATGGCAGAAGACCTTCAGCCAAGCTGTTTCTCAGAACAGCTAATAGATCATCCCACCATAAAAAAAAAACTTAAAACCTTAAAACTCATCCAAAACAATTAAAAAAACATATTTAAAATGACAATTACTTAATAAGACAGTTTTGAAATGCCAATACACACTTTTTGGTGATATAGAGTTCAAGAAAACTTTGCATATAACTAAACTGTGGTCTGAAAAACCAACTGGATTTATTACACAACTCTTGAAAATACTACAATGATGTCTAAAATTATAAAATCTGTCTAATCTGGCTAAAGATAATACATTTTTATGAGCATAGGCCCAAGTATATTGCCTCACATTGCTATTTAAAAGCCTCCACACGTCACATAATTCATTTGCTTCAACCGTTTAAATAAGCAATCTACGAGAGGGCATATGTGGTTCTACATGGTTGCAATCCACAATCATCTCAACACAATTAAAGTCCCCTCCAAGAAATAAATATTCATCACTATTACTCTTTTTTAACGTTGTTCACAAAATATCAAAAAAAATAATTGGCAAATTTGGAGCATATAAACAAATAAAAATGTTTTTTCAAAAAGAGTCTGAATTTTTAAAAGCTTTCCCTTCACAATTTCTTCCACTTTAACAGAACAAGGTGTAAAACTTAGCAAATAAAATGGCTACTACTCCACTAACTGAAGTTTTATGACTTAAATAACTAAGACCATTCCATTATTTTGCCCAGACTGCAGCATTTTTATCATCACTATGCGTTTCCTGTAAAAAAAAAAAGGACATCCAACTGTTTTGTTTCATTGGTTCATATATTTCCATTCTCTTTACACAGTGTCTAGCACCATTCACATTTAAAGATGCAATACGGATCTCTCCCATGTGTAACGAGGAAAAAAACACATAGCCAATACAGGTAAAATTATGCCAGTTAGCCATCATTATTACCAAGCTGATTTTGGATTTTCGTAACAAATTTCTTTAAACGATACACTTCTTTATAAAAAAAAAAAACCTTCACTCATCAACATCTTAGTTCTTAATTCAGCAACCTAAACTCCTTTCTGATTTTTTTGTCAATGCCAGAAACCTTTTAATACCATCAACGCTATAATCATTGCATTTCCATTTACTCTGGGAACATTCTGATGTGTTAGAATCAGAAAAATCACTTTCAAAGTCATACACACAGTTTGTTGAATTAGCTTGAGTGTCATTCATCAACTCATGAGTGACCGTAGAATCCAAAACAACATTTGATCTCATTTTATCACTGACAATAATATTCTCTGCCATAGTTGGAATTTCCTCAGTGTGCACCCCGGGCACTTTATTTGCTGTACACCCGACAACCTGTGCACTAGTAAGCAGAGACTTGGCTGCACGAGCTGTTTGATCATTATCTTGTATTTTGTCTACTTTTCGTGCTTGTGCTCTCAGCACGCGCGAGCAAAATGCCCGATCCTACCACAACCGAAACATTTCATTACATCGGTAGATACATAGACATTATAGTCAAAATCTTTAATTTTAAGTTTCAGATTTAGATTAAGCTCTGTTTTGTTGTCATTCAGAATCATGTAGGTGAACCTCCTAAAAGACACAACATGCTTTATTAGGTCGGATTTACTTCCAATCGCAATTTTTTTAACCGGAGCAACAACCTTTCCGAAATGTGAAAGATCCTTAATCAAAGCATCATCTTTAATAAAAGATGGAACGTTTGACAAAACAACTTTCTTTGTCGGTGTTGACAAGGGAAGCACCGATGTAAATACACCGCGAATCACTATTCCCCGTTCCACTACATTAACTGCATTCTCAACAGTGTTTAAAAAACAAACAACTGCATTACTCATTCTAGATGCTGCTAAAACGTTCTTATGTCCAACAACTTCTCCAACAGCCAACATACAGTCTTCCACACTCACCACAGATTCCACCTTAATCCTGTGACGACGCGTTAAACAGTCGAGGGCATCAGCGCCCTGGGCAGCCATGCTCCCAGTCATAGAGAACAAAATCTCAACAAAATTGAGACAGAGCTCCACTTCCTAACGGAATGTACGAAATACACGGATATACGGACAATGTTTTATGGAAAAATCAAATCCATACACGAGACGTTTGAAAGTCTGTCAAACGATGAGAAACTGTCGTATCTGTTTGGAGAACACAAGGACTGCTGTGTGTTAGCTGCTAAATATGTGTCTGCCTGTCATAACAGAAGAGAAAACACTGAATCTGCCCTGACCTGATGTTTCCAATATATGTACATATATACTTATATTACTTGATTCTCTTGAATGGATATTCTGCTTTTGTAGAAAATTTGTACTGTATTTTTCTTTAAATTTTATATATTACTTATTCACTTTAAGCTTGCACTACACATATCACACTTTTCATTTGATACTATTATTATTATTATTATTATTACTTACCCTCTGTTTGTATACATATTTGCACTAATTGTATGCAGCCCAGCTGCAAATGCTTTGGCAATACAATGTACAATTTTGTCATGCCAATAAAGCACACTTACATTGAATTGAATTGAGAGAGAGAGAGAGAGAGAGAGAGAGAGTGAGCTTGATGTCTCCTGTCACCTTGTGATATAGATCGTTTTGTTTTGTGAGGTTTGTTACTGAATGTCAATGTCTGTGTGATGTGACAGGTCAAGGGTATTTCACCGGACAACAGATGGCTGGTAACATATTTCACTCTTTCACTGTCTGTAAGGTACTGAACACTGATCTTAAAGAATGTGTTATGTTTTCTTCCAACAAGAAGAAAACTCCATTCACTGCAAGAGCTAATAATAAACCTAGAGAATGTGCATGTAACTTCAACTACAGGCCTATGTTGCTTTATTATGACAAATGACAGCAGACATATACACACTTTATGGCGATTTATGGTTCTGCAACGCAGAAGAGACTTAAAAAATGTAACAACACGTTAATATGATGCGGACCGCGAGCTCCGTCAATGGTCTGCTTGAACCCCTCGGTCAAAAAACTGAATGAATTATCTAAATAAATGATGTGTTCCTCTGTATTTAACAACTCAAGCTGCAAAAGTGACTGTTTACTTGCCGCTATCGCTGCTAATGTTTCTCAGACAGTGACAAGATGCTTCTTCTTCAGCTTTTGTCCTGGTTACACAAGCAAAAAACATGACCCTGGACCACAAAACCAAGGGTCAATTTTTACATCATCTGAAAGCTGAATAAGCTTTCCATTGATGTATGGCTAGGATTGATAACTATTTGAAAATCTGGAATCTGAAGGTTCAAATAAATCGAAATATTGAGAAAATCACCTTTCAAATTGTTCATCAGAGAAAACGGGTCTTTCTTGTGGCTTACAGCTGTAATGACGTTGTGAAGAATACATGAACCTGAAAGTTAAAAATCTAAGCTTTACATCGATTCCAAACTTGACAAAATATCTTCTTGGAACTAGGCTTGTGCCGGTGATCGGTAATACGGTTAATCACGGTAGTGAAAATGCACGGTAGTGTTATTGCGAGCACGTCAAATCACCGTGAAGAAGAATGTGCCTTTTCTTTTCCTTTGACTGGTTAAAATAGCACCAGTCATAAACGTATGCGCACGTCATACGCGCACCCGCCCTCTGATGTAAACAGCCTCACGTGGATTAGAATGGCGGAAGGCGGAGCTCTGCCGAACTAAGACGAAATATGAGTTATGTCACGCCACTTCTCATATTTATGTGTTTCTGAATACTACATAAAAACAAATAGCTAAACTAAAATGCCCAAATTGCATGGATTATTGCCATTTGCATTCCTAACAGTTGAAGAGTTAGCTTGGTCCGCTAGCTACGCTAAAGTTTGCGTCTCGTAATTTAGCAAATAAAGTACAGAAATTCGCTAATATAAGTTATGTAGTTAATAATGGCAGTGTGGCAGAACAATTATTTTGACTTCAAGTTGAAGATGGAACGCAACAGTCGTATCTTGCCACAGAGTGCTGCCTTTAAATGTCTATTAAGCTATAATAGTTATCCTACTGCTTGCTATACGGATAAAAACATGAATTAGCACTATTGTTGCACTGACACTGACAGGTAATTATTTATAATGAAGTGATGTGTCAGTAAAAATGACCATTTAAATATCAATTCATGAATATTATGTTACATATGTATTTGACTATGTATGTTGAATACACTATTGTACAGCAAGTAAAGTTTAGCTTAATCATCACTGTGTTCACTTATTAAGATAGTATGGAATAAAATATATTTTATCATATTTAATTAAACACCTGACAAATGATCAATAAGCTGTAGGCTACTTTTCATTTTTTATTATTGGTTAATATTTGAAAAAGTTATTAAACTTGTTATTTACACTATAACACTGAACTTTGCTTATGTTTTCCACCTGTTTTTATAATGCATTTCATCACCATGATAATACCGTCCACCGTAATAAAGGCTTCATCAATTACCGCAACATAAAAATGTACTACCGGCACAAGCCTACTTGGAACATGATCTTTATCCTAATGATTTTTGGCATGAAAGAAACATAAATAATTTTGATCCATACAGTGTATTCTTGGCTTCTGGTCCATGCTACTTTATGACTGGTTTTGTGGTCCAGGGTCACATTTGTGGGTTTTTTTTGTGGAAACTGTGGGGATGAGGAATTCCAGAGCTTTTTTGTCTTACAGTTAACCAAGTAAGAAAGTACCTAAGCATCCATCCAAAACGCCCTAACAACACCCTGTCAAAATGCCCCAAACAACTCGCCAACAGATTGTGCCAAAGTGTTTGCTAACTTCAGCTGTTTTATAAACTGATATGACTTCCAAGGACCTCTCTAGCCAACAAACAATTAGAAATCGATTGAAAATGTGATCAGCAACAGAGGCAAAACAGAGGGAATGGATTGTAATGATCATCTTGTTCTGAAGTCATTGACTCGTCTGGTCTGGCGGTGGTGACAGACAGACGCTGGGGCCCTGAAGGGCGAGAGAAGACGACAGGTAATCTTTTAATCTAACTTCTCCAAGTCTCTGGCTTTATTCCCATCCGTTCCTCCTTTTCAAGACATTTCATATTCTGATCATTCATTTCTCTCCTCTTAAAGCGCTCTTCCTCCGAAGCCTTTGCGCTAAACCTCCTGCTAAGCTTATTGAATATCTCCCCACCTTTCCTCTCCTCCTTTTTGGAACACAATATAAAGGAAAACCTCTTCCATTTTCGGCCCCCCTCGCCCACCTTGTCTTCTATACCCGAAGGTTAGAACTAAATGTGCATTATTCAGCGAAAAACAAAAGAGTCTGAAAATTGATTCGGTTATCAGACAGTTGTAGCGGCGGGGCACTTTGATCAGGCCCTGAAAGGCAGCGTTACGTGTCAGAAATGTGCTATAGCAGCTCTTTCTGGGTTTTACAATAACAACAGCCTTGCAGTCGTGCAGGGTTAGGCCCTGCGGTAACACCTGATGTGTTTCCCTCTCTTCCTTCTTTCACACTATTCTCCTTTTTTATTTTCTGTGCCCCTTCGACAACCATTGTAATCTTAATCTGCTGTTAGCAGCCGCTCAGAGACGTGGTGCTGCGGTAATAAATAACCCGCCATTTTTTCTGTGGAGTGTAATACAATTTGTGAAATAAATGCCTAAAAGCCTATCTGTATTTTGGTGCTGCAAACGTTTTTTTCCTCAGCTGTCTAGCAGTGGATCTCAATGTCAAAATAAGGTGGTCATTGGCCAATTCAATGTAAGAAGGCGGAGTTACTGTTTATAGAGCCGTTGTGGTGACAATCAAATCCAAGAAAACAGTTAAGGTTCGACGTTGGTGGCTAAACATTTTAAAACTTTGTAACAATAGAAATGTTTCCAAACATGGAAAATATGTCATTTACGTGATTCATGTGATGTATTTTGCAATTATCAGTGTGATGAGACAAGAGATAGTAATGGAGCCATTTTCAGCATTTATTAGGGATAAAATGATTAATAAATGTGTAAAATTAATGTTTACTAAAAAATGACTAATACATGGTAAACTGTGTGGCTTTGAAAGTCTGTTTACAGGTTGTGGTACGCCTATATAAATGAAAAACATATTTCATGCAAATGCAGTATTTAACAATACATTCTAATAGACAAACACTTTTTCTTTATTTGTCAGTTTCTTTATTCCTTTGACAAGATCTCCCAAGTGTCTACAGCCTTTATAAAATAAGTCCATTGCTGTGTTTGTCGGTCATTATTTCAGGTTTTATTTCAAAAAGGCAACACTTATATTTCAAGGTAAGAATGAAACTACAATGATTACGTCTTTAGATAAATAAATGTTAATTTTATAATGGTTTTTTGGTACTGAAATGAGACAACCTCGATGACGTATGCAGTAGACAAATGTGACCTCCGAGATGCAGCTCTTGTCTGGTCTGTACTCAAAATTTAAAGGCAAAGTTCACCTAAAACTAATGAAAGTAATGAAATTATGCTGTATCAAATGTTTTGACAATCACAATAGTGTTTTTTTTACAACTTTCTGTCATCCCATAACTTCTGCAGTTCCTCCACAACATAACCCCCCCCCTCCCGGGCCAAAAAATGTCACTCCAATTCAGAATTCAAAAGTTGGAAGCCCTGTATATATGTATATATATATAATATTGTTTGTTTTCGCTAAACATTTGCACACTATCACGCGTTAAACAGATGAAGCTAGCCTGTGGATGTTGATTCACGTTGCTCACAGTGTGTTATAGTGCAGCCTGGTGCTTAAAACAAACAGCTTTTAATAAGCAATAGAGGCAGGAGTGAAACTCACAATAACAGACGGCCTACATCAATTATTGGATACATATCCATCACTGCACTGACTTATATGTGACCCTCAGCACCTGCCAGCCGGGATATTGACCGCGCGCTGCTCTCTAGCGTGCGGTGACAAGTTCCATTTGCAATCGCATTTATTAACTGGCAGTTAAAATGACTGAAAGCGCTCCCTCTTTGGCCTGCTTTTCATTAATTTGAGGTTGAGAAGAAAGAAAGATAACTACAGGGAGAGAGAATGAAGTGGAGGTGTAAATGTGATTGAGGCAGGGAGGGAGGGATCTCTTACCCAATATGCCTTCGACATGTATCTCAATTAAAAGGGGAGTTTTTTCGGGTTGCATTCGTAATAAGGCTCGGTCTTAACCAACAAGCTCTCGCTGTGTGTGTGTGTGTCCTGGTAAACCCTGTGGATCAAATGTCCCCACAAAAATAGTCATATTCTTTACCTAGTCTCCATGAGAAAAACTGCTTATAAAACTAACCATTTGAAAATGTAAAAATACAGAAAGGTTTCTGTGAGGGTTAGGTGATACAATATACAGTTTCAGATTGAACATTTGAAATAATTGAAAAATTGTACATTATAAAAATGGCTAACAATTTTCTATAAGCTTGTGTTCATTAACATGTCTATTTTATGCTAGCTGATGCATTACCCAATAAACAATAATTTTACAGCTTTTATTAATGTTAGTTCATGTTTATTTTAGCATTTACTAATACGTGTTTAAAGTGGCTGTCCGTAAGAATGGCCTCTTTGTCGCCAACTTGCTACTGCAGGTGATGTGCGGAGGTGATTTTCTTTACGTGAGTTGTAATTCAGCACTGCTCAACTGCGTGGATGAGTCTGATGTTTTGAGTCGTATGTCACGTGTGGCCTGTGATAGTGAACCAGTGAGAATCTTAACTGTACATCAGTAGCGCATCTATAACAAAAGACACCAAATAAGGATTTCCGGAGAAACACGACCCGACAAGAAAATTAAAAACCGCTATTACAAGCTGTCTGTGGTGAATCCAGCAAGGGTAATGACATCGTTTTAAACACTGTTCGTTCATGTACTTGCTCAATAATTGGTTTTAGTTCATTTTTAATCAAAAAACTTACAGATTGCCACTTTAAAGTCAAACGTTGTAATCAGGAGGTCTGGGGTGGGGTGTGCTAAGCACCAATAGATGCCAAAAATATATATTTATTTATAAATAAAATAAATAACAAACCTAATCAATAATAAATGTATACCTATAAATAAACTCAAATTGTACACTGAAAGGATGCACCTTTTTTGTGCTGAACGGTACACAACCTTTTAATATAAAATACTTTCTGTGTGCAATAAAGGAGAAATAACGACTTCATTCAACAGTTTCCTCTCTTCCACTTCACTCTCCAACGCAATGCATGCATGTGGTGCTGACGTAGAATGCCTGCTCCTGCATCAGCTACACGCGTATACATTGGATGCTCTGTTGGAAACTGACGCAGAAGAGAGGACATTGTTGAATATTTTTCTTCTATTGGGCACAAAAATGTTCACTTCATAAAACTGAGGTTAAAACCACTTTAGTCACAAGGACTATTTTAATAATGTCTTTACAAACTTTCAGCGCATTAAATGTACGTTACATTGCTCATCAAAGGGTACATTTTTCAAATTTGAGATTTTCACACCATCTGAAAGCTGAATAAATAAGCTTTCTACTGATATAAGGTTTGTTAGGATATTTGGTCAAGATATAACTATTAAAACTCTAAGGGTGCAAAAATCGAAACATTGAGAAAATGGCCTTTAAAGTTGTCTTGAGTGGCTGAAAAAATGGTCTGCGGGGATGCCGACTTGGAGCAGGACGGTTTTCAGGTGTCTTGGAACCAAAAACGAGTGACGGGGCAGTTTGAATCGTCGACGAAAAGAGGGTCAGATGTAATATTTTGATGTAGGATTTCCTGAGGTGTAGGTATGCAAGAAGGGTTTGGTAGGGATAGATAGGAGAGCTCCCTTGGATGGATCTGTCTTGCTTGCTTGATGAAAAATGATATGTTTTCGGAGTCGATTATAGACAGGTCGGAGATGGTGGGATGAGTTTGAGGGTTGCAATGAGATGTGGTTGCTATCTCTGAGCACCTTAGGAAACCGAAGAAAGCCAGGATGAACATGCCGTCAATGTGTGGGCCGTGTGTGTTGAGTGGTATCCTTTGCACAGGGTAGCAATACACCTGGTGAGCACTTCTAAGGTTAATGGTTGTCTTGAATGCCCTTAATTATCATGGAAGAATGGAGGCTGGCTATGGTGGCGGAGGGTGAGATGAAAATTTGTTTGTGAAAGCATTGGATTCCACTTAGAGGTTGTAGAGGTTGTGAGCCTGATGTAATGATTTGAAATTCTTCCATGCAGTGGGGTATGATTAGAGGGTGCTGGGTGAGACGGCTTGGACAATGAAGTTGAGGGAAGCATCTAGTAGGCTTTTGAGGGGATGGTTTACCGGAAGATCTGCTCCGAATAGGGAGGTACAAGTGTTGGTAGGGGGAGTCAGGCACCAGTTGCCTGAACTTCTGCCAAATCTGGGTCCTGACTGAGCTGGAGGCGGTACTAATGCTGGGGCGTTGACTGTGCCTGTAGCCAATGACAAGTTGGGTTTGGCCTGAGGAATAGAGAGGAGGGAGGGGAAGGCAACCAGTGCGGGCCTGGCGCTTGGGGCGGGAAATGCTTGGGGACACTAGGTTGGGTGAGCCAGTGAGACTAGTGGGCAGTCGTGGCCCAGTGGTTAGAGAGATGGACTCGTGACCAGAAGGTTGCTGGTTTGATTCTCAGGGCTGGCGGGTAACGACTGAGGTGCCCTTGAGCAAGGCACCTAACCCCCACTTGCTTACTATACAAAATTACTATACAAAAATGTACAAATGTATAGTACAGTACAATGTAAGTCGCTTTGGATAAAAGCGTCTGCCAAATGCATAAATGTAAATGTAAATGTAAATGTAAAATGTGAGCCGAAGCGGCCGGCTGAGGCAAGCTCATACTGCCAGGATGGTTTGTGATGGTAGTAGCAGAGTGGAGCGGCTGTTGAAAAAACGCCACTGGTGGTTCCCTTAAATCCGGAGAATCCGGAGCACGGTCCGACGATGCCGGTGAAGGTGGTAGATGCACTGAGGGAGCGGGGAGGGCATCACTTTAGATAACATCACGGCTGCGGCAGTGGGAAAAAGAATAGAGAACAGATATGGACGATATTGGATGAATGATATTTTTATGAATGAGACGGCTTGGAGAGTAGAGGAGCAGACTAGGGATTTCTCAAATTATGAACATATTTTACGATACTTTACCAGCTGAAATATCTCGATGTCGAGAAGTATCAAGATACTGCCCGCTAGCACAGTTATGTTTGTAAGACTTCTGCTGGAGACCTGAAAAACATATGCTGCTAGACATATGAAGAGCAGTTTGCATCCATTTAAATCGTGAAAATCCTGTGTTCAGACGTCATATAAACATCTAAAGGATGTGAGCCGACATCCCCTCAGATAAGCAAACTGAGTCCTGCAAGTGTATATGCAGATATCAAAATAGACATCTGCCAGATGCTTAGATGTTATCAGGATAAACAATGTTATAGCTATTAACCATTACATCTGAGAAATAAACAAATAGACCTGAATGTATACCTGAATGGAACAACTAATTTGCCAGAACAATCTTAAGTATTCTACGATATTATTAATTAAATGGTCAAGGGTTGGTCTGTAAGAAAAAGGAAGGCTTGGTTTATGCCGTTTATACTTCGGCTCCTCCTGAACCTTGTTAATCAAACATCATATAGAAAACTCATTGTTAGTTCATGTCAGTTAATGAATTTTCTAATGTTAACAAATACAATCTTATTGTAATGTGTCACAAAAAAGATCAGATCTTTCTGCAAACATGACATGACAGATTAAATGACCTAGCCCTTTTATATTTTTTTTAAATACAAAAGTCAATAACATGAACTCTTGCTCTTTACACACTTTTGTACTTTGGGTCTTGACTGACACAGGTAGCAGATCCATCATATATCGGCTGGTCGGTCAGTCGGTTAATAACACGGCCATCTGACATGTTTATAAGGCTGAACTTTGCAGTGCAGTTACGGCAATGCCGGCAGTGCTGAGGCAGAGCGCTGGGTCGACGCGGGCCCGCCGCGGGGCAGACCCAGTCCGCTCTCTTTTCTCTGCACCCTATTATATGCTAATGATGGCCATTTGAGAAATGCAGGGTTACAAGGAGTTAATTTAGAGGGCCATTACGGCCGGCCATATTTCACAACAGCCGACCTGTGCTCGGTCTCGCAGGGGCTTAGCTCAGAGGTTGCTGTTATGGGGGGATGAAGAGTAGTTTACGTCTCACCAGGGAGGAACACGGCACGGCAGACAGGACGCGGACAGCTTCAGATGGAAGTGGACGAGCAGAGAGATAGGTTGAGCTGTCGAGTTAACCGTCGACACAGTGTCTACACGATATGTGTGTCAAACACACTGTGCATTTATGTGCGTGTGTAAAGAGCACACTGAGAGGCATTGTGCTCCGATTTATCGCTGACATTTCTAAGGGTGCGAGAGTGAACGAGCGGGTGATAAGGTGAGGTCTGAATGATGTAGATCTCACTATCAGTCAGACAAAAGTCAAGCTCCCTGCGCCCGGCGCGCTCTTAATGGTAGATCTTTATAGCTGTCACCTGATATATGCTATTCTACAGGCAGATTTAAGAGCCCCGTTCCCACCTGTACTCCACCTCTAGTCTATTTCACATATGTCAAAACTCATATTTACATTCCAATTTGACATTATTTTTTATGTCAAATAAATTTTTTTGCTTTCATATACTACGCATCATCCTAATTTAAATTTCTTGTTTTTTGCCTTTCTTTCAACCTCTAAAGTACACAATGTATTCCTATTATATAAGAGAATGCCTTTATCATTTTTGTTTCATAATATGAAATCATAATTGCAATAATAATTGTAATACATTATAATTGAATACAATGTTTATGGGTTTTGCATTTTATAATATTCTATTATCACATAAAGAAAGAGGAGAAAACAGAGACAAACTAAATCCAGAAGAACTGTGACAATTTCTCCAAGATGCTTAACATCACCTTCACATACCTGTAAAGCTGCAGTACTGTGAGAGTTTTAGGCACCTCACAATTCTGTGAGGTGGAGATGATTTGAAAAATAATGTCATAAATAGATTTTCTTTATTAATTCATTTCTATGAACTAAATTAAACCAACATTTGGTGTGACTATACTTTGCATTTAAAGCAGCTTTTGTCCTAGTTTTTCAGGAAGCTGTGCATGTAGGTGTCTTCTGGCATCTTGGAGACATTTTGGATTTAGTTTGTCTCAGTTTTCTTCTCTATCTTCATGTAATAATAGACAGACTTGATGATGATGAGATCAGATATCTGTATGTAGCAACGGCTGTTGTGCATACACAAACCTCACTGGATTAATACAAATAATGCCAAAATGAATGTTTGGAAATGTAAACTGAAAATTCCTACTGGCACAATGCAGCAAAGGAAAAACTTAACTGGCTTAAAACCTCTTTTTGGGGGTAAAAATACTAGCGTGCCTAATACTTTTGCACAGTACTGTATATATGTATATATAGATACATACATTTCAAACAGGGCATAAAACTAATAACAACATCTTCTACAGATCTCTCATTCAACAACAAATAATGAGACCAACACAGACACACGGAGTAGCTGCTGAAATATTAACAGCGGCGCTGATCTGATCTCCTTACAGGAACACACGAGGTTTGCGTCTGCATCTCCTCTCTCTGCAACGAGCCCGTTCAGGAACTTAAAGCTTTTAGGCAATCTCTGAACGTGGCATCTAATTGTCGACGACATTATTTCATCAGAAATGTCTTCTTCAGAGCTAATGGAATTTATCGAATATTCTGGGTTACAAAAGTGAAACAAATTCAATGACTATTTACATTTTTCCCATTATGCAGGCGCAAGGTCACATGCAAAACTAGTCTGACTAGGGATGCGCAAATTATACAACAAAGACCACTTAAACGTGTGCGTTTTCAGAAAGAAAACAAAGCAAAAGTGCTGGGAAACGCCTTTATAATTGCATCATCATCCAACAATTTAAGCGCTGATTTTCCGTTAAACAACAAACGCGACCTGTAGCTCATCACCTAATGGATGCAACGTCGATTGTTTGTGTAAGTGGGGATTATGAGACTATTCGAGAATAGATATATTGGTCTTCCTGGCTTATGGTGAGCTATTAGACGAGCTTTTAGATTGTTATGCACATCAAAGCTGGCTGCATTCAACAAGAAACCCTGGATTCATTTCAAAAGCCATTACTAGCGATCAATGTCATTTTACTTGCACGTTCTATGACTGCCTCCTCTGATAATTCAAGTTATGTCTAGTCTGACTTGAACCGACAATTTCCAGAATTCCTGAACCTTGTGAACTTTCAACAACCGATGAGCAATCTCCATCCGAGTGTGCGTATATTCGTCGTGGAAATGCAGCTAGGGGTTTCCACACAGAGGAACCTGGTGAAGCCAGTCACGGTCAGTGGTGCACACTGGGATTTATGGTCACACTTAAGGTGTGAGATCAATAGAAGATAATGCTAGTGAGGACCGGCATGCGCCAGCGATTTCGTTTCTTAGTGCCGCAACATTTGCTAAGAGTGGCCTGCGGGGAATCTGTGACATCTTGTCTTGGGAATGTCCAGAATGAGCAAAGTCAGAAGAGCTCGGAGAGATCTGGATCTGTGCCATGATCTGTTGACTCATATTCTTGCGGTCTTACATCCTTGAACTTTAGGCACTAATGTCAGTTAACCGATTGTGTCCCATGACCCTTCTATCTCCCTGATAACTGTTTCTTCAAAAGCTTCACAAGAGTAAATGAGTAAAAATGACCTTACAAATACACCAGCTTCAAACTAGCGTGCTTACATTTGTGACCCTGGATCACAAAACCAGTCTTAAGCAGCATTAGGATATTTGTAGGAAGAGCATTGTATGAGTCTAAGTTATTTGTTTTATAAATATTTTTCTTTTATGCCAAAAAGCATTAGCATATGAAGTAAAGATCATGTTCCATGAAGATATTTGGTAAATGTCCTACTGTAAATATAAAAAACGTTATTTTTGTGAGTGGATGCAGCAAAATCTCTAACAAAAATGTCCATAAACTTCACTCGCTGCTGTCGCTCTTTGGGAATTACCCACTCAAGTTATGTCTCTATGTAAAGCTTAGAATCCAGCTTTCAGCTTTTTTTTCTTATATTCTCCACAACGTCATTACATGACAGATGGACAACTTTAAAGGCCATTTTCTCAATGTTTCAATTTTGCACCCTTAGATTCCAGAGTTTTAAAGAGTACATTCCACAAGATCATAAACATTACATTTCATGCATTGTGTAATGTTTCCGTGTTTGAAAGTAAACAGTCTGACAAAGTTGTAAATCTGAAGGTGAACAAATAACAAAGTTATCAGCTTGTAAAAATGGGAGTCGACTCTGAATCACGCGAACGAGTTGTGACCCATCCGAGTCTTTAACCGCAGTGTATCTACGTATCTAGAAATAATCCCCACCTACTCGCAAAAACTTAAAACACACGCCCTAAACCAATCACATCAGACTAGACCATCTGACCAATCACATCAGACTAGACCATCTGACCAATCACAGCAGACTACGCTAGCGGAAAGGCGGGGATTAGACCGATGAATCGCGGAACAAATCATTTGAGAGTCAGTCAAGAAGTAAGGTAATAAAAACGGCTTATTATTACGAAATAATAGTGTTTTTACACCATGTATGTACATAAACCTATCAGACACTCCACAAACCAAAGTAGGCCCTTAAAAAACAGATGCTATTTACTCTTTAAATAGTTGTATCTTGGCCAAATATTGTCCTATCCTAAAAAATTTACAGCTTATTTATTTAGCTTTCAGATTTAATTAAATTTACCCTTAAGACCCTTAAGGTTTTGTTGTCCAGGGTCACATTTGTTGCTCCTTATTAATCTAAAAAATGTAAACACTTTACGCTCTTATGTGTGAACTCTGAAATACATTGTGTTGTAAAATGTCAATATTTCAGAATGCAACAAAGTCAAGTTTGAACAGAAGAATTTGAAGCACGCGATGAGAGTGTTTTTAAGCGAAGGGTGGGTTTTTTTGCCTACAAAATGTTTTTGCAAGCTACCCTGCTTTCAGGTGATGGTGGTGATAGTCTGTGAGAAAGCAGATGTGATGCAGACAGGTTTAAGACGACTGACGCAATGCAACTAAATGTCACTTCTCTCTCAAGTCTTCATCCTCTGGTTCATTCATACAGCAGAGTAACACAGCACTCCTCAAACAAATGTTCAGGTCATGACAATCAGTAGTGTGTACAGAAGCCAACCGAACAACATTTTGTTAATGCATTGACGCCACTCTCTTTATACATCGACAGCCCTGCAGTCTGGCGGCAACCCATACATTACTGTATATATATATATATATATATATATATAGAGAGAGAGAGAGAGAGAGAGAGAGAGAAAGAGAGAGAGAGCGCGTGCTGTTTAAAAGCAGCAACTGAAAGAGCAACAGAATATGGCGCCTATGATGACAATGCTTTACTACAAAAATGCTGGATGTTACGAAAAGAGGGGATTCATTCCCACATTCAAAGTCTGACTCTCTAACCACTAAGCCCCTCCCATGATGGCCAATCCCAAAAGTTTGCTTTGTGTAGTGAGGGTGGAACTGTACTAGGATTGTTGATCAGGAATACTGTACTTGATCTCTATCTTTTCATCCTTGCTTACAGAAAGAGTCTCAAGAAACAAAAGCTCATAGGCCTTCCCCGCTTTTGTTATATTAAATGTTTATCTAAGAAGCCCCACCAAGCACCTGCAATTCAAATGGTATCTAATCAGATTTCAGAAACAAAGTAAATACATAGGTTTAGATCTAAGACTTAAAATATATTCTATAATTCATCTGATGTCTGTAACTTTGCTGGCACATCCAGTACATTACTGGACATACGGTATGTGATCTGTCAGCTTTGCACATCGGTCCCACAGGACACAGGATGCTCTGTGATTAGCTACACCGGAGGAAAGTTATGTGCTGATAATGCTACAGTGAAAAAATATTACACGGCTACTTTTGAATGAGCACCCTGAAGTCTCTTGCATGTCTGCCAGCCTGACCAGGCTGACAGGTGCCTAAAACCCCACAAAAACATCACCACAGACACCCCAGTCAACTACCTTTAGGCTTTAAACTAGAGCCAACTTAGAAACCAAAAGGAGAAAATCCACTCGTCAAAATGTCAGCCATGTCCTTCTTTCAACCTCTGATCGTTCTAGAGGTCAGGTGTCTTAGTGGATACTTAAACCTTGCTTGAGGATGTTGACCTGCCCGTTGGCGTAGACTCCCTCCGCCTCCTTCCAGACCTCCGCCCGGTCTCTCGCTGCAATTCACCCCTATATAATCCCCACAGCCAATCAATAGTAACCGTTCTCTCAATAATTCATAACATTAACATGCGCTCAATGGCCCAGTGGATGGATGGGCGAGACAGAGGAGGCCCATCATTTCAGTATTGATCCCCCAGAGGGAGTCGATAGCCGGGGATGTGATGGACTTATTGCCGGGCTCCTGCAGACACCGCTGTTTACACGAGTCATATATGCAGACCTTTTAAATAGTTTTGCTTCAGACGTTAGCTTTTCCATTCAAGAGGCCATCCAAGAACGTTCCTGATTTGTGTGGTCTGAGTAAATTTACCTTGCACCTTGTTTTATCCACGGTTTTCGAGGACGAACGACAAATACTGCGAGAAAATACATGTGATCCTTTAGTTGTGTTCCTGGCCTTATTTGATATCGTGTGAGTTTCAAAGTATCGTTTTCATAAATCAGTGTTCAAAGTTCCTCATTCTGTTATGTTAATTACATTTTTACGCACACGTACCATCCTCTATTCTGTAATGTCACAGTGCTACAGAACTACTGTCCTGTTCTCTCCCTGGAGTCTTAGCAGGACAATTAACCGCTAATGAATTCATCTGGTTCTGTAGATTAGTCAACAATCTGCTGGAATCTGTGGCAGTGTGTGGGGTTGCTGGAGAGGTTTAGGGACTCTCTCTCTCTCTCTCTCTCTCTCTCTCTCACACACACACACACACACACACACACACACACACACACAGCACTGGGGTTTGGTAAGTGTTTGGCGGGACAGGCAGTTGGCAGGCAGGTTTCCTCCCGAGGGAGCATGCTGAACTCAATTCCAATCGTTTTCACTTAAAGAAATCAAAAAGGGGGGAGCGGCAGGGGGCAGGGGGAGTCTCGCGAGTGTGCCTGACAGCGAGGGCTTGAACTGATACATGGGAATGTGTGTATGAGCCCATGTCCATGCGCATGTGTGTGTGTGTGCGCCTCATTAGCATGAAACTGACTACATCTGCTTGGCACATGAAAGGTGTGAGATCAGCGCATGTGGGAGGACAACAGAGGAGCTAGCGTGTCTCTCCGTCTGTCTAGAAAGATCAGAGATACATGCTCGTCTGTAAACACATGCCCTAACCCCTGCCCTAATAATGCGGTGGCTTTGTTTCAACTAAAGATAGAACTTTACCCTAGCAAACACTCAAAAGCTTTTATTGTTTCTTTTGTGTACTTATTATCTTTAGGTATGTTTCTTAACAAACTAAAGTCTAAAAAGTCCCTTTCACCGTTTTTCCTGCGCACTCTTTCTCCGTCCTCCTGTCGCGCACGCTGGCTTTCAATGCAGAGAATGACACAGAGAAAGTCGGTGTCGAGCTTGCTATATGCAGTGATTTTGGTTATATTACTTTATTTTTGGGGGGATTATGCAGTGCAAAGTTCAGTCCATGTAACTAACTACGTGCATTTACATATAAACTGTTAATTTAAATTTATATGCCCAAACATTCAGTAAGTGACAAATGTTTGGAAACAGTATTAACATTAATTTGCGAGTTTTCTGTGGCTGTTTGGATTCGGACAATACATTTGTAAATTCATTCAAATAGTTCTCCAAAAAAGGCACCCGAGCCTCAACCCTGCAGCGCTCCAGTGCCTCGAACTCGCAGCGCTCCAGAAGCTCTATGCCTTGACTGGCTACAACCTTCTCAGAGGTTTTCGACTTCATTCAGCGCTGTGCAAACTGCTCAGAGTATGACATCAAAGGACCCAGAGAGAAGTATGTTTCTGCCCTTGAATTGATCATGTGCAGATCGGTCTGTGCAGTGTCACAAACAGTCGAACATAGCTTGTGTTTACATTTAGGAGGCACATCTTAAATAATAACACAGAAGAAAGTAGTGGAAGCGGAAAAAAGTAGTTCCCCATTTACTTGAAAAACCAGAGGGTTTTGAAGACACTCCAATGTTGTTTCTGATTTATCTACACACATGTGCCGTTGAACTGTACTCGTAGTCGTGTGATGTTGCTCTACATCAGTGGCTGTGATTGTCTCCTGTACTCGGCCTTCAGCCTCATGTCTCTGACCTAATCACAGCCGCTGATGTAGAGCAACATCACACTCCTACTCCAGCGATATTGCATTATTATCAGCAGCTGTGATTGTCTCTGACCTAATCACAGCCATGCTGATATGCACTAGCGGTCAAATGTTTTGGGACACTTACTCACTTATGTCTTCATATTTTTTCTACATCTTAAAATAATAATAAACTCATCAAAATTATGAAATAAAACAAAGGGAATTGTGGGAATTATGTTGTAATAAATAACACATTAAAAGATGTTATATTTTATCGTCTTCAATGTTGTCACCTTTTGACTAGAATTTTATCAAGCAGCTTCTTGAGGTCTCACCCTGAGATGCTTTTTAAACAATATTAGAGGAGCTTTTATATTTACTGTGCTCTTATTGGCTGTTATTTCTTAATTATTCAGTCAAAGTATATTCATTTTTTAAAAAAGTTTTTAAAAAAAGTTCGTTTTGTCATGAAAAAACATGTACACTATGTGATGTTTTATAAAAAAAATGCGGGAGGAGCCGGAGCATATAATTAGCTCGGCTGGTTAGCTATCAGCAATCACTGCAGCTACCCTATCAGCTCAAGCAAGCCATTTTATAGTCAACCTAGCTTACCTGCTTCATCTCTTCAGGCAGCGCTATGTCCGAGAACGAAGTTAACGCCTTCGCCCAAGCTGTCAGCAAGCAAGCAAGCAAGCAAGCAAGCCAGCCAGCCAGCCAGAATTGCAAGCTCCCTTTCAACCAATCTCCTAACATTATTTCCGGTCCGCAGCAATAAGCTCTTGGCAGGCCCGGGCCACACTTCTGACTGCGCCGCCGCTAGCCCTCGTCATTTCTCCGCTCCACCGAGCTCCAGACCGCAGTCTCCCACAACGCCACCCAGGCAGCGTGAGTATGACTCCGTCAGCGGCAAGCCTCCCTGGCAACGTGAGTAGTACGATTCCGCTTCTATCCCAAGCTTTCCAGGCAGCGCGAGTATGACTCCGCTAGTCTCTTAAATCTCTGCCCTGTCCACGGCCGGCAGTCTCAACTGCTTCGGCCCAGCATTGTTCCAAACTATCATGTCGCCTTTCTGTGGTGTTGCACGTTTTTGTATCATAAGTCCGACTATAGCAAACGTTTTTCAGTAACACCACAACTGCATGAGCGATCCTTGTGACAGTCCAATAAAATAATTATATAATTATTTATCAGCATTGTCATAAATTTTGCGCCATCCCAATAGAACGGTTACGTCTCTCCGATTTATTTACAGCGGTTTTTCGTTTCTAATCGTCTGACGTTTCAGGTTATTCAATGAGTCACTGGACCTGTTTGGAACGAATCGGTTACATGATTCCATGATCTAATTGCTGCCACCTGCTGGCCGTTCAATTTCACATTCAACATTTTACATTTACATTTATGCATTTGGCAGACGCTTTTATCCAAAGCAACTTACATTACATTGTACTATACATTTGTACATTTTGTATAGTAAGCAAGTGGGGGTTAGGTGTCTTGCTCAAGGGCACCTCAGCCGTTACCCGCCAGCCCTGAGAATCGAACCAGCAACCTTCTGGTCACGAGTCCAACTCTCTAACCACGACTGCCAACATAAGCCTTCCATTGCCATTTGAACATTTCATTAACAATATTGCAGAATACTTATGCTATTAATTTCATGGGTGCATTTCATTTGTCAATTTTCTTTCATTTCATAGATGTAAATGATGAATTACCATAAACATTGCTCATCCCGACAGCATTTAAGTATCTGGCAGATGTCTCTTTGTTATCTCCATTTACTTGCAGGACACAGTTTGCTTATCTGCAATGCGTTGCAGGGGTGTCTGCGCTAAGATGTCATAGAGAGTTTATCTGTAGGATGTTTTATGATTTAAATGGTTGTAAACTGCTCCTAGGATGTTTAGCAGATGTTTTTACACAGTTTCCCAGATATTCAGTAGACATCTCACAGACGTATCTGTGCTTATAAATATAAAATGCTCTATATCTGAAATGTGTCTCAGGGATGTCTGCTCTCAGATGTTATAAACATCTAGAGGATGTCTGCAGGATGTTTATGATTTAAAAGGTTGCAAGTGCTCTCGGGATGTTTAGCAGATGTTTTTACACAGTTTACAGATATTCAGCAGATGTCATACAGCCCATATGCTCAATAATCATGTTCTTATTTACTTTCTACTTTGTTTTCCGCTGGCAGAAATGAAAACGTAATGTGGAGCAACGCAACCACTCAACACTACACGTTTAACACTAGTCATCTAATTTTAATTTTCAAATCCATCTTGTTAACACGGTGCCTATTCATAGACAATGATCGACTTGTCTCAGCACCCTGACATCAACTTTTCCGATTTGCAACAGTATGGTCTCGGGCATGGCTTCAAACCTGACTTCGAAGCCCCATATCCCGAGCATTATCTTCGATAGTTTTCAGGAAACGCTCAATAATTAACGTCTCAGCCTGAACAACTTCCGGTTTCTTAACATCACAGCTTCTTCCTGCTCCAAGAGTTTTTCTATATTATCGCAATTTGGCCAAGCCACAACCTTGATCAAACATTGGGTGCAGAGTTTGGCTGGCCCATCATTACTTCTGTTCAAACAGTGATGTCCATTCATCTGGATCATTTTCATTTATTCAGCACATGCTGCAGCACGTAAAATTTTTCTGTATGACTTCTGGCTGCGGAAGCAGTCCTCAAATTTCCTGTCAATATGCCGCTCCTGCAGAAGCACATACTCAAATATTTCCCACTGGCGCAGCAGTGATGTTACCCAAGCGACGCCACCTCCCCGCTCCCTCAGCAGCGCCGCATCAGCGGCCATCAACACCAGCCGCCCAGGCAGTGCAAGCTTGCTGCCACCACCAGCCCCGGACTACTTTCACCCCTGGCCCCCAGCGCCGCAATCAATCGCCAGCGTGAGGCTGCCTTTGCTAGCGACTCAAGCTCCAGCTCCTGGGCCATACCAAGCTACCCTGGATGCCGCCGCTAGCGTGAGGCTGCCTCCGCTAGCTTCTCCAGCAGCTGATATCCCCTCCCTCCTCTCTCTCCCACAGGCTCAGTAACACTTCACGTTAGCCACAGCTACTGCTGCGCCGGTCCCAATCAATGTCCCCTGGCCCTGGAATCACCTACAGTCTCCACAAACATAATATCACTGATTTTGGCAGAAGTTCAGGCTGCTGGCGCCAGATGCGGACCCCCTGCCGTTAAACCATCCATTGAAAACCCTACTAGATGCCTCCCTCAACTCCATCTTTCAAGCTGTCTCCCCCAGGACCCTCAATTGTACTTCACTGCATGGAAAAGTATCATGAACTTCCACATGGCTTATAATATTCCCTTCCCTGAATTCTCTCGTCACCATCAACTCATTCATCTCGTGTCTCAACATTTCAAAAACCTCTAAGCCAGTTCTGTCAAAGGCTGAGTAGAGTTCAATTTTTCACAAACTCATATTTAACTCCACATCATCAGTCATAGCCAGCTCACAGACATCAATGATCATCAAGGGCATCCAGAGAACCCAGCCTACACGCCCAGATGCCAGGCAACCCATAACTCTGGAAATACTCACCAAATGCAACAAGACCCTCCGCAGAGGCTATCATTCCATGCACACTGCCTGCACTCTCAACACCATGTTCATCCTGGAATTCTTCGGTTTCTAAAGGAAGATCATTTGGAAATGCTAACGTTAACTTCTAGCAGTGCAATCATTAGATCCCTCCCTCTTGCGAACCACCATACAAAGCCATGCCTCCTCTGAAAACACATGAGTGTGCACAGACCAGAAGCCGTTGGATTGGTTCCAGAGAAGTCATGTCACATTCACCATTGTTCCACTGCCTGCACATCGCACATGAGGCTGCTGATGACGTATGATGTCTGGGTGCACAGTGGGATACAAATACGTTGACTGGAAATGAGCACATGACGTACCATTGCCCTTGCACCGAGAAACATTCTTTTTCCTACGCCTTTCAGAGACTATATATAATTATTAAAATACCAATGTTTCATTTTACTTATTGATTGCTATCAGGATGTTAAGAGACTTCCAACCAGCATGACTAAAAACATTTCTGGACAGAATTGCCTACTCTGCCTTTAAGATGTTCAGAAATCTCCAGCACATCCACCTTCAGCCCCCTAGTTCACCCAACCATCTCCGACCTTGCAGCACTTGATTCCGAAACGATGTCATACTTCATTAAGCAAAGCAAACGGATCAGACAAGAAAGGTCACTTTGTCTACATTTTCAACCTTCTGTCTCCGATCCAACAGTAACAAACTCTCGCAGCTTACCTCCATTTCAGAAGTCTGCAGACCAAGCCGCAACAGACCCGCTTTTCAACAACGATACCAATCGCCCGGTTACATGCTTTTGGTTTCAACAACATCTCAAGGCCGTTCTGCTCCGATCCGGCATTCCAGCAGATCACTTTTTCGGCCACCCCTTCCGAATAGATGCAGCAACCACAGCCACACAAAAAAGTCTCTCCCAACCCCAAATTCAAACTCTGGGCCGTTGGATTTTAAAAGCCTTTAAGAGCTACATTCGGTTGGATTGCTCCACCATCAGGGAAACTCATAGAATCCTCATTACCCGGATCATCTAACCCCAGTTCTCAAACACCAACCAGTTCCCCCTTTTACCAACAGCTGCTCCACATGGAACCCCTCAAGCACAGACGTCATTCACCCAGCTATTCCGCAGCAGTAATTGCCGCAGCTAGGATCAGCACTCCATGCGGTTCAACGCAGACCAGTGCTTCACAAAGCAATGTCGCCACAGCGATCCCACAGCAGTGGCCAATGCCTCCATCTTGAGCACAACCACAATACCTCTATCTCAGAAGCCAGCACTGCCTTCGCGTCCCCCTTACACGAACCCGTGCACTCACCACTTCAGCCGCAATCTCTCAAGCAGAAGCAACTTTGCAGCAGCGGCCATCTCTGCACAAGCTAGGTGCTTTTACTTCATACTTCCAGGCTTCCATCACGAGCTCTGCCGCAGCAGACTCAACCTCTAAAGCCAGTGTCACCGCAGCGATCGTCCCACAGGGACCAGTGCTCCCATCACAGCTCTGCCGCAGCAGACTTTACTTCAGAAATCAGCACCTCATCAGCAGTCAGCATCTCGTCCATTGCAACCCTAGCAACATCACCATAGGAGGAGATCTTTACTATGTCCACAGCTTCAGCTCACACCGATACATTCCGCTGCCACCGCAGCCATCTCTCTCGCAGGACCCTGCTCTTCCATCACCTCAACCCCATCTGCTTCAGCAGATGTCAGTATCTCTATCCATGACAACTCAAGTCACCCGGCAGGGACCCAAACCTGCATCTTCGCTGCCATACATCACCTCTCCCACAGGAGCCCCACCCTCCATAGTCTACCTTGAGCACACGTCAACAAATGTAGTTCAAGAGTTTTTGGGGGGGTATGCATACTCCGGCTGCTGTCCCGCATCTATTGCGCTTCTTGGGGGGTATGTTCTGGGTTCGGGCCGGTTCCGAGCTCGGCGCACTCACCCTGTCCAGGGTAGGGTGCTTCGGGTTCAGATAGATCCGGCAAGGTTGGAGCCCGCTCCCCAGACAGCACGCCAAATACGCATAACCTTCTTTTCCCATGCCTTATCATTACCCTTGTACCATAGCTATTATCTGCTCAGGTGAACTAGTGAAATTGCCAAACGTATTGGGTCACTCTATCTATTAAACGGGTTTGATGACTTGAGTAATTTCCATCTTAAAAATCTTATTGCTTCAGCATATCATGATATTCTATGGAACTGTGTGCTTCTAATTTAATAGCAACAGTTTGGGAAGAGCCCTTTTCTATTCCATCATGACAATGTCCCTGTGTATGAGACAAGATTCAGAAAGAAATCATTGATTCAGTCAGTGTGGAAGAACTTGACTGGTCTGCATAAAACCAAGTCCTGAACCCAGCTGGACACATTTTGGTGTCAATTTAAATGCAGACTGAGCAAAGAACTCATCACCAAACACCAATGACTTGTGCACAGGAGTTGTCATTTTGGGACAGGAAAAGGGGCTTTTGAAACCGTTTTAAATTGCATTTCTACAAATGGCATTGTAAGGAATTTTGTTTCCATCTCTGTTGCAACAGTTTTGGAAGCACCTTTTTTGGTTCCAAATTGGCTGTACCCTTGTGTACAAGCCGTTGATGTGGAGTGATGAGTTTTTGGCTTAAAGTCTGCATTTAAAGTCACACCAAATGTGTTCAGCTGGGTTCAGGACTTGGTTTTATGCAGACCAGTCAAGTTCTTCTACACTGACTGAATCAATGATTTCTTTCTGAATCTTGTCTCATCCACAGGGGCATTGTCATGATGCAATAGAAAAAAAACCTTTTTAAACTGTTGCTATTAAATTAGAAGCACACAGCACCAACCACATAGAGAGTGCACTCACACCTGCTGCTGATACGGATGAGGTCAGTACACTCTCCGTCTCCATAGCGGATGTAACCCGATCTTTCCGACGGGTGAACATTCGCAAAGCTGCAGGACCGGACGGCATCCCAGGCCGTGTACTAAGAGCGTGTGCTGACCAGTTAGCTGAAATTTTCACGGACATCTTTAATCTCCCTCTCTCTTTCTGTTGGCCCCTCATGCTTCAAAACGTCCACCATTGTGGCCATCCCAAAACAGGCAAAAATCACATGCTTGAATGACTGGCATCTTCAGCAAGTGTTTTGAGAAGCTTATCAGAGACTACATCTGCTCTGTGCTGCTCGCCTCATTAGATCCCTTACAGTTTGCATATCGCAGCAACCGCTCCACCGATGAAGCCATCGCCTATACTCTACACACTGCTCTCTCCCACCTTGACAACAAGAATGCATATGTGAGAATGCTGTTTGTAGACTACAGCTCAGGATTCAATACCATAGTGCTGACCAGACTGGTTCTTAAGCTCCAGGCTCTGGGTTTAGACAGATCCCTGTGTGACTGGATTCTGGACTTCCTGTCAGGCAGACGTCAAGTTGTCAGAATGGGAAACAATACTTCCTCCCCGCTGACTCTCAACATCGGAGCCCCCCAAGGTTGCGTTCTAAGTCCACTTCTTTACTCCCTGTACACACACGACCTGAGGACCTCACATGGACTGTTCACACTGATGCAGTGCTGAAGAAGGCACACCAACGCCTCTTTTTTCTTAGACGCCTGAGGAAGTTTGGGATGAGCCCCAACATCCTCAGAACCTTTTACACCTGCACAGTAGAGAGCATTCTAACTGGCTGCATCACCGCCTGGTATGGAAACAGCACTGCCGGCAATCGCAAAGCACTGCAGAGAGTTGTGCGAACTACTCGTCATGTGGTGGGAGATGCGCTTCCCCCCCTTCAGGACATCTACACCAGGCGGTGTATGAGGAAAGCCAGGAAGATTATCAGTGATTTCAGCCACCCGAATCACGGGCTGCTCTCCTTGCTGCCTTTAGGCAGACGATACCGGAGCATCCGGTTCTGCACAAGCCGATTGAAGAACAGCTTTTACCCTCAGACTATTAGACTGCTCAACACTTAAACTGACACACTCCACACACTCACTCTTCACCATACTATACACCACAGTATCATGGACTAATGCAATAACCATCCATTAACAATCTGCACCCTGTGCTGAACCATCACACATACACTCTGTGTGCATATCTGTATATTCTTTTATATTTTTTATATTTAATGTTTATAGACATATAGTCCAATGTGTATATCTTGTGTATAATGTGTATGTAATGTGCATAAGTGTAAATGTATATTGTCTTTTTTGTACACACCCATCTGTTATAATGTTCACTGCTTGCCTGCACTGTCACTTACTTTACAAGGTTGTTTAGTCATACAGTTGTTTGTCTGTCCAACTGCATTCTGCTTTGTATGGAGCATGCACCCAAGACTTTCACTCACCACTCATGGTGATGTGACAATAAAGGGGATTTGATTTAATTTATTATATTATGGTATTTTATAATTAACAGGTGTAATTAACAGACTTACATGTGAGTCGCAATCTGTTACTGTAAGTCTGCCTACAAATCAGTGTTAGCTTTAAAATCCAAAGAAGAGGTTTCTTTTCAACACTCGTTCATATGATGTTTATGACTCTGAGAGCCATTAGACAGCGCTTCAAACGGTTTCATGCTGCCATACTCATTCAGATATCATTCTCCTTCACACACTCATATCAAGGTGAACCATCAAAAAGTACAACACAGACATGAGAAACTGATGAAAGGTAAAACAGAGTGTCAGAACACTGAGAGAAGCTCCAGAAGCACTCCAGAAGCTGCAAGCAAATTTTAAAAAAGGCAAAGCGGAAACCCTTTAGTCTTTTCACGTTTTGACAATAGCATGTTATGGCAGAAAGTGAGATGGACCACACTGAATGATGGGAAGGTGGAGGGTTTGTTGTTGCCATGTGGTGGAAAAAAAACATCAACCATCAAACACTGTCGTCTGCCTTTGTGCACATCACATACAGTAGTGTGTTTGACATCTTGTCTCATGGACTCCCTATAAACTGTCAGTCTATACAGACATGTGCTACATGAGGTGTAGAGCCAATGACCCCTCTACTTGTCAGGGTTTGTGTCTAATGTGTCTTTGTTTTGTCTCTTTTGTTAATGTTCCTGTCTTGTGCTGAGCACATGGCCTTGTTTGACAGCCAGCCATGTGCTCTCATATCATTATACTGTTTTAGCGAGTTATCTCTTCCATGTGGGTTCCTCTCCATCACCCTCCCTCTGTGGGTTCAGCGCCCGACCTCCTCCGTCCTGGCTGACACAGTCAGCTCCGGCCTCCCCTCAGTCGGCAACCGAGTCAGCTGCAGTTTCCCCAGAGCTGACCACCACGTCAGCGGCGGTGTTCAGAGGGCCAGGAGGCCCTCAGGCAATGTCCACTGCCTCTCTATCAGCCTTCATGTCAGCAGCAGCTTCCCCGGAGACCGAGCTCAAGTCAGCTGTTGCTTCCCCTCTGTCTGCCCTATGTCAGCAGCAGCCTTCCCAGAATCCAAGCTCAAGTCAGCTGTTGCTTCAGCTGTTGTTCCCCTGCTGGCCCTTTGTCCCAGTCCTGGCCACCCAATCCTTATCCAGCTTCGTCTGCCTCACCACAGGCTGGTTTCCCTACCTGCCCTTCATCTCAGTTCCTCCTTTCCTTTTTCCCTCCCTCCTCCCAGTCTTGACACCTTGAGACAAATCCTTGACTCCTAGTAGCTCTCCGCAGGGTAAGCGCTCAGTCCCTGAAGCTCTCGTGGTGCGCTTCCTCGAGGTTCTCGCCAGTGACATCAAGGACATTTTTAAGGATATTTACGCGTGGGGTCCCCCTGATGAACTTGAAGAGCTTATCGATATTGCTATCCACCTGGATGCCAGAATGAATGCCAGGGCTTCCTTAAGATTCTTGGTTGATTCTTGGTTTCCTCCTCCTAGTGCAGCTATTCCCCCCGAAGACTCGAAGCCCATGCAGCATGGCAGGCTACGGCTCTCTGCCAAAGAAAAACTATGCCGTATAAATGAAGGTTTATGTCTCTATTGTGCCGGTCCAGGCCATTCGGCATCCTCGTGCCTGTTAAAAGCCAACGCTCGCCGGTAATCAGGAGAGTCCTGGCAAACACTACAACTATCTCCCCTACTGTAAGCTCCTGCACCCTCCTCCCAGTGGGTATAATCTGCAATGACTCTATCTTTAATGAACCGGCGCTTGTTGACTTAGGAGCTGAAGGGAACTTTGTCGATGAAGCCTGGGCTCGTGAAAAAGAACTGCCCATCTTCCCCCTCCGTCCATCGATTGTTGCTCACTCCCTAGAGAGTTGAGTTCAGTCTCCTCGATCACTGATTCGGTGGGTGTTATTACCTCAGGTAACCGCCGGGAGGAGCTAGCATTCTTCATATTTAAATCTCCTGTGGTCCCCATCATTTTGGTTTACCCCTGGTGCTCTCTACACAACTCCTCC
Organism: Oreonectes daqikongensis; assembly: GCA_026939265.1. Lineage (NCBI taxonomy): Eukaryota > Metazoa > Chordata > Actinopteri > Cypriniformes > Nemacheilidae > Oreonectes > Oreonectes daqikongensis. The sequence goes on along the minus strand of JAOTQM010000509.1, from coordinate 778,305 downwards.
AGCAATTGAGCTGATAATCCTATCTTTGGTTGGAGTTCTTATTGTCATGCTCATTGTCTTGGTTCTGCTCACTCATCTGTTAGTTATCACTCTTTTTCTTTGCTGGAGGAACAGGCTGATCTGACCCGGGTTCCTGACGTGTACCACGATTTGCGAACGGTCTTCAGCAAGTCTCGGGCCACCTCTCTTCCTCCTCATCAACCGTATGATTGTGCCATCGACCTTATGCCAGACACCTCTCCGTCTTGTGGCCGGCTTTTCTCCCTGTCTGCCCCTGAACAAGCAGCCATGGAAAAATATTTCAACGAGTCTCTGGCAGCTGGGATCATTCGTCCCTCTTCTCCTCCGGCCAGAGCGGGATTCTTCTTTGTGGAAAAAAAGGATGGCTCCTTGCACCCCTGCATTGCATGCAGAGGGCTGAACGACATAACCATTAAGAACCAGTATTCCCTGCCGCTTATGTTATCAGCCTTTGAACTTGCAGGTGGCAAGATTTTTCACGAAGTTGGATCTTCTCAACGACTACAGTCTGGTCCGGATTAGGGAGGGAGACGAATGGATAATGGGGCATTTTTCTCATTACTTTCTTCCCCTTATATTCTCCCCGGTTTCTTGTGTGTTTTGCTTTTTGAGCTTACCCTGCCTACGGTTTACCTTGTCGGTCTTGCCTTTGATTAATCTTGTTTGCCTAGTGTGTTTTAGGTGTACCTTTGTGGGGAGTTTGCTCGCTGCCTGCCTGCTTGCACCCTTCTGGCTGGATCTCTGCCCGTCTGGTTTACGCTCTGTCTTAGCCCTCTGGATAAAGCTTGCGCTTCGGAAGACTATCGCCCATCCCACGCCGATCTGCCTCAGCCCCCTGGGATTACGTTCATGCCTCGGAAGACCCCTGCCTGTTCCACACCGTCCTGCCCCTATCCGCCGGTTAACCGTCCTGGTCCGGTCTTGAGACTAGTTGTGTTTTTGCCCTGTTTTGTTCAATAAATCCTTTTTCAACGTCCATCTGCTCCTGGGTCTGTTTCCCGCATCTGACAACAGGGCTGTTGAATGCTTCATTCTGTTTGGAAGGCAATGTTTTACAGGTGTGCATTTTTTTGTGTGTGTGTCAAACACACACCTATGAAGTTGACCGCATTACAGTTCCATATCACTGAGCCAAGTTTAACTGAATAAGATTATACTGTAGCCTACTTTCCACCACTGAATTCAGATCTAACAACAAACAAAATGACAGGTAATTTCCATTATCTGAGAAGAAATAACTAGGCCTATCCATACCCATGTGCAGCATGAACATTTCAAATGACGTGAAACAATCAGCGGGTTCTCTGATAACTGCGGCTCAAGCAATGGCTTCAAATGAGATTCGTAAGAAATTAGTCCTATGAATAAGCGCATTCCATGACAAATACCTTACAAATGCCTTGAGATAAAACATCTGAACAGTGTCTTGTTGTGTGGTAACTGTGGTATAAGCGGAATAATTTACTCCGGTTCTTCCACTTTGCGTGTATGGAATTCCAATCCTGCCAAAATTAGAAATGAATAAATACAAAAATAAATCCATGAAAAAATGTAAACAAGCAAAAATAAAAACATATGTTTTTTCCCCAAAAAAAATATAAAATTAATGAAAAATAGATATTTAAAGTTATATTTTTTATGCATTTATGTTAATATAATATATGTATTTTTTACATTTCTTTGTCCATATGTTAATGAGGGGGTGTGTCTTGCTTCAGACATAGCAGTCGAGCACAGTAGTGCTGGAGTAGATGCAGGCAAACTCTAAAGCCAAAGTGCTTTGACAAAATGACATGCAAAAGATGAAAGTGACCACATTAAACAAAAATATAGTATATTCCATTTACTATAGTAAGCTGCAGCCTAGTAAACTGGAATACCTGCTATATATTATAGTAATGTATACTAAAGTATTTACTATAGTAAGCTTTGAAAGGCCTTTAGGAAATCAACCATGATTTTATCATAGTGTAAGTGTAGAAACCATGTTTTTTGGCAGATTTTTATGACCACAGTTATACTACAAATACCATGGTTAACTCTAGTTATAATGACTATAAGAGTAAATACACGAAAACATTTGCAGCAGTTTTGCCAGTAACGTAGTGTAGATTTAATTTAATTTTGTTTTAAACATAAACGTACCTTGTTCTTACTTTTTCTTTCATAAAACAAGACTAAATACCTTATAAATGTAAAAATGTGGAAACATGTATTAACATCAGATAAATATAAACATGTATAAGCAAGCAAATGTTTGTCTTTATTTATTAGGGCCCGAGCACGAAGGTGCAAGCCATTTTAGCTTTTTTACATTTTTTCAAGGATTTATTTTGTATTTATTCATTTTTATTTATGGCAGGATTGGGATATCATATTCGTGTGGTGGTCGCATTACCACCTCGAGGTGTGCGTTTTTTTCAATTATTTCAACGGCCTGTCGTCAATTATTCCTTACATAACACATGAGAAGTTCTGGTGACAGGGCAGGCGATGTAAAGTACAACACGGATAAACAGCAGAAATGTCCTCTGCATTAAGGACACTTACATATACAGTAGTTGTGGCTTGACTTCACCTAGGAACGTTTTGTATTACAGTGAGAAACGTTCTCATCTGCAAATGTTAATTTCTCATATGGCCTATGTGTATATGAAGTGGGAGCACATCTTTTAAAAGAACTAAAGTTACTAAAGCATTATTAAAGGTCTGTAAAGGTTGCTGTATGTGTTTGTCTGAGCATTTCCTGGTTGCTTCTTGCTGACAATCTTAGAAAACATGTTTTGGTAAGCATGTCTCTCAAGTAATGAGTCATGCATGACAAAGACTTACACTAAGCATGACTGTCCTGTCCTCGAGTACACCAGTTTTGTAAGTGCTGAAAAAAGTGTAGCAAGGCCAAACAAACAGCCGGCCGCAGACCATGACCTTCCCGCTTTAGGAGGAGGTGGCGGCACTGTCCAGTAATCCCACTGGTGGCCAGAGGAGGCTCAGGAGTTTTTACTCGTTCAGGGAGTGATTGTTTAAGAAAAGATCTGGAACAACTAAGTCAGCACTGATGACACATTATGTTTCTTTCAACGTCCGAAAACATGTTGTTATTGCCGTGAAGAGAATGAAATCTTAACAGATCACAAGCTTTTAGAGGCATTTCATTTCTTTGTGTGTTATTTTAATTCTAATATTAAATCATTTTACAGTTCACTTGTGTTTGGCTAACATTTCTATACTTGATTCGAATGTTGTTATGGCGTGTGTATTGGTGACCACATCCGTTTTCTTCATCGTCTCCGGTGTTTTGGTTGTTTAGTCAGTGGAGGGAAGGGACGAGCAGCGGGTTAGTCAATTTTCTATGTCTTCATATGCCTACTAAATAAATCTAAAAGGATAAATCAACAGTTTTGGTATAGATAATTGCTATTGAGTCTGATGATCTCTCTCTATTGAAAGCCGCCGTCACAATAACCGTTTATAGTTTATAGCACTTATATTTAACTAACATAAACATGTAACTAACAATGATTATCATTATTGTTGTGTTTCCATAGTAACAACGACTTATATGAAAATATGTGTTAATGCCTGTCACACAATTAGATTTTCACTACACAATTATCGTGGGCAAAAATACATCACAATGTTATCACAGTAATAAATAAATAATTTAGTGATGCTATGAAGCAGAGAGAAAGAGAAAGTTTGTAATAATTGTGTAACGTGTGTAAAGACAACAGCTATGTTGAAGTGTCAACCAGATACTGACACTAAATTATTCAATCATATTGTATATGTAGTATTAACACAATATCAATAATCACGGTTATTAATATACCAGTGTATTGTCACACTCTAATAATAAAAATACATTTACATTACTTTTATATGTATCCCTTCACTAAAAAGGCTTCATAAAGAAACTTTTAGCTGTTACCCAATGGCAAATGTAAAAAATAAACTACATAGTCAAATGTTATTGAACCATATTAACAGAAAGACGAGTGTATTATACAAGTCACGGATAAGAAAAAGGCTATGTCTGAGATACTGCGAGAGAGGTGTGGACTTCTGATTAGAATAAGACGGTCAGATATAGCCCCCTCACTTTAATATCAGAGAGTTCCTCCTCTTCAGCTTGAACTGACTTTCTAATAAACGTCTGCCTGAGGTTATTTGTGAGCACTGAGCCACTAGACACACTGAATGTAGTTTAAGCTTATCACAGGAAGATATTGTCACCAGTTCAGTGACAGAGAGACACAATCCAACATCTGACTCCAGAACTAATCTAATGTGCGAAAATGAACGAATGAATGACTGACTGAGAAAAAGATCTTATAAAAGTAATGAATACGACTATGTGCATTATTTTAAAAGTTCTGATGTTCTGTGTGAACAACCCTGAATCATGATGTTATTACACCTGGCGTTAAGCGTTTTTACATGATATACACTGTAAAAATGAAAGGTTCTTTGAGGAACCATTTGGGGTTCCTCACATCGCCACACCGGCGGAACCCTCAGAGAAAACTCAAGGAACCGTTTCATGGAGGGCGGTTCTCTGAGGAACCCTCGAGGCTTTTTAAGGAACCCTTTTAATAAAATCGTCTGGAACCACCTTTTCATGGTTTATCCTATTCACTTTATTTTAATACGTCATTTTGCATTATTGCAAAGCCACTTCACATACAGTATATATAAAGTATATAATTATGACAAAAAGAGAACGGAGCTGTGCCTGTTGGCCTTAAATGTCCCAGGCTGTGCAAGGATGAGCATCAGGATGGGCTGAAGCTGGGTCTGCTGACCTTGGGTGTCCCTGCAGGGAATAAGACATGGAGACAAAAAGAGGGATTTATTTAGATAACATCTCACAAAACATCACATTTATTCATTTTAACACTTCACAAATTGGTTTACAATAGTAACAATAAACAAAATATTACAATATCACTGGTTTGGTCTATGAATAATAAGGAGTATAATATTTATAGCAATAACTGTAATAATCCAATTTTAAACTTTATTCAGATTTTTTCATTGTCAAAGAGTATTTTTACATATTACAAATAATATAATAATAAAAACTGATAATGTGCAATATTATAATAAATATAATAGCCTACTTACATTTTTTTGCTGCTCAACGAAACATGTTAATTGAAAATATTGAAAGTTCTGAGGAAAAAGATAAAAACACAACTGAATATTATAAAAAAATATAAAGTACATTGCAGACAATTTATGTAACATGGGCGAGGAAACGATTTAACACAAACAACAAGGACAACGCAAAAAAGCGCTACATTAATTAAAAGTAAACATAATAATAGTTAAAAGGGACTTTAAGTTATTGTTTGTGATTTAACAATAACAGTTACCCCGTTAGCCCCACAAAGCTTCATGTTTGTTAGCATCTCGGCTAAATCAAGCGCTGTCTAAGTTACACTGGTCCTATTACTAAATAAACAGTTAAAACATCACAAAACTGTCATGCAATTAGACGTGTCAAAGTATACATGTATATAAATAGTATTATTTAAATATTTTGACTTTACTCACCTTTTATGGGACAGTCAGTCATACAAACAGGTTGTCATGTTAAGGAAAGAGTGTTAATTTGAAATCCCGCCTGTCGCGCGAGCGGAACACAAGTAGCGCGTGTTGAAGACACAGACCAATGTTGAAGACACCTGTCCTACACTGCGACAATAGGCGGGACTGAACTATTAACACAGGATATAGAGAAAAAAGCACAACAACGTTTACATTTTTTAACAGATTTCAGTGAATTAGGATCTAGTGTAGGCTACAATAAAAATGTTTTGTCTTCATTTTTTATAATCTCAATAGTAGGAAAAATGAAATAATTCAAAATCTCAAGCTTGCTGAGAAAGAATGTTTACAATAATGATTAGCCTTTTCTAATCATGTGCATGATTTTTAAATGTATGTTCATAGATGGGACCAAAAAACGAACTCTGGACTATTCGATTTCATGCAGAAATGTTTGGGTTCATCTACTGTAGATGCTGTCTTGTACAAGAGAGATTCTCCAGGAACCACTTACATGTTTTTTACCATTTTTTAGAATTTGAGTTCCTCCAACAACCCGCAAAGCACTTTGAGGTTCCAGTGTAGTGAAAAGGTGACTCCAGAACCTTAGAACTGAATATGGGGTTATTCAAGAATCTTGCAAGTTCCTGGAAGAACCACCAAGACTAAAGATGGTTCCACCAATAACCCCATTATGAGAAAAAGAGCTTTGAAGCACTTAAAATACTGTTTAAGGTTCTTTGAGTACACAAGAGGATATTTGAGGCACCTTTTATTTTTACAGTGTACACTCGACGTGCACGAATGGGTTTTGAGAGCTGCAGTAGAAAGAATAGAGAGCAGATTTTTGTTTCTCAGATTTGTGGACTTGAAAAAAGTTTAAAATATACAAACTGTGACAAGATTAAATAAAAACCGTTTATTGCAGCTGGTGTTTAAATTATGAGCACAATATACTACACTATATTGCCAAAAGTTTTAAGTTATTTTCTCAAAGTCTGCATTTAAAAGGACACCAAATGTGTTCAGCTGGGTTCAGGACTTGGTTTTATGCAGACCAGTCAAGTTCTTCCACACTGACTGAATCAATGATTTCTTTCTGAATCTTGTCTCATACACAGAGACATTGTCATGATGGAATAGAAAAGATCTCTTCCCAAACTGTTGCTATTAAATTAGAAGCACACAGTTCCATAGAATATCATGATATGCTGCAGCATTAAGATTTATACTCATGGAAATGACTAAAGTCATCAAACCTGTTTATTAGATAGAGTCACCCAATACTTTAGGATATAGTGTAAGAGATGGTGGAGGTTCTACAGATGGAAATGTTGAGATGATGGTGGACATGGCTAAAAGTAAACAGGTGACAGGAGAGAATCTGTGAAGCACACACCTCGACTGATCCAGGTTAGTAGGTCTTTAGATGGAGATCGGACACAGACATTGGAGAAAACACAATAACTGGACACTCAGGAGGTAAGCCATGGATTCAACATATGGGGTTAGTAGTCCTTGCTCTTTTGAGACCACACATCACTAAATATATCTGCTGTTGGGTGATTAAACATAGTTTGATTGTCTGATACATTTCTGACGATGCCGCACAATAACTGATCAATAATATGCACTCAACTGCAGAATAAACAGAACATGTCTGATCTCTGTAAGCAGATTTTTCATTCATCCACCATTCAGTGTTCCAAAGGGAATGACATATTTGTAAATGTAAACACACTACTGGGTTATGACACTTATAGTGAGTGAACTCCATAGCCAGCAGCAGCAGGGCTTAAACAATGAGCATTAAAACAACAGTGATGGCTAATACAAGCTGTGTGTGTGTGTGCGCGTGTGTGCGTGGGTGTGTGGAGGGTTAGCGAGAGGACACGACTAAAGGGGCTTACAAACTGCAGCACTTCTCTGTTAAACATCTGCATGGATGTGTCATACAAAGCAGAACCACAACAAAAAAAACGGAGTCTGTGATCTTAAACATTAATGAGCATGAGAAAACCAATACACTTAGATCTTTTAGGAGAGTCCACACAGCTTAATCTTCATTCCTGAATTAACCAGGTTAATTCAAGAGCTACTGTACATGTTCTACATGTTATGTCATTTTGTTATTCTTTTTCTGGTTCTCGAATCTGATCGGTTGAGAGCTGTGTTATATTCCACCAGTATCATTACCGGATCCGCTTCACTCCCGCTTTTATCACTCCGCCACTATTAGTCACCTGAATAAAACTCTAACCCTCTCTCTCTTTCTGTCAACAGGTAGTGTTCTGGCTTTTGTCGAAACTAGTAACTTGGTGTTATCACTTATTGTATTATTGCCCCTGTATGACGTATCGCTTTATTGCTTTCTAATCTATCTGTAAGTCGCTTTGGATAAAAGCGTCTGCTAAATGACTAAATCTAAATCTAAATGTAGTCAGACTTATGACACTGAAAATAAACCCAGGAAAATGCAGCGCCAGCTGATACCAGAGTCCTGGTACCTGATACCTTTTTTGTAATAATATGGAAAGGTCTGAATATGATAATATTATGAGCAGTAGGTGGCAGTATTTGCTTAGGTCACTGGTCCGCCATGTAATGAAAGAAGAAGAAAATATACACAGGCACATTCACACAGGCTGTGTCCAAAGTCGCCTACTTCCACACTATATAGTAGGCAAAAAGCAGTAAGCGACCGAACGGTATGTCCGAATCGTCAGTATTCATAAAAGAGAAGGCAAGAAATATCCAGGTGGTGGACTATTTCTCACGAGATTTGGACGTGTGTATACTAATGTTGCGTCCAAATACGTCTACTTACCTACTGTGTAGTAGGAGAAAACAGTACGTGAACAGAGCAGTATGTCCGAATCCTCAGTATTTATAATGGAGTAGGCCAGAAATTCTCGGATGGCCTACTGGTTACTCCCAGATTCTGAAGCACTCAAGAGATGGACACTTGGGATATTTATCTATCCCATAAGTCCACGGGACAGAACACTGTGCACATCCCGCAAAACAGTCGCAGCAGACTTTCATAGTTGTTTTTATTTGTATGTTTTCCCTTTATAATATTATATAAAACATTGCTTTAATGTTTTTGAACTTGCAAATAAAACAGATTACACATATAAAGGCGGATTATTTTAATCTGGTGGTTTTAATGGACACAAATTTGGCACAATTTAGCTTTCTAATTATACATTTCTTTCCATAAATTACAAAAAAAAGTCTTAAACCATTTCATCATTAAAATTAAATTCTTTATTTATCCAAACGAAAAATGTAGAAACACGTTGTGGGCCTGTTATTATCGAAATTTACCTGAGAAAACATAACACAGCTGTTTTACTATGATATATAATTTTCTGTTAAAAATATATAAGGTTATAGCGTTACTGATGCAATAAGGTGTTAATGCAAACTGTCTCTCATAACTTTCAAGATTTTGCGCTTGTTATTACATCACATGGCAAATCTCTGGCCCACACTCCAATATACAGTAGGTGGTGGACATGCACCTCAAATGTAAGTTGCCACCCGCCATTAAAAAGGAAAAGAAGAACAATGTCAATATGATGTCAATATGTCAATATGGCGGATGACGTCCGGATCACATTCATACTACATCCGTTCAGGCAAAACAGTACCTACCCTTTAGCCCTGGTTAAGCAAGTACTTACTGAAATTTCGGACGCAGCCAAAGTGCTCAGGAATGGTTTAAAAACACACCTGGGGAGACAATCACAAGGGAACCAATGAACAAAGGACTACAACATGGGACAGGAAACAGGAAATAACTCAAATGTCCACAAACACAGGGGAAACACAGACTGGGATCATGACACTATCATCTGTCGCTTGAGGTCGGCGAGTGTGATTTAACGGCCGAGTGCCGGAGACAATCACAGCTGCTTATATACAGCACCATCACACGACCTCAAGAGCGATATTGCAATAATAATGCACTAATCATGGTAGATGATTTTGTTTTTAATGGTCATAATTTCATTTCCCAAGCTCTTTCTGACCCTTATTGAAATGGCTTTTTTGTTATTGTATTAACTTAGAATAAGTAGTACTGCACAATTGTAGTAGTGTAGTTCACAATAGCAACACTCAATGGATGCTTTATAACGGATAATGTCATCATTTCTGTACCAGTATTTTTTCCATTTCATTTTCAAGAAAATCATTTCAATAGCCAACAAAGTCTCACAAGAATTTGTGACATAGTCACGAAATTGAATCGTTTATTGATTCGTGTTCAAGGACACAAATTTCCCCTTTTTTCTGTCACTCAGCACAAATTTTAATCAAATGTATTTTAATACAGTATCTTTTCTATGTATAAATATCTATCAACACAATTGACCATGTGACGTTAGGTTTAGGGGCGGGGTTAGTGTGGGTCTTTATTGTTGCTTTGTCACTTCGTAAAATGGGTTCGTTTTTGCTAAATTAGCCTTTGCGTCTGTGATTTTAGGGTTTGGGCTGGGGAAAGGGGTTGCTCATAGCCACCTCATAAAATATGTACGATATTGACATATCAGGTTATGAATATATAAAAGTATACACACGTGGTCTGTGATAAGTGTTACTTGTTCCATTTGGATTTATATTAAAGGACTATTTTAGCTGCATTTGGATCCGCTCTCTGTTTTCCCTTGCCCAGCACATGAGACTGAGAGACTGACTGACCAAAAATGGATCCAGCAGCAGCATGGCCACCGGCAATGTACCTACTTATGCTGCGTCAGGGCTCCCGCTCCCTTGAGGACCACATCTAGGACTTTTTGGATCTTGTTCCAAAAAGCGCGGCTACAAGCGCGTGGTTTGAAGTCGGAGCTCCGCCAAACTTTTCCTGTTTTATCGTCTATTCTTGCCTTTTACCAAATAATTCTATTAAGTTGTTATTTTTTATCAAGGGCAGACTTTATCCCTAAGTGTATCCTCTATTAAAATCGTTTTTAAAACCTACTGACAATCATTTTTATCCGATCACTCGCTATTAGCCCTTAGCGCTAACATTTGATTTGATTACTAGCTCACTGCCTTTTGTGCTAACCCTTTACATTACAAATGGCAAATGTTTCAGAAATGTGTTTACCTTTATGTGCAGATGAGGATACGTTCGAGCTTCAGTCGGTGCATTCCGAACTGGAGGCTGTTGAGAGGCAGATCAACGACCTATTGGAGAAACAAGCGCGGCTACGTAAACTGATAACAACGCTGGTATTATTCCGGGCTGACGCTTGCAAATCCGTGGTAAGTTTTCGACGCGATTGTATCACTCCTATCACTTCTACTCCGCGTGTTTTTCTGCCCAGAGCCCAGGCTTCGAGAACACGTCCAGCCCAGTTGAACTTCACTCCTGCACCGACACGGCGAAAGGCACGAGCCAGGACCGGCCCGACGACCTCTCTCCCACAGCCTCCTATCTTCGAGATTTCGACCAGGAACCGCTTCGCCCCCCTCAGCAACACGGATTGCAACGCTGTGGTGATCGGAGACTCAATCGTCCGGCACGTACGCCCTTCCTCGACTAAAAATAAGGTGCACACTCATTGTTTTCCTGGCGCCCGTGTTCTCGATGTGTCTGCGCAGGTACCTGCGATATTGAAGCGTGATGCTAACATTGGGGCTGTCGTGCTGCACGCGGGGGTGAACGACATGAGGATGCGGCAGACGGAGATTCTGAAAAGGGACTTTGAGACTCTGATCAAGACGGTACGTGAAGCATCGGCCACAGCTAGGATCGTCGTGTCAGGACCGCTTCCTACCTACCGACGAGGCAGCGAAAAGTTAAGTAGACTATTAGCGCTAAACGAATGGATGTCATGGTGTACTGAACAGAAGCTGCTCTTTGTAAATAATTTTGATCTTTTCTGGGAGCGTCCTAGGCTCTTTCGCCCTGACGGCCTACACCCCAGCAGCATCGGAGCGAATCTTCTCTCTGACAACATCTCAAAGACGCTACGCACCATTTGACTGGCAAGTAAAAACTTTAAACATAGTCTGTGTTCCTCCCACTTAATTGTCAAAAATGTGACATAGAGTCACATAGTGTGAAATGCATAGAGACTGTGTCTGTCCCCTGAATAATAATACAAAATAATAATTTACGTCAAAGAAAAAACCTAATCGTGATTAAACCTTAAGACAAAATAATCACCGAGCAAAAACAACTCATAAAGTTCGGGCTACTTAATATTAGATCACTAAATCCAAAGGCAGTCATTGTAAACGAAATGATCACAGACAACAGTTTTGATAAACTCTGCCTAACTGAAACTTGGGTTAAACTAAATGAGTTTTTTGGTCTAAATGAGTCTACCCCACCTAATTACTGTTATATGCACGAGCCACCTGGGGCAATCCATAATTAACTTGTGTTAGATAAGACGATTTCCCATTTAGTTGGACAAAGTGATATCTGTCAGATAAGTATGATCTGAACACTTGTACTTAATGTAAGCATTCCAAACAAAAGTAAAAAATCCTTGCTTTCATTCGCATTGGCTACTGTGTATAGGCCCCCTGGGCCCTACTCGGATTTTCTAAAGGAATTTGCGGACTTCTTATCAGACCTACTGGTCAACGTTGAAAAATTACTGATTGCCGGAGATTTTAATATCCACATAGATAATACAAATAACGCATTCGCAGTGGCGTTCACAGAACTATTACATTCTTTCGGTCGACCCACCCATCGTCTTAATCATACACTAGATTTGATTATATCTCGTGGAATCGATCTAACCGATATTGATATTATACCTCAGAACGACGATGTCACCGATCACCACCTTATAACTTATACAATACACACTGCAGAAATCAGCCACATAACTCATTATCGACAAGGTAGAACAATAACTCCGACTACTAAAGATAGTTTTGCAAAGAACCTACCAGATCTGACTCATCTCATAAATATTCCAATAAACACAAAATCGCTTGATGATATGACCAGCAACATGGGCACTATTTTCTCTAACACACTAGAAACTGTTGCACCTTTGAAGTTGAAAAAGACCAACGAGAAAAGCATAGCACCATGGTATAATAGCACCACCCGATCACTTAAAATGGGAACACGTAAACTGGAGCGCAAATGGAGACAAACACGATTAGAAGTCTTTAGAATTGAGTGGAAAGAGAGCGCAAACTGTTATAAAAAGGCACTAAAAGTGACAAAGGCTGAGCACCTCCGCAACCTCATAGAAACGAACAAAAACAATCCAAGGTATTTATTTAATACAGTTGCTAAACTAACAAATAATCAGATCCCACCTGACCTGGCTATTCCACCGCACCTGGGTTGCAATTAATTCATAAAGTTTTTCACAGAGAAAATCGAAGATATACGTGACAATATAGCAAAAACTCAACCTCCGTGTATGCCCTTATGAATTAGCATCAACCATTGGCCCGCAAGAAAAGCTACAGTGTTTCTCACCCATAAAACAGGACGATTTAATTAAACTTATTGCAACATCTAAAACAACAACGTGCCTACTAGACCCTATACCAACCAAATTACTAAAAGAATTACTACCCGTTGCAATTGAGCCTATTTGTAATATTATCAACTCAACAATTAAAGGAACAATGCTTGATTTTTTTGTATGATTTATTGAAAGAAATGCAATATAACATACAAAACTGTTTCTTCAGAGGTGTATAAAGACCGTACGTAATGAACAGTTATGTTTTTATTACCTTAGAATAACCCCGTTTTATCTACATAGGCGCGGGCCTATATATGTGGAATTTACCATGTTGAGCGGCCACGTTTGGTTACAGCAGCACTAAACAGACAAACAGCTCACAGGGCGCATTTAGTAATTCGTAGAGGCAGCTTGCGTCATCACTGAGTGTGACATGTGACAAATTAGAGACAAATGATGGCAGAAATCCAGGATAAACATCGGTGTAGCTATTACCAGATGAAGGACAAATGTTTTCAACGCGACGCCGAAGTTGCCTGTTTTCTGCTGGGCCGGTAAGATAATTAAACTTTTGTGAAAGTGAAACCAGTTTTTTGGTAACGTTAGCATTTGATACAAATGGGCATATAACCTACGAGAGACGAACGTTTTTCCTTATAAGTGTAGAAATAATGTAACTGCATTGTAATTTCATGTGAAGTAACATGACAGTGTGGCTAGAATCACAGCCGCTGTCTCAGTCAGCGACATGTTTTTTTACTGTTGCGGCCACCGTCGTATTTCAAAAGGGAGGGATGAGCAAATGACTGAGAGATTTATTGCAAATCTATACTGAAACGCTAGTGGCCGCTAAAAATCCAAAACTGCGCCTTTAATCTAGGCCATGTCCCAGGACCCTTTAAGATGGCTGTAATTAAGCCTCTTATTAAGAAACCAAACTTAGATCCCAATGACCTAGGAAACTACAGACCGATTTCAAATCTCCCGTACCTCTCTAAAATATTAGTAAAAGTAGTATCCACCCACTTGTGCTCTTTCCTACAAAATAATGACCTGCATGAAAAATTTCAATCAGGTTTTAGACCACATCATAGCACTGAAACTGCTCTCATTAAAATTACAAACGACCTGCTTATTGCATCAGATAAAGGCAACATCTCACTCCTCGTCTTGCTTGACCTTAGTGCTGCGTTTGATACCATAGACCATAAAATACTTTTAGATCGCTTACAGAATTATACTGGTATTGAGGAACAGGCATTACAATGGTTCAGATCATACTTATCTGACAGATATCACTTTGTCCAACTAAATGGGAAATCGTCTTATCTAATGCAAGTTAATTATGGATTGCCTCAGGGATCGGTTCTAGGACCCTTGCTATTCTCCATATACATGCTGCCCCTTGGCAACATTATTAGAAAACATGGAATTAGTTTCCACTGTTATGCAGATGATACTTAACTATATATCTCATCGCGTCCAGATGATTCATTTCAGCTATCCAAACTGGCAGAGTGCATCCAAGACATAAAACACTGGATGACTAAAAATTTCCTTCTTCTAAATTCTAATAAAACGGAAATACTACTTGTTGGACCAAACGCACGTAATCAGAATATTGCGAATTACAACCTACAAATCAAGGGCTGCACCGTTACCCCAGCAAATACAGTTAAAGATCTAGGCTTAATATTAGATAGCAACCTATCATTTGTAAAACATCTCAAACGTCACAAAAACAGCTTTATTTCTTCCTTAGAAATATTGCCAAACTACGAAATATTTTATGTGTTGCTGACGCTGAAAAGCTAATTCATGCATTTATGACCTCAAGACTTGACTATAGTAATGCACTACTAAGTTGTTGTCCTGCATCGTCAATAAACAAATTACAGTTAGTTCAGAATGCGGCGGTCAGAGTTCTTACAAGATCTAGAAAATATGATCACATAACCCCAATCTTATCATCTCTACACTTGCTACCCATTAAATATCGTATTGACTTTAATGTTCTTTTAATTACTTATAAAGTCTTAAATGGTTTAGCGCCTACCTACATAACAGAGCTTCTATCACGCTACAACCCAGCTCGCTCTCTAAGATCTCAAAACTGCAGACTTTTAATAACACCTAGGATAAATAAATCTACCAAAGGGCGTAGAGCCTTTTCATACGTTGCGCCTAAACTCTGGAATAGCCTTCCTGTTACTGTTCGGGGGTCTGACACAGTCTCCCAATTTAAATCAAAATTAAAGACATATTTTTTCATCCGAGCTTTCACATAATGCCTGAATTGTAAACCAAATAAAATATTAAGAACAGCAGCTACACTAATTGAGTCTCTTCTCTCCCCCTCCTCAGGATGCCCATCCCGAGGTAGGGAGAGATTACACCAGGTCCAGACGGATGTCATCCCGAGGTGAGGAGAGTTCCGGACGAACGCCTTATGTCATCCCTAACTAGAGGTTACAGCAGCTCCAGTCAAACATCCGGTTCCACCCTCCTGCGACAACCTTCTGCCTGACTGACCATCCCAGCTCCAGCTCATGCAACCCCATCACCAACCAAGATCAAAGATGGTCTAATTGTTGTCATATTAATGCTAACAGTATTACAATACTTGGTATTAAATGCTAAACTTACATCACATGACAGCAGTTTGAAGTTACAGTTGCATTCAGTTACATTATGCCATCACAGTTCCGTTTTCTGCGTATAACATTCCTTATAACAAATTTAACAAAACCTATTTCCTTATTACATTTAATAGGCTCTCTATGATAATCATTTTCTCTATAACGTTAATCAAAGTCACTGAGTGCAGCTGTGACACGTCATAGGAGAACTGGTCCTCTCGACTGAGACCGGTTTCTCACAAGGTTTTTTTCTCCATTTATTTATCATTTGGAGTTTGGATTCCTTGCCACAGGGCCGTGTTGGCTTGCTCACCGGGAGACTGCTTTTATTTATTTTATAGTTATTTTATTTTATTAAATTAACTTAAAGATTTGGAAATGTTTACCTTTCTTACGTTTTTTCTGTTGCTTTCTCCTGTAAAGCTGCTTTGCAACAATACTCATTGTGAAAAGCGCTATATAAATAAAATTGAGTTGAATTGAATTGAATAGCCACTACCCAGATAAGTCTCTGATTGTTTTTTATCGCGCCGATCTAAATGAACCACTCAGATCACAAATTTCTCAGTATGATCCTCAAGGGAGAATTGCGGACTTTGTAGAGCTGGCCCTGGCATTGAGCGGGTCCTTCACAGTAGGGGAGGCGGAGGAGGACCTCCAGAAACATATTTTTTAGGGGAAGCAGTAGGCAGCAAGCTCCAGTGGCCATGGAACTTAGTAGTCCAGAGAACGCTCGCAAGATGGCCACGCCGGTGGTCCCAAGTCCGGTGTTCCCGGTGGTCTAAGGTGCATCCTCTTTCTGATAAATTTCCTTTGGTGGCTACAGCTATGTGGTGTGTGTGGTCTCCTCTCTGTTCCTCAGTCTCCTCAGAGGTTGCTGCAGTCCACGAACCTGAGTCCAGCCAAATCCGAGAGTCCATTCCTGAGTCCCGCCAAGCCCTAGAGTCCATTCCTGAGTCCCGCCAAGCCCGGGAGTCCCCTGCTGGGTCCCGCCAAGCCCGGGAGTCCAACTGCTGGGTCCAGCCAAGCCCGGGAGTCCAACTGCTGGGTCCAGCCAAGCCCGGGAGTCCAACTGCTGGGTCCAGCCAAGCCCGGGAGTCCAACTGCTGGGTCCAGCCAAGCCCGGGAGTCCAACTGCTGGGTCCAGCCAAGCCCGGGAGTCCAACTGCTGGGTCCAGCCAAGCCCGGGAGTCCAACTGCTGGGTCCAGCCAAGCCCGGGAGTCCAACTGCTGGGTCCAGCCAAGCCCGGGAGTCCAACTGCTGGGTCCAGCCAAGCCCGGGAGTCCAACTGCTGGGTCCAGCCAAGCCCGGGAGTCCGTTCCTGAGTCCAGCCAAGTAATTAGTTACTCCAGGTGTGTCTTGTTATTTTATTAGTTTCTGTGTATTTAAGCCATAGGGTTTAGTCAGTCATGGTTATATGTTGATGGGCTCCCGGTTCCTTGTTTGGTACTTCTTCCATTTGAATTCATATTAAAAGATTATTTAAGCTGCATTTGGATCTGCTCTCTGTTTTCCCTTACCCATGTGGGCAAAGTGGAAGATTCTGGTAAAAGTGCCAAAAGAAATGTAATGATTCTTAAAGATTAGATGACTGAAGGTCCTCACGGGGAAATCCGTAGCCAGAGGGGAAACATGAATTCACTCAAGAAGCAGTTTGGATCATCAAGAAACAATTTTCCACAGCTCTACTTTGCTTTGTTGTGATATGTTATTTTTTGTGGAAGAGGTTATGTCTAGAGTTTGTTAAAAAGCTAACAGTCGACACATTTTTATTAGTCATCAACACCTGTTTAAAAGATTATATATCTTTGTATAAATAGTTTTACATTAGTAGAATTATAAACATCCACATAGGAGTTTTTTTACACAGTAATAATGTTAGCAGAATATTAAAGATCATTGGTTGTATGGCTTCCCATGACTTGCTAAATTTAAGCCAACCAAAAGTTTGTGAAAAAAAGGGTTAGGGTTAGGGTTATATAAGTTTTAAAGAAACCTCCTGATGAGCAACATTTCTAAATATTACCTACACCTAATCTCACAGAGTGTTCAACCTGTCTCACAAAAAAAACATAACTACTTTACCAGGTGGTGATTTTGAACGAAAACATACTCTTGGAAAAAAGCTTGAAGGTCCGCCTGTAACACTCTAGTTATGTTTAGTTTTGGTTTTGTGTGTTCTATTCTGCCTGTGTTCAGTTATTAGTTTCCTTGGTTGTTAATTAGTCCCACACTTGTTTCTTTTCCCTTGATTATGTTCCCCTCTGTATTTAAGCCTTGTGTTTGCCTGTGTTCATGGTCCGGTATTGTATTGTTATGTTGCTCGTGTTTGCTCCTGTGTTTATCGTCTGCCCTGGATTGTTATTAAAGTCTTTGCTATTTGGAATTCTTCGCCTGTTTAGCCTGCTTCCTACGCGAGAGCGTGACACCACCCCTAAACAAAACCGTCACTTGGGCAGATCATACAAAAATGGCCAGATGAGATGGTATGAATTCATGTGAATTAACCACCATTAACATAAAACAGTTATTGCCATTGTCATTTTTATTCCAATTCACCTTTACTGTTAGATACATGAGATGACATCCATACAGTGTAACAGCAATATTGATAATATAACGGAGATTCTTTGCAGCAAATGTTGTTATTCTACTGCCTTGCTGACTCATGAAATGGCTACATTTAAAGCCAGAACACTTCAAAAGCTCCATGTGCAAGTTCTTCTTGGCAGGAGGGGCTGTGACTGGGCAAAGTGGCATTAGGGGACTATGAGGTCATCCAGGCTACACTGCAAATGTTTGGAAAGCAGGTGGGTGGCTAGAGTCAGCAAAGCTAACACACCTGGTCAGACTCTGTTATGGTATAAGTCATGTCCAAATCTGAATTTAACAGGTTGTGCTGGGGCATTTGTAGTACGGGCTCTCCGCCGAACTTTGACACATTTTACAGGTGTTAACACAGCTCATATTTTCATCTGAGAAATGAGCGAATAGGGAAATGTCTTGCTCTCTATATTGTTCTAATTGCTTCTATTGTTTACCTCATTTGTAAGTAGATTTGGATAAAAGCGTCTGCTAAATGTACATTTAAATATAACTCAAATTTTTTAGTCCAGTCAGGAGTTTTACAAAAAGGTATAGTCCAAAGATTCTGGATTTCTGACTTTAAAGGCTTCTTATTTCCTCTAATGCTGTATTCACTGATGTGGTCACACTGGACCACACCGGTCCATCTGTGAGCCAAGACTGACAGACAGAGGCTTGAGTGAAAGATGTGTTATTAGCAAGTGTTTCAGTGATGTGGGCTCGTGGACTCCATCAGTCCATCAGGTAGCTGATTAAGGTGGGAGATTATTCATTCCTCCATCTCTGTTTCCCATTAACCACATGTGCCCAGTCGTCCAACCCTAAAAGTTTTACAAAAGCAGGCGAAAACTCACCAACAAGAAGGCCATTGATTTTTCTGTCTTTCTTGAGTAAAAAGACCAAAACACCAATAATTTACCAACATACAACAGTAGCTCATTCAAATACCCGGGCCTCTGTGAAGGATTTTACTATCAGCACCAAAGCAAACTGTGGAAAATTGTTGTAGAATTTCTGGTTGAACCCATGGTCGGAACCCTCTCAGATTTTGAAAATAGTAAAGGTAAATGGTGGAGGCACTGTTCTTCATTATTGTGCTCTTAAGCATGTTGCTTACATCCAAGCAACTGACAGGTCATAGCAAAACCAGAAAGTGATGTTTAGTGTCACCAATTACCAAGTGATGTTCACCAATATTTCCAAGGTGACCTGCTATACTGTAAGAGGCAGTCAAAGTTAAGACATTATATTGGTGCTCCTTATGAGGACTGCTCTTAAAAAAATGAAGTCTTTCTTATTCAGTGAGCCTTGCTGACCAGAGAGATGGCTTAATTGTACCAGATGAGTTGAGGAGTATTATGTAAAGTTACACTTTCAGTGGCGACAGCAGGCCACAGATAAATATGTGGCTTATTTGCTTATGGTGCTTCGTAACATTTATTCCTGCATTTCATACAGCATGCGGGAGATGGAAGGGAAAGACAGCATGATGCCGCTGCTCTTTTCTGTGTGACTTTTATTGTCAGTTATGTGAAGCACGTGTCCCCAGTTCTTCTCATCCAGTTGGCCAAGTGATTGTGTGGCTTCTGTTGTTATGTGCCCCGAGGTCTCTTCATTACAGCACATGAATCAAGTACCATCTCTCTCTGATTATACAGTGACATTGAAATAAATTTGTATAAAACAGTAGATGCCAAAACAGAAAGGTTTTTTTTACTGCCATGAGCAACAGAGTTGTAGTTAACGTATGTCAAAGTTCACCTTAACTAACACCATCAGTCCTCAATTCATGTCTTTCTTGGTACAATCTTACATGTATTCAGTCTATTTGATGTTGTTACACTGGCCCCTTATGATCTCCATTCAGGTCCATCACCCAGGGTGCCCTTTGTCTGATCCCCACATGACATGCAGTCTGAACCGCTGACTACAGCTGGAGTGGGGTTTTGCCTGGAAAGTCCCTGGCCAGGAGAGCAGTGGATCTGTGGGCTACGTACACTCTCTCTCTCTCTCTCTCTCTCTCTCTCTCTCTCTCTCTCTCTCTCTCTCTCTCTCTCTCTCTCTCTCTCTCTCGGTTTGTTTTCTTCCAATGGTTAAAGGAAGTCATAGTCGGTGCCTTAGCAACCCAACAACTGCCTGAATCAGGTCAGGGTGTAAAAGTGATGATGAAGGGATAGAAGTTATTTACTCAGTCATGTGATAGTTTTGTTTTCGTGCAGAGCTTACAGGGTGGGGGTGAAAGTGGGCGGCATAGGCGGATGGTGGCTTGGATCCAGACCTCTCTGTATTTCGAGCCCCCTCCTGTGTGCTTGTACCCACAGGCTCTGCTGAACATTCGGAACACATCACACACATGCATGGTCTTCATTACATTACTCTTCTCGCTTTACCTTCCTTAGCAATGACACCTTAAAAGTTATTTTTAGCTGACCCCACGCATGTGTTATTTCTTGTGAGAGTGGGCATGACTTACCGTAAGCAGGCCAGCATCTACATGGTTCTGTTTATGAAGATTCTTTTAGATTGTTTTGGTTTATGCCAGATTTCCCCTCAGTAATGTTTTGGTTTCTCAGAAAAGCAGAAACTCAAGGACATTTGTCCTCACCAGTTTCAAATCTTGACATCTGTCTTGATTTTTACAGTTCTCACACCAGCTGTTTAGAGCAATACATTCTATATGAGAGACTCCTCACATTTCTTTAAGATTGCAGGAGCAGTTTGTAGCTGTTATCAAATATTCTATTTGCAAGCTATCCTGGAATCTCTTCTCTTTACAATTGAAGTCTTGAAAACATTTGTGTGTTGATGTGTCCTTCAAATTAAAGACTCAGCTCACAATACATTTAATAAGGTAGTAAAATGAGAGGAAAAGAGGCTATATATATATGGTCTATATACTAGGGTTATACTAGGGTTGGGCATTTCAAATTATATTCGGAAATTAGAGCTAATAAAAAACGAATATTCGTTTATTTAAATTAAATTAATAAAGGCAACTCTTTACGTTTTAATTTAGTCACAATTTCACATCAAGTATATAATTATAATTACATATTCATAACGCACTAATATTATATCATGTATATGTGTTTTTATGTGGAAAAGATACGCAACTTTGGAAAAAGAAAACAGAAAAAATAGAAAAGTGGTAAAACTGCGTTTAAAACCACACGGAGTAAACGCATAAAACAGAATGTATAGGCTACAATGAAACGTAGGATACAAAACAGAATGTATATTGACAGTCTGTGGTATATGGTTAACTTGTGTATTTTGTTTAAATGTTCTTGATAAGAAAACAAGCATAAAGGCCTATTTTACTCTGTAAAGTCTGTTCCTCAGCCGGTTACATTAAAGCCGACAGCGGAAAACACACGCTTCTCTGCGTTTGCCTGGTAACAATAGCCAGAGAAGAATATCTGTTTTTATAATTTATAATGTTAATAATAAATAAAATAAAATAAAAACGGGCTTGATACCTCCATGCAACTGCATGAGATAAGGTCCTAAAGTGCCCCGCAACAAAGACGGATCCATTTGCTTGTTTTCCCGTTTGATATGTGACCGTCATCTGAGGAAGATATTTACTATTTCTACTGATCACCACCACATATAAATGTTGTTTGTCATTTCATTGTCAGTGTGTCTTATTTAGCTTTGCATTTTATAAATAAATAGCCCTAAAGTCAAGTAAGGTAACGGGAACAACAGTACGTTTTAAAATGATTAAACATCCGTGCAAACTTTAACTAGAAATTTATTTACAGGCTATAATTTGAAGGTGACAACCCCATCAAAGTACTTAGGAGGAAAATACAGGCTTTTAGGTATGGAAAAGGGTACCAGTCTTATGCTAAAGCCAAATTCATTAGTTGCTGTGAAATGTACATTTTCATGTTTTAAGCTTAAATTAGCATTAAGTTGGTGTATTTTTAACAAACAAACATACATTTACAAAGAACAACTACTCTTTAAGTTATGGTAATAAATAAAATATTGTTAATTAATTTTTATACCTAATATATTAGGTTATTTTTATACCTAATGTTTACCTAATTATTTTTATACCTAATGTATTATGTTAACGAATGCTTGTGGGTTTCATCTCGTGCGCTTCTATTCCCATATGTGCAGCCATATACATTTCTGAGTATAATAATATATAATGTAATAATAAAAAAGAATGTCTGCCTCGTTGTATGATAATAGCTAAATGAATGAATACTCACACACATATGTAAACTATTTTAATTGCATAATAAAATATAAATACAAATATAAACAGTGGATACATTCATTCATTATCTTTAATGTTATATAACAATGCTACAAAAAGTAAAATAACAGATTAATGTGAAACAAATAATGGTATTAAAGATCATTTAAAATAATAAAATAAACTTTCACTATGTACAAAACGCATATTTGTAAACTCGCCGTTTGCAGTGCCCTTCGAACTGAACATGTTTGCTCACTTCGAATTGGAATCTAGAATACCCTGCTCCGCTTCGCAGTCCACATACAGTACAGCCAAATGAAACGCAGCTACATTGAAATGACGCGCATCCCAGCCATGGTGCATCAGTTTTGGAGTCCCCCGGAAACACTTGTTGCGAATTTTATTTGCAGCGCGTTTCTGTATTTGTTTGTGTTGCGAATTTTATTTGCAGCGCGTTTCTGTGTTTGTTTATGTTGCGAATATTTGCAGCGCATTTCTGTGTTTGTTTGTGTTGCGAGAATTTGCAGGGCACGTGTTGCCAAACTAATGAAGATGCTTTCTGAATTTGCAGGTGTTTTTTCAGTTTGCATGTGTTTTCAGCGCAGTGAAAGTGACCCCTAGCGGCCACCGTAATAATGAGTTGTTGCGCACCCCAACCAACAGCTCTGCATCCACCCCTTTTTCGTCCAGCATGTCAACACCACACATGTAGTGCTCACATGGCAATCGTTTAGCTAAATTATATTTCCCAAACTCCTCCGCTGTTAGTTTAGTTTAAAATGTGTCAAATCACTCGTCCTCAGACAAAAAAATATCCGTCACAGCAAACGCTCATGTTGTGTGTGTGTATGTATAACTAACGTTACTGGCTAAAATCCACGAAATATGCGCCTTCAGATTTCAGCGCAAGTTTAGAGCTTGTCATTGAGCGCAATACTACGGCTGTTTGCTGTGACCGATTTTTTTTAGCCTGAGGACGAATGATGAGACGTTCAAAACGAAACTAACCGTGGTTAGATAAAGCACTTTATCTCACCAGTCAATAGCAAAACAATAATCATTAGTAACAGCTAGCCGCAGCTAAACATATCAACACACACATACTGTATTAACATTAGCGCTGTCAAATGATTAATCGCAATTAATCGCATCCGGAATTAAAGTTTGTGTTTACATAATATATGTTTGTGTACTGTACATATTACTTTTGTATTTATGAAAACAATACACATACATGCATATATTTAAGAAAAATATAAAAATGTTTGTGTTTGTATTATGTAAACACAAATCTTTTTTTCTGAATGCGATTAATCGCGATTAATTGTTTGACAGCCCTAATTAACATACATTTAGCCAAACTCCAAGTGCCCATTTGCAAAAAACATATATTATCTTTGAATGTTCTATTTAGCCCGTGAGTGATTTAGCTAGCCTTGCTATCATATGCTAATGTTATCCTCTTATACTCTCTTGTACATTTACGTCAATTCAGACTCTTGATAAATATTACTTACATAGCAGCTTTGCCTCGTTTAGTTTGTTTCACTCCCTCATTGAGGAACAACTTTGAAGCTAATCCTGCTTGTACTGTCCCAGGTTGATAAAGCACTCCAGTTTAAAGTAATTTGCGCAAACAAGCAGGTTTTTACGTATGGTTTCTGCAGGATTTCCACTAAAAATTAAATAAATCCACTCCTCTCTTGTCTCCTCTGAGATTTACAGTACATTACATTTAGCATGTTTTCCACAAACTTTAGCCATGGCGTCACATGTACACCGCTGTCACTTGTGAAAACAACAATGGTAGCAGCGCCGTGGGTGGAAAGGTGTAGATTAAGGGGCGGTAACATTATAATAAGAGCGCCTTCCTACGTCACAAGCGGAGCGAAATCTGAACGGCTCGATTTCTCACATGTTTGCAAGGAAAGGCTCACCAAAACAAACTTACTGGGGTCTCATTTTTCATGTTTTCTGAGTTGGTAGATGCACTAGGGACCCAGTTATAGCACGTAAACACGGAAAAAGTGAGATTTTTATCCGATGACCCCTTTGATGTGCAATAAATGCTTTTTCCTTCTGTTTTTTATTAAAGAGCCTGTTGCTCTGGGCTACTTGAAGTCTATTAGTCACATCTGTCGCATGACAGCAAAAGAATCTCGAAACGCGCGCGCGCGCACAGCCATTTTATGCTAATTCAGGAAGTGCCCAGTCAACATACACAGAAAACATCGTTTCAGAAGTCAGCCTTTTCAACAGCAGGTAAGGAGAGATCGGGAGAGGTGTATCGCTCCAAACTGTCCCTTTCGACTCATTTAGGATTGCTGTAAAATTCCAGATGTGTTTTCACAACCAATCTCAGTGATGGAGAGAACCAGTACTGGGCTCTAATTGGTCATCTCAGCTATCATATCGAGGCTGGGACTGCTCTGGAGGGCATGATTTCCACTGGCAATCCAAGCTTTTTAAAGCATTTAGTTAGCACATGATTCATTGAAATGGCTCTTGAGTTTTGCACTGTTGTAATAACAGGATGTACAGCTGCAGTCTGACACGACAGAACAGTCTGCTCCCTTTGAAACGTGTGCACTTAAATTCATTCATTAAAATCTTCCTGATACATTTCTTTGTGCACGTGCACACCCATAAAACGTTAGTAAATCTGGCATTTTCTTCACTTATTGTTGGGGAGAACTGGCAGAATTCAAACGTCCCTTGTGTTTTGGATGTTGGTCACAAGGCCTTTGTATTAGCAAGCCTAGCATGATCGGCCGCCATGAAAAAAAACATTCTGTCTGTGATTTTTGAGTGTAACCAGCTACTGAGAAGCGGCATAGCTATGCTGGGGTGCGTTTTCTCAACCCGTTCTCATCAATCTGAGTATAAATATCACAATTTTACACTTTCCAATTGGGTGCAATGTATACGCCAAATTCAAATTTTGTGTGCATTTGATACGCCAGTCCTTCCCATTAGCTTGGGTAGAGAGATGTGTCCAAATGAGACGATTTTATAAACACATATTATTCGTACTTGAATAGATATTTTGAATCACCTAATCCCACTCCTACCTTAAACCTCAACCTATCAATTTCCCAATGATATAAAACACACAATGAGCAAATAGAAGTCAGACACAGGGATTTATTGCAAACTCTGACCAAAAAAACAGTATAATAGCATTACAAACAGGTCGCGTTGCATTGCGAGTCGTCTTAAGCTGTACGATACCGCTATGAGAGCACACTAGGTTTTAATCGCTGCCGATTGTGCTCCAGGAATGCAGTCACAAGAAACATGAGCGCCAATGCCATTTCTCAATCTAAGCTGACGTGAGAATTATTTTGTGCGGGCGGCAATTTTTTATCCGTGTTCTGCGGCCTCGCAACGCTTAAAATAATTGCACTTTTTGAATAAATACCATCTGTAACCTGCCTGTTATGTTTTGTGTTTACATTGTGTTATATACAAACTGTTAAGTTTAGAGGTGGGGTCGGTTTATGTGCTAAAATGTTTCTAAATTGTGCGAATGAAACAATAAACGCACACAAAATATGATGTCTAATTAAATGAACAATCACACTCTACACGTCATGATGGTAAAATTAGATTAGATTCAACTTTATTGTCACTACACATGTACAAGTACAAGGCAACGAAATGTAGTTTAGGTCTAACCAGAAGTGCAATAAGCAAGTGCAGGATATACAGTTGTGCATAAATACAGGATAAAGCAAAAATTATGAAGAATTTACAAGTGGGAATGTACTATGAACATTATATACAGATGGTTATTTACTAAAAACAGAAATTTACTGATGGATATGTAAAATATAAATTAGACTATGCAGAACAGTAGTGCAAATGAATATAAAGTGTGCATAAATGATGGACAGCAGCTATTAAGTTAAAGTAAACAGTGCAGTAGATGAGTTATTGCAGTATTCAGTACATAGTCCAGTAGTGCAAATGATGCTGTATATGTATAATAGTCCAGTAGTGCAAATGATGCAGTATATGTATAATAGTCAAGTAGTGCAAATGATGCAGTATAGTATAAATAGTCCGGTAGAGCAAGTAAACATGTAGTACATGTGTAGACAGTCCAGTCGTGTGCTTGACAGGCCTGTAGTGCAATAAACAAAACAATATAGCAGCATTAAGTTAGAGGTATATGAGGGGGTTGTGGAATCAGCGGGGGGGGGGGGGGGGGATTTGGGGTAGAGTTCAATAGGCAGATAGCTCTGGGAAAAAGCTGTTTCTCAGTCTGCTGGTCCTTGTCCGGAGGCATCTGAGGCGCCTGCTGGTCTGTGGGCCGGGTGAGAGGAGTCCTTGAGAATGCTGCGAGCTCGACGCAGACAGCGTTTCCTCTGGATGTCCTCCATGGATGGAAGTGGAGTCCCTGTGATGCGTTGGGCGGTTTTCACCACCCGCTGCAACAGAGCAGCTCCCATACCAGGCTGTGACACAGTTGGTTAGGATGCTCTCTACTGCGCAGCGGTAGAAGTTCACCAGGATAGCTGAAGACAGTTGGTTCTTCTTCAGGGTCCTCAGGAAGAAGAGGCGCTGGTGAGCCTTCTTGACCAGGCTGGAGGTGTTGGTGGTCCAGGACAGGTCCTCCGAAATATGGGTCCCCAGGAACTTAAAGCTGGAGACACGCTCAACAGCCATCTCGTTAATGTGGATGGGGTCATGTGTGCCTCCTCTCTCCTTCCTGAAGTCCACGATGAGCTCCTTTGTCTTGGAGGTGTTAAGGAGCAGGTTGTTGTCTGAGCACCATGTGGCACGTTGTTGCTGATGAGTCCATGATGAGACCGAGTGTGAAGAGGGAGTAGAGAAAGGGGCTCAGAACACAGCCCTGTGGTACGCCAGTGTTAAGTGTGATGGTGGTAGAGCAGATATGGCCTGACTTAACAAGCTGAGGTCTGTTTGTCAGAAAGTCCATAATCCAGTTGCAAATGGAGGTATTAATGCCCAGGTTCCCAAGTTTGGTGATTAACTCGGAAGGGATGACAGTATTGAATGCAGAGCTGAAGTCAACAAACAGCATTCGTGCATAAGTGTTTTTATTGTCCAAGTGTGAGAGTACAGAGTGCAGTGCTATGGAGACTGCATCCTCTGTGCTCCTATTGCTGCGGTAGGCAAACTGGTATGGGTCCAGTGTGGACGGAAGGGAGTCCTTTAGGTGAGCCAGGACCAGCCACTCAAAGCACTTCATAACAATAGGTGTGAGTGCTACAGGGCGGTAGTCATTCAGGCACGTTGGGCTAGAGTGTTTCGGCACTGGCACAATGGAGGTGGATTTAAAGCATGCTGGCACAGCTGCTTGGGCGAGGGACTGGTTGAAAATATCCGTAAAGACCCTAGCGAGTTGCTCTGCACATGCCCTAAGTACACGACCGGGGATGCCGTCTGGTCCAGCAGCCTTTCGTGCGTTGATCCTGCTCAGTGCCGTGTAGACAACAGAGGAGGTGAGTGTGATGGTCGGGTGGTCATCTACGGGTGTGAGCTTGGTGGCAGTTTCCTTATTGTCTCTCTCGAAGCGAGCATAAAAGTCATTAAGCTCGTTCAGGAAGACAGCATCTGTTGCTACGGGGGTGGAGTGGCTGGGTTTGTAGTCGCTGATGGCCTGGATGAGAGTTGGAAAAGTGCTCCTCTAGCTTTAGTTTGTAGCAGTGCTTGGCCTTTTTGATGTGATTTATTTATTTGCAGAATTACACTGCAAAATATAATATTGTCATGTCATTGAACGCATCTGCTCTCCACAGAAGTTAATGGGAAGGATTTGCGTATCACATGAATGCAAAATTTCACTTTGGCTTATGCCTTTCACACAGTCGGAAAGTGTAAAGTTGTGTTATTTATACGCAGATTGATGAGAACGGGTTTGTTTTCCATAAAACAACTTAACTCAACATAGTACAATGCATTTTTGGAGAAACTCTTTTCTATAGTCACGGTTGTTTCCCGAACTTGGTAGTGTATCCGCCAATCGAATAGTGTTTGTTCAACAATGTAGTTGATGGTGAAGTAATAATGATTTGGAGAAATGCACCCCTGCTTTACCGTCTACAGTCTGGACCAAATTTCTTTTAATTCTACTTTCAGTTTTTTTCCCTGCAGGAGTTCTCCATGTTAATTGTTGGTTCAAAGCTGAATTATTTAGTAAATGCATTTATTAAATAAACATGCATGGGGCATGTTAAATGTATTGGATGGTTCACCCCCATACAATGTGAAAACAGTGTGTGACGCATACATCAAAAACAATTTGTCACTATTGAAACATGAAAGTCACAGTTTACTCTTCCGTAAAGTCTGGTCCTCATTTAACGGTAGGAGAAAACTGTTTGACTGACATGTAACCCTACCATGGTTATTTTTTACTTGAGCCCAATAAAAAACCTGTTTAGACAGATCAATTCGAATAATAGCAGAACAAGTGCAGAATCCAGGTGTTGCAGACTACTTCTCAGACATGAAAAGGAATATGCTACACAAATCGCGCTCGGCGTACAAAGGACCTTGTGAACACCACTTTGTATCCAGGCGGACTGCTAAAATATTTCATTTTGTGCATCACACAGTAGGCAGGCCTTAGGACGGTGCGAATACATCCAGTACTCGCCAACACCGCTCCTTTGTCGTTGTGTTGATCCTTTGCTCTTGCCATGTTCCCCAGAGATCTTTCACTCATTACTCGCTTCCCCGTTTGGTTGTAATGTATCACTTTAATGCCTAATGCAAGTCTGTTCCCTGCTCTTCACCTCAGTACCTCTATGACCCTGGACCTCTCCTCTTCACCAGTCTTAGAGCCATCGGCAGGAGCATGAGAAGGTTAATGACTTTACTCCTGACAGCCCTGTGTTGGCCAAGCACCAGCACAAATGTGGTGGTTAGGGGTTAACGCCGGGCGCCCTGCTGTGGAAACAGCGTTTAATTCTGGGCAAGCAGCCACGCCGTCCTCTGCCTCTCACTCCGGGTTCCCGGAGGAATGGCTGTAATACTATAACTTGTGTTTATAATGTTGATTATGTCTCAAAAAGCCTCCTGCTTGGCTGCGGTAATATAATTACTATCACAATATGGGCATTAAATGATGTTTTCTTAGCATTGCAATAATGCTTATTTGGCACATTTGTTTGGGGTGGGGGGCTGTATATCATTTTATCTGATCAATAGTTGCCCGGATTTATAACTGAAGATTAGTATTGTGAATATCAATTAAGGGGAGGTATTGATCGTAGTCCCACAAAAAAGAAGTTTGTTAATATGTATGTTGGCTACCGGGGTGTCTACTGGGAATTCCCCCTCTCAGATCTGCTTGCAAGGGCACTCAATGATGGGAATTAGAGACTCGGAGAATGAGAAATGTACTATGTATTGGGCAGGTATATACTGTACTCTATCATAAAACATATATATATATATATATATATATATATATATATATTAGGCTTGTGCCGGTGTTCGGTAATACGGTTAATCACGGTAGTGAAAATGCACGGTAGTGTTATTGCGAGCACGTCAAATCACCGTGAAGAAGAATGTGCCTTCTCTTTTCCTTTGACTGGTTAAAATAGCACACTAAACGTATGCGCACGTCATACGCGCACCCGCCCTCTGATGTAAACAGCCTCACGTGGATTAGAATGGCGGAAGGCGGAGCTCTGCCGAACTAAGACGAAATATGAGTTATGTCACGCCACTTCTCATATTTATGTGTTTCTGAATACTACATAAAAACAAATAGCTAAACTAAAATGCCCAAATTGCATGGATTATTGCCATTTGCATTCCTAACAGTTGAAGAGTTAGCTTGGTCCGCTAGCTACGCTAAAGTTTGCGTCTCGTAATTTAGCAAATAAAGTACAGAAATTCGCTAATATAAGTTATGTAGTTAATAATGGCAGTGTGGCAGAACAATTATTTTGACTTCAAGTTGAAGATGGAACGCAACAGTCGTATCTTGCCACAGAGTGCTGCCTTTAAATGTCTATTAAGCTATATAAGTTATCCTACTGCTTGCTATACGGATAAAAACATGAATTAGCACTATTGTTGCACTGACACTGACAGGTAATTATTTATAATGAAGTGATGTGTCAGTAAAAATGACCATTTAAATATCAATTCATGAATATTATGTTACATATGTATTTGACTATGTATGTTGAATACACTATTGTACAGCAAGTAAAGTTTAGCTTAATCATCACTGTGTTCACTTATTAAGATAGTATGGAATAAAATATATTTGATCATATTTAATTAAACACCTGACAAATGATCAATAAGCTGTAGGCTACTTTTCATTTTTTATTATTGGTTAATATTTGAAAAAGTTATTAAACTTGTTATTTACACTATAACACTGAACTTTGCTTATGTTTTCCACCTGTTTTTATAATGCATTTCATCACCGTGATAATACCGTCCACCGTAATAAAGGCTTCATCAATTACCGCAACATAAAAATGTACTACCGGCACAAGCCTAATATATATATATATATATATATATATATATATATATGAATATTATGTTATAAACGTGGCATGTGTCGTTGTCCATGACCCGATCGCATTGCATGTGAGAAGTGTCCAGATATCGTCTTGCAAATACAAAAGGTATTTTTGTGATGGTAAATTTATGGTAAAATCATAACATGATATAATTATAACAACATTTGAAAGTGTGATGAAATAATGAGTGAGTAAAGACACATTAAGAATTAGTGCTTTTTTAATAGTATACTACAGAAGAGAGGTGTGGCTTTACACTCATTGGACATACATGCCGACTCTTTGTTTTCAGTTTGTGTAATTAACAGATGGTGCATTTAAATAGGTGATGTGTTATTCAGGAAATATAGGTTGTTATTGTTAGTGTGAGAAAAGATGTCAACCAAGCCACCACACGCAACCAAAAGGAACCCAAAAAAAGGTTAATAATCTTTGTGGCTACATTTGGTCCACACAATGTAGGGTTTACCATGACACACACACATGCACGCACCCGCCCACACACACACTCATTTCACAGCTGTAGAAACTGATGAAGGTTCAAGTCACACACATCATGGCTTCATTTGAGAGCCAGTGAATCAGCCTGTACTTCTGACTAATGACACATATTTCTCAAAACACAGTTTAAAACCAACATCTGATTTCTGAAGGTCCATTATCAATGCATAATTTGTGACAACACTAGGGGTTTGCCCTTGGGAACCTATTTTGTCTGATTATAATTTTAAAAGGCCAATAAATATTGCTGAATAGAACTTACCAATTGGAACTAACCCTAACCTCCAAACTTTCAAAAGTGTGGTTAGTTTTTAGGGTAGTTCTGTGTAACCCAACCACTGGGTTAGTGGCTGGGTTATTGTAATAAACCATGCAGCACTGGTTCATTCAATTGTTCATTCAGTTGTGCTCTTTTCTAGGCCTTGAGTAGTTTTTGGGATGTTTTTGTGTAACCCAACCGCTGGGTTAGTGTCTGGGTCCTTTGGCTCAACCTTGTTCAGATCAGGGACACTCAGAAAGTGTGCTTTGGGTTGGCTATTTAGTGACACCGTCAATGAATTGCCCAGTAGTTCTCAGTGGTGACAAAGCAGACAGAGGCAATTAAACGCAGCCCTGATGCGGCCCTGCAAGCTGTCTATAGTTGTCACAGTCTGTCACTGACCTCCCAGTACAGTCACCCAGGCAGAAGAGGAGAGCGTCATGGAGGAGGTCCTCGATACCCTTGTCAGCAGCTTCCTAAGAGACCAGCTAAGTGGCTAATAGAGCACTTCTACAATATGCCTGTCTCGGGAGGCCATGCCGTTCTCTGCAGTTCAGAGGGAGACTCTACCTGGACTGCACACACAGCTTCAGATGGCTGTAGCAGCTCTGCTTTGGATGTCAGAAGAAAAGGTGGGCTATCTCCAAACTGGATCTTGGATGCCTAATACCTTGCATGTCAATACACGTAACCATAGGTCATGCAAAATGTTCATATCGAGATCTTCAATAATATTTACATTTATGCATTTGGCAGACGCTTTTATCCAAAGTGACTTACATTGCATTATACTATACATTTTTTTGTTCTGAGTGTGTGCAATCCCTGGGATTGAACCTATGACCTTGGAGTTGCTAGCGCGATGATCTAACCACTGGAGGATTATTGACTTTTGATTGCAGACTTGATAAAGCTGACTCAGTTTAAAACATTAATGACATCTCTTCTGAAACTCAGACATTTGTGATATTTCTTACTCTTTTTCTGAAGAGAAATATCTCAGGTGCAGATGAGACTTAAGCAATTTATTCTCTATTTAATCTCACAGATGTCTGAAAGAAACAATTGAGATATCTTTGAGATGTAAAATGATCTTATATGGGATTAATAAGCATTAGAACTGATGGGGCAATTGTTAATAAAAGGTCCTAGAGATGCAAGGCTTAGTCCATATAGACATCCATAAATGTGTCAGAATACACATTTTGCACCCAAAAACGAGTGGAAAATGTCATTGTTTCAGAGCGCTTGGAAGCTTGTGCTTTTTTGCCGTCTCGTGAGTTGCACTCATCGTGAAGGCTCAGCAAAGGATACATGGATTTTCAGCACTGATGTGCCAGGAATAAAGAGTGTGCCGCATCACATGCAAAGCGCGACCAATCATTTTTTACAGCATTGAACAAAACATATTTTTCTCTTGAGCGCAAATGTAAAAACTGTGAAGCAGTTTACAGGTACCACAAGAAAGGGCACAAAAAAAAGGGTACCTGTAGGGCACAAAATCACTTTCCCACTAATTCTTCTTCTTTGCTTCTTGCTAATGGAATGATCTAACGAATTCAGTCCGGTTGGAAGCATCTCTCATGACCAGTGTTGGGAGTAATCCGTTACAAAAGTAATGTATTACAGTATCGTATTACCTTTTGCTGTAACGCAGTAGTGTGTATTTTGTAACGCGGCATGATTTCAGCCTCTGAGCTCGAGGTCTGAGGATATTAGCCCCGTCCGGTTCGCTGTAAGCCCTAGCACTATGAAAATGGCAGAAGACAGTACATTCGCGAGATGGATGTATGCGCATTCAGTGGCGTAACTTTAATTTAAAAAGTGGTGGGGACATGCACGCATTTTATTTCAATAAAAAAAGACATGCAAGCATTTCAAACTCGCGGCTCTCTTGTCATCCACAAATATAACTTACGCGAGCAACAGGAGATTGTGAAAAAGCGGCGCAACCTGCGTTTGCCACGAGTTTTAGATGTTAATGACCACTAAACAATACACATCTTCTGCAGAGCATTTTACATCCAGTAGAAGGCGATATGACTGTGGCCTATCCAGACTACTAACAATATAGTTTATAATTGGCAAAGTGAAGGCTCAAGACATCGCAAGAAAGTATGACAGCCTGAATCACAAATGATCTAAGTCTGTTAAAAATATGGTAGAGAAAAAGTGATATTCTGGCAATATCTGTGAATAGCTTGGGTATTCATATTAGACGCAACAGGACTATATGTAAACTCCAATGCCATGGCAAGATGCAGATTTTTCTTTTCTTATTGTTGCCATTATCTGATTTGCTTTGAATTCAAGTGTAAAATACTCTGCAGTACATTTTGTCATTTTAGAATGTTAAGTTCTACTTCTGTAGTTATTTTGGGGAAAGTAACTAAAAAGTAATACAGGAGTCATGTAACGTATTACAATTCTGAGACAGTAATATTGTACGGTAAGGGATTACTTTTAAATAACAGTAACAAGTAATCTGAAATGTATTACAGTTTGGAAGTAACTTGCACAACACTGCTCATGACTATGCTAACTGCTCTTCGGTTTTAAAATAAAAAAATGAACCCTTCTCTCTGTGTTCCAGCATTGTGAAACCTGGTAACTTGTCATAGCACTTCTCATATGGTTGTTGCCTCCGTACGATATGTTGCTTTATGGTTTCTTAATTCTTGTAAGTCGCTTTTGATAAAAGATTTTGCTAAATGCCTAAAATTCACTTGAACTGGTTCAGGAAAATGAAATATGATGTCTTTTGTGCCTTAAAGGCTTGGCCTGAAATCAGTTCCTTTCCACACATGCTGCCTTGGCTTTTATAACATCACAGTCATGTTCATTGTACAAAGCAATATTTTTCATTGCAAGGCATAAACGTTTAGAGAAAGCTACTGTATTCTTGATTGAGAGTTAAAAGGGGGGCCAATGGGGACAATAAAAGATGAGTGGAAGGAGATATTTTTCCTCTAGGTCATTTTAAAGACAAAGCCAAAGGTGCAGATTCCCTTGAGCTTCAGCAGTTATTTGCCGCTTGTTGCTTTTGTTGGATTGAGAGTGACATTGACACGATTACAGTGAAACAAACCCGATTAGACACATGGCTGCAGTGCACAGGGAGAGAGAGAGAGAGAGATAAGACGTGAGCTTCCACGAAAGAGAGGGAACCATGATCTAATCACTTACTCTTTCATTTATCAGCACTGCTTTCACCTCTCTGCCTTTAATGCCATTAGTATCGGTAGATGGATTTGTCTAATGAAGTCAAAGTGAAGTTTTTAAGCAACGCTCTGGCCCGGGTCTCTCTCGCTCTTACCTCACATGAACTATAGAACAAGGGTGGTTTGCCACTCAGAACTGAGTTCAGAATGATCATTATATGTGTTTGGTGTTTTGTGTCTTGAAAAAAAAAAAAAAAAAGTTGTTGATGAAGTACGGTTGGACCTGACCCTTTGACCAACAGCCTTTTACACCACACCTCCAGCCACAGCTATATTGATCTGTAATACACGTCTATACTATGATTTGAGACTTCCTGGGGAAAAATGAATAAAACCAATCTATCGAATGTTAATGATGCTACTGGACATTGTGTGGAGAGCTAACATTAGTCAATAAAGCTGTAGAGAGAAACAGCAGCACACTCATTGTGTGAGATCATGGCAGTGGGAATCAATAGTGATGCTCAACATTATCTTGTGAATGCTTGTCACACAACAGACACTAAGTGAAGATAGACCAAATACAAGAATTAACCTTGTGATCCGTGTCCACTCTGATACAATAAAATGCAGATGAGTATCAGTTCATTCTCCAAAATAAACTGACGACATATGAGAAAACAATTAACACTAACATTAGTGACTGTTCTCCAAACTTGACATCAACTTTGTCCATGCACCAAGAGCATATTCCTCTGTTTGCTTTAACGGATATTTGATCTAACACACACACACACACACACACACACACACACACACGTTGTTTTTTCTATCCCCGTGGGGTTTTTCCATAGGCGTAATGATGTTTCTATCGTACAAACTGTATATTCTATTCCCTAACCCTACACCTAAACCTAAAGATCATAGAAAATATTTTGCATTTTTAGATTTTCAAAAATTATCTTTATGTACGATTTATAAGCTTTTGTACCCGTGGGGACTTCAAAGAGTCCCCATGAGTTGGTGTGTATTCAGGTTTACGTCCCCACCGGCATATAAAAACCAAAAGCACACACACACAGCAAAGCACCTTACCCCTGTTTGCTCCGGGCACTGCAGTGATAGCTGCCCACTGCTCCATGTGTGTGTTCACTACTCACTGGATGGGTTAAATACCGAGGTTATGGGTCACCATATCTGACAAATAGGGGCAGTCATGGCCCAGTGGTTAGAGAGTTGGACTCATGACCAGAAGGTTGCTGGTTTGATTCTCAGGGCTGGTGGGTAACAGCTGAGGTGCCCTTGAGCAAGGCACCTAACCCCCACTTGCTTACTATACAAAATGTACAAATGTTTAGTACAATGTAATGTAAGTCGCTTTGGATAAAAGCGTCTGCCAAATGCATAAATGTAAATGTAAAATGTAAATAGGTCAAGTGGCAATAAAGCTGTTTCTGATTCTGATATGGCAAAAATAATCAAAATATTTAAATGAAAAACTGATAGCATATGAATGACATGACTTACTGTTCCTTTTATGACACATTGAAAACACAAAAGAAATGCAGTGTAGACGGTCTGAAGAGAATTTCAGAATGATGCTGTGTACATTACTGCATAATATGATTTATTATCAATGTAAAATCCTCCGGACTCTTGAGCTCCTCACGTCTTCAACACACACAGATGTTTTCTGGATATCATTTGACCTATCCTTACGTGTAAAGTCAGTATCAACCCATGATGTGTGTAATATTACAGGTTTTTGTGTGTGTATCTCATTAAGTGTGTCTCAAGGGGAAAGGGGTGCTTGTGTCCATCTCTAGCTTTTCTTTGAAATATAATTGGACTGAATGTAATTCTCCTGAGGCGTTTCATTAAAGCAAGGTGATGAGGCAGAGCATAACAGAATTTAAGCTCTTGTAAGCGCATAAATGTTTGCATGAGGGTGAGAGGAAGCACGTATGTGTTTGTACACACACCTGAAGCAGCATTTATACTGTTCATCATTTTTTCATTGTGTAATTCCCACATGATACTGTTTAAGCGTGTCTTGTTGTTATAAACATTTTAACTTTCTTAGCTCTCAAGATCTTTTTTTTACTTCCATGTGTTTTTCATTGTGTCTGTCTGCACTCCATCGTCCCAGTGAAAAAACAATCAAAACAAAAGTTTGTGTGAGATTGTCCAGCACTCCAGCAAACATCTTCAGCTTCTAGTTTTATTTCTCAGAGAAACCTTTGTTTGCCAATCTATTTGACATGTTTTAAAAGTACAAGCAACATTTAATGTAGGTATTCGATTAATATTAGTCATGTTATATCACAAACAGTTGTGGCCTGGTGGTTAGAGAGTCGGACTCGTAACCAGAAGATCGCTGTTTCGATTCTCAGGGCTGGCAAGAAATGACTTGAGCAGGGCACCTTACCCCCGGTTGCTCCCCGGGTGCTGCAGTGATAGCTGCCCACTGCTCCCAGTGTATGTGTGTGTGTTCACTATTCACTGGATGGGTTAAATGCAGAGGTCACATTTTGGTTATGGGTCACCATATCTGACAAATAGGTTGTGGCAAAAGAGGAGGGAGGAGCTTCAGTCCGGAGTACAGAGGGCGGTGAGTACGTCATGTGTTTCTTTTAACCTGCTGTCTCTTATTCCAGTGATTGGGGAGAGGAGATACAAAAGCGCCGCAGAGGGAGAGAGAGACGCATGAGCAGAGTGCCACTGAACGGAGCCATGAAGCTAGCCTAGCCACAAGCTAACACATGTGAGGATATTTGTTTGGTGTTTTTGAGACTGTTTTACTTTGAAGTTAATAAATATAATTTGGATTTCACCACACCGACCCTGCCTCTTTCCTCCTTACACAACAAACCTTGTTACACTGGTGCCGAAACCCGGGAGGGAAGAGGAACGCTGCTGCCATCATGCAGAACCCGCCAACTTCGCCGTTTGCAGAAGTGATTCAGGCGCTCGCGGTTCTCCACGCCGATCAACATCGGGCCACCCTAGAGCAGGAGAAGTGGTTTGAATCTCTCCTGCGGGCCCAATCCGAGGACCGTGAGCCTCTCCGGAGCTGGCTGATGACGGAGCATCGCCAGGCTTGGTCAATGTCGTGGTAGTGCATGGTGAATTCCGGCACTGATTCCATTGGGCTATGCGGATGGCGCTTTTGGCGGAAAACAGCTTATGGTATGTGTAGAAGTGTGTCCCGCTGTATATAACGGAGCATATAACTTGGGTGAAACGGTTGAAAGCGATGGCAAATTCGGTGAATGAGAGCACGCGTGACGAGTGATGGAATGGATATTTTAAGGTGACTGAGAAGGAGCCGCACTCTACTTGGCAGTCTGGTGTGGGTGGGGGGAGAAAAGAGTGGAGGGAGGAGAGATCGACTTCTGCACCTGAAAGGATCTGCGCTCTGTTGTGGTTGGAGACGGGCGGGGGTTCCGGGGCCGGAGCGTTTGGAGGGGCGGGCATCTGGATGGCTGAAATGAGGGAGAATGGAGACCTAGTTTGGGGGAAAGAAAAGAGAGATGGGATATGTGATGTCTGCGTCACTAGTGGAGGCGTCGTCGCGCCAGCGTCTGCTCCGAGAGCTGCGGCTGGTGGGATGGACGATAGTAGGGGTGGAATAATAATGAGTGGTGTGGATGCCTGTGGTGCCGGCTGAGGCAGCTCCATGATCTGCGATGGGAGAGAATGGGAATGCTGTGAGTAAGGGGGGGGAAGGGAAATGACGGTGCCTGCGTCGCCCGCGGAGGCAACCTCTCGCTGGTGACGGTTCCGTGAGCTAAAGCTGGAGGGAAGGGAGGGCCGAAAATGAACGGGAGGTGCCGTCTTGCTGGAGATTAGAGCCGGGGCAGCGGGCCATGCATAAGTGGGGAAGGAGCAGAAAGATGTGAGTGAGAGATCCGGGCCCGCTGGCGGAGCCGTGCTCACGCTGGACGAGCGGCTTACTGTAGGGTGAACCGGCGCTGTATGTTCCGGGGCGTGGCCTGACCTGCCACCGCTCTTCCTGGTTGGGGCGGGGCTCGCGGGGAACTTTCCTGCGTTGATCTGAATTTCCGATCGGAAGGTGTAGCTGGGGCGACTGCGGCGCTGCCTGCGAGGAAACGTACAGGTTGTACAGCCCGGCTTTGTTGAGCCTCCTGGAGAAGTCCCCGCAACCGTCCATTTTTTGATGGCTGGGACGGCGGGAGAGGCTGTGGTGTAGGAGTACGCGGAGGAATTGAAGTTGTTCCTGGACAGAGGTGGAGATTGCGACTTCCTGCTTCTCAGGGTGCTGGAGAGCGCGGGGGAGTTGCGGAGGATGGTCCGGCTGAGCAGTCCTGGGTGACGGGTGGATCTGGTCGACTCAGGGGACGGCCGGAGGTCATGTGATGACGGAGACGTCTTTGTTTGGAGCTCGAATTTGGATCTCTGCCATGGCGGTGGTTGAGAGAACCTGTTCTAGGAATGGTCGAGAGAACGGTTGGAAGACTGGCTATATTTATACTGGATCCTATGGGCTGATTGGTTGAGCGGTGTGGTTACTGGCGATGTAATCATTGCATAATAATTTGCACGTGCTTCTCCCGAACTTTGTTATTTAAACATCATTAATTTGGATTTCACCACACCGAGCCTGCCTCTTTCCTCCTTACACAACAAACCTTGTTACATAGGTCACTTTCAAACAGTTTTGTATGTTATATTGTGTACATTGCATTGCAATGCAAAGATAATGGCAGTAATTATCATAAAAAAACAATTGCTGATTCACAATTTTATCGCAGAAATGTTGCACCTTTAACACTTGATAAGTGGAGTGACATGTGGCCAAGTATGTTGTTCCATACCTGAAATGTGCGCTCTGCATTTAACCCATCCAAGTGCACACACACAGTATTGAACACACACACACACACACACCATGAACACACACCCGGAGCAGTGGGCAGCCATTCTTGCTGCAGTGCCCGGGGAGCAGTTGGGGGTTCGGTGCCTTGCTCAAGGGTTTAACCTCAGTTGTGGTATTGAAGGTGGAAGAGAGCGCTGGTCATTCACTCCCCTCCACCTACAATCCCTGATGTTACTGAGGACCGAACCTGCAACCTTTGGGTTATAAGTCAGACTCTCTAACCATTAGGCCATGAAATATCAAAAACAAGTCGAACCATCTTACTGGAGTGTTTTTTGGTTGCATTTTGCCTGTATGAGACAATTCTTTTCATTCTTTAACAATTAAGTTTTCCAGATGTTAAATTAAAGTCAAGAATGAAAACAAATGTAATCATGGGAGATGACCAGTAGTGACCAGTCATATGTTAAACAAATCAAAAGTCTTGCATGTTTTATAGCTCTGCCCTCTGCCGAACAGGGAGTTGTCCCTAAGGCCTGTGCTCTGACTGCATTTGTTCATTTCTAAAGGCAATAGTATATTGACAGTATACAGTGAAGATCTTTGTAGATGCCAGTTGTCTGAAAGAGCTGTTTTACTGTAGCACACTCATGTATGCCTGTTCATTTTGCTCATTTGTTCCCCAGACTTGGGTCTAATTTGCATCTCATTCACTTGCATTTACTTATGGATCTATTCAATCATTGATCAGAACCATTGATCTGGCCACTGATCCATCCCGTCATTCATCTGCTGCTGACAGGCTTTTAATTCATGAGAAAGCAAGTCAAATTAAGCAATTAGGCCAAACACGGGAAAAGCAGACAGATAGCTGCCACTTTCCGAGAACAGAGTACACCCCCCCTAAGTACAATATATCTGCTCTTTAAAAGAGAACATTTAGAAAATGTTGTTTAGCAGCCCATGAGGGTTATAACAAAGTATTATATAAGATATTGATATTTTTTCTTTTGTATATGTTAATTACAACAACAATACATTCAATTATTAATTCAATGTTTTCTGGTTAACATGTTTTTATTTTAAGGGTGATGAGGCATTTCGTGTATGTATCTAATAAAACTTTTTTTAAATAATACATACTGAATATTACCCACTTTTAAAAAT
Organism: Oreonectes daqikongensis; assembly: GCA_026939265.1. NCBI lineage: Eukaryota > Metazoa > Chordata > Actinopteri > Cypriniformes > Nemacheilidae > Oreonectes > Oreonectes daqikongensis. The sequence goes on along the minus strand of JAOTQM010000509.1, from coordinate 737,373 downwards.
TTAGGCCTTTATTAATTACGTGGAAAGTGGAATGTGCACCCTGACCAAGTAAAGAGAGAAAAAGAAAGAGAGAGAGAGCAATGCGTGTGGCAGGAATAGGGAGATGTGAAGTGTTTACTCTTTATCATTTTCATTTTGCAACGTGGATGAATTTTTCATTGCGATTCATAAAATATCCATCACTATTTTACCTGAGGAGAGTATAGAAGAGAGAATCTAGAGTTCATTGAGGAGGGTGCTGATGCTGATGGTGGGTGGTGGAGGGGTGAGCGGTAAACACTAAACACCTTCCAGAGAGGATGGGGGTTGGTGGTAATATCTGGCTGAAATCAGACGAGGTGCTGTGGGGAAAGATGGCTCGGGGTGACGGATGCAAAGATAGCAGAACTAACAATAGCGCCAACTACACACCATAAAAATGCTGGGTCATTTTTTTCTACCCAAACGCTAGGTTGATTTTTCAGGGTAGCCGTGTAGCGTAAGTTACCACAGCGAAAAGCACTATTTTATGACACAAAATTTGCTCAAACAAAATGTGAACTTACCTGGGTAAAAACTGAAACTGACTGTGCAACAGGCCACAGGTAAAGATTCGACAGATCTGGACAGATTTGTTTTATGGTTTTGTCGTTTAATTGTTTCTTATTTATGTTGCTATAAAAGTTTAAATAATTTTAGTTTTAGTTTGGTTTATTATAATAATTTTTGTGCTTTAAACTTATTTCAATTTATTTCTAAGGCAACATTAACATTTTTTGTTAGTTTATTTTTCCCAATAATTTTGACATTTAAATTTACGTATTTGGCAGACACTTTTATCCATAGCGACTTACACTGCATTATACTATACATTTGTTTCTTAGTATGTGCAATCCCTGGGATCGAACCCATGTCCTTGACATGTTAGCGCCATGCTCTAACCCAGGGGTGCCCAAGTTCGGTCCTGGAGATCTACTCTCCTGCAGAGTTTAGCATCAACCTGTCTCACAACTGAATGCAAGTTTCAACAATGCCTAGTAGTGAGATCTTGATTAGCTAATTCAGGTGTGTTTAATTAGGGTTGAAGCTGAATTCTGCAGTATAGTAGATCTCCAGGTCCGAACTTAGGCACCCCTGTTCTAACCACTGAGCTACAGGAAAGCTATTTAGGCTTTTTAGAAAAATATTTAGGCCAATATTTTATTTGATTTCCATAAGCAAAATTGCTATCAAAGTTCTCATTTTAGTAAACTAAAATAGCATTGCTCCCAGGTTCCTGGCTGTCCTGGAAGGTGTAATGGCTGACGAACCTAGATAAATGAAGAATTTGTGATGAAAAATAAAAAGCCATGTTTTCGAATGACAGATCCTAGGGATGCCATGTGTATGGAAAAGAGCAGTGGTTCACGCACTGAGCCTTGAGGCACCTTGATATTGAGGCTCCAAGACCTCACCCTTCCTGAGAGGTAAGACTTGAACCATTGGAGCGCTGTTCCAAAGACAACCATATCCCTTAGGGTTGACAGGAGGATGTGGTGATGGATGGTGTCAAATGTGGCAGATAGATCCAGGAGGATGAGTACAGATGATTTAGAAGCTGCCCTTGCCAGTCTCAGAGCTTCAATGACTGAGAGTAGTGCAGTCTTGGTGGAGTGACCACTCTTGAAGCCAGACTGGTTGCTGTCCAGGAGGTTATTTTGTGAGGGAAAGGTGGAGAGCTAGTCAAGTATGGCTTCATGCTCAAACATGCTCAAACGTTTTGGCAATGAAGGTGAAGAGAAATACTGGCCTGTAGTTGTCTAGCAGTGCAGGATTAAGTGCAGCAGCATGTGTATAGAAGATCTAATTGATTATCAGACTCTTAGGTTGCTGTAGTGGGGATTTGCTTGAGGTCAAACAACGCAGTCAGGTCGTTGAAGTCGGCAGCCTGCAATTTTTCAAGGTGGATGTTCCAAGTAGTCTCTCTTGGGCAGGAAGTCTCTCTTGGGCAGTTGTGGTCCAGTGGTTAGAGAGTTGGACTCATGATCAAAAGGTTGCTGGTTCAATTCTCAGGGCTGGTGGGTAACGTCTGAGGTGCCCTTGAGCAAGGCACCTAACCCCCACTTGCTTACTATACAAAATGTACAAATGTATAGTACAATGTAATGTAAGTCGCTTTGGATAAAAGCGTCTGCCAAATGCATAAATGAAATGAAGTACCACCAGAGTAGTACCACCCTCAGGGAAGGATGAGAGAAGTACATCTAACCCCTCCAAGAAATGTCCAAGCTGACATGGGGGGGTGATAGGTAACTACAAAATTAATTTTATTAAGGTGGTTGAAAGTAACAGCATGTGACTTGAAGGAGCTGCATTCACACTAGTTGTGCTGACTTGTGCTGCTAAACTTGGCGAATGGCATAAAGAAAGACGGCGTGCCCATTAATTCAACTTTTGTTCTTTGGATCCGTGCAAGGCGTATGTGTATGCCATGCAACTTAACTCTGCTCGAGTTTATTCCTGCTGGTTTTACGACGCGAGCAGTGGCGTTTCTGAAAGAGCTATTTCCATTTATCCACAGTGTGCATTGTCTTTAAACCTGCTGACTCCTCTCACTAATGTTAATCAAAAAAACAAAAGAAAAGAGGAACTTGTGTGTTTTGTGGCTTCCCATTTTCACATCTCTATGCATTCATTTAAACTTTATTTAACTTGTGGAAGTTTTTTCTTATGAAGATTCTCGACAATTGTGATTTATAGCATAATCTTGTGTATTTTTGTTCATTCAAGCACAAAAGAAAACTTGATACTGGTGCACTGTCTGCCAGAGTTTGCCTGCAGCGGAAGCTCTCCGTACAACAGAGCTGTTGTCTTGCATAACTGCTAGCATTTTGGACTGCTCCTTAACGATCTTATATTAACTATCATCTGGTAGCATATGCAGTCATGTGAAAACGTTAGGACACTCTTGGTAAATATGAGCAAAGAAGGCTGTAAAAATAAATCTGCATTGTTTCTCATTTTGATCTTTTATTTAAAAAATCTAAAAAATTCCAATGTTTCAATAAAGTAAAACAATTTGAAGTGGGGGAATATCACATTGTGAAATTGTTTTTTCTCTAATACACCCTGACCACACTGTAAAAAAAAACGTAAAAAAACGGTCAAATGACTGGCAGCAACGGCTGCCAGACAAAAACCGTAAAATTAAAGTTAAATATTTTAATTCCAAAAACGTGTAAAAACATTAACTTTACAGATTTTTTTCTTTAAACGTTTGCAGAGAAATTCTGTTATTTTACAGATTTTTCCCTGATGATTACGGTCAAACACCTTTAATAAAGCAACAGCGCTAAAATTTCTGCAGTGAAATTCTGTTATTTTACACATTTTTCCCTGATGATTACGGTCAAACACCTTTAATAAAGCAACAACGCAAAAATTTCTGCAGTGAAATTCTGTTATTTTACACATTTTTCCCTGATGATTACGGTCAAACACCTTTAATAAAGCAACAACGCTAAAATTTCTGCAGTGAAAATGTTGTTTTACACATTTTTCCTAGATTTTTACAGTCAAGCAACTTTAATAAAGTAATGGCACTAAAAGTTCTGCAGAGAAATACTGTTATTTTACACATTTTCGCCAGGTTATTACGATCAGACACCTTCAATAAATTGTCAAGACATGTTCAAGATTGTAAATTAAAAAGATTTATTCAGGTGGACAAAAAGTCTGTAAAAATACAGTGTAATTGATTAAAATAATCTCAAACTTTAAATTGCAACAATTGTATTATTTAAAATGATTCAGTTGAAAAACACAAACATTTAAACTTGTGTACTAATTAACAGTCAAACGTTTAGTCAAATTCGTAATATTTTATCAAAATTGATTCTAAAACAGTTTTAATGTATTCAGATGTAAATTTGCATTCTTTATAAACTGTACTCCCAGGAGTAAATGGTGAAATAAGAATGGCATTTATTCTATTAGTGTTACTATTGTGTAATGATGTTTGCAATGATTTTACTTTTGAAACAGGTGAAGAAAAGAACAAATTGTGCTGTTTAAGCTTTTATTTCCCAAACCAGTTTTATATCAGTTGTAAGTTTTCCAAAATATTCTACCTGACATCTGGGAGCTCCATACAGTTCATCACTCATCATAAACATTACACTGTCTTTTAATTCAGAACCACAGCTTAACAAGTGTATTATTAGTAAAAAATAAATATACAAATATAATAAAATAAATATAAAATACAAATACCAAAATGTCAATGATTCTGTACCAGAAGTGACATACAAAGAACAATCATCCAGCTTAATCCTTGGTGCATCTGGGGATAAAAAAAAGAACATGCACATTTTATTTTATTACCTTTTAAACAAGCTTATTTTTTATTTACATTGTAACAACACTTGACATTGAGACATTCTGGCAACTTGAACAAAGAGTACTATGTCAGCTTTAGCAGTGTTAGTTATGTGGTTATATCCTTTTGACATACACAGAAAGCCAAGAATGTTGAATAAAGATTATGAAACCATTTCTAACAATGCAAGTCTTTATTATTAATTTGTTAAATAACTTGGAACTTATGTGAACATTATATAAAATTGTGTAATAAAGCAAACCAAAACAACTTGACTTATTCTGTTTATAGATTAACTTGAACTGTCCTCAAGTAATGTTTACAACAAGATTTATTTTACAATGTCAATGTAATGTTTAAAAGCTGTGGGAGAGTAACACACATCAGCGATGGCACAACAGAGAGAAAAAAATATGATTTTATTTCTGTATGCGCTAAGCTTTTAAATTGATAACGCTGGTTTTATAGTGCAGCTGATACTTACTAGTAATCAATTTCTCCTTCTGTTGGTGCCTGTTCTTCCCGTTAACAATGCTGCAGTGCTTGATCTAAAAAATGAATGAATGTGCTTCATCTTTAGCAGTTATCACTGTTGGAAAATGGAATTTAAAACAGGTTTAAGCCAATATTTACTACCTCTCCAAGACAAGCTCATGCAGTATCACACACTTCTGAGAAGTTACTTGATGTAGAACGTACAAAAGAGTTATTTTTTTAATAACCTACATGCTAGCAGTGTTTTTTGAGATCAGTTTAAATTCCAATCATCAAATGTCCCATGTTCCCCACATTTATGTGGTACATAAGGATCACATGAAAAAGGGTCAGATTTTTATGCCACATGACTATGGTCCCCAGGCTCTAAAGTATGCTATCATAACTCAAAGATTCAATTATCTTTGATTTCTAAACCAGCTGTAGTGAACATCTATTTCTCAACTTTCTATACAAAGTCATCCAAAAACTCTAACTTGCCTACCTTAATAAAGAGTAGCTTTGTTGTTCATTTTAACTGTACCGTTTTATCATAGAGTTTGAAAAAAAGAGGCCTGACTTTTTAAAAAGTTTACTGTGTTAACAGAACATTGATCTAATGCACAATAATTCGGCAACCTGTGCATATTATACGTTTGTCAAGTAGCTACGGTCTGTGTTACCACTGACCCAGACAGAGCTGTTTTCAAGTAGAGATGGGAAACATTTTGAATTGTGATCTCTATTAAAAAAAATTGTGATTCTTTATTCATCCAGAATAGAGAGGATCAGAGATGACGTATTTTTGTAGGCCAACCCGGAAGTTAGTGGCGCACGGGTTCCCTCGATTGAAAGCCTATGCATTTTTCCCATTGACACTTGGAAAATCGCAAAAAATAAGCTCTGTGTTTAACAAAGGGTATGACACTTACACGTTTTGTCTATCAAGATCATCTTTACAAGTTAACACAACATTTACATTTTGAAGTCTAAATAAAGTCGTCAGATATAAAAAGCTAACACGAGGCTATAAACAGACTACACTTTGTTCGCTCAATATCAACGTCACCACCAGCAAACCCCAAACAACTTTCTCTAACTTTATTAAAAACATGTTCTCTAATAAGTAATTACTCCATGAATGGATACGCATCTACGTTGTTAGAGATGTGTGCCCATGTTGTATTATTTTGTGACCTATAGACCTATATTATAAAAAAAAACTTTCTACCTCTATTTTTTCCTTTCCTAATGTTCTCTATATACTTGCTTATACTACCTTGACGTTGTATTTGAAACTTTGTATTACTAGCACTTCTCGTGAATATTGCTTAGACGAATCGCTTGCTGTTTTCCTCAATTGTAAGTCGCTTTGGATAAAAGCGTCTGCCAAATGAATAAATGTAATGTAAATGTGAGATTTATATGCGCAATGACATGTAACGTCCCCGCCAAAGGAAGTAGTCTCTTTTAGCAACTTGTTAGCAACCGCCATTTTTAAGACACAATAAGGCTTTAAAAAAAAATCACGAGCGGGTTACAACTGGTGTGTTTTATGTCATAGAATAAAACGTGAAACTATTTAGAGGTTTTGTTAACCACAGACCTTATTTCAGGCGATTTACCAAAAACTCATTCAAAAAAAATCCATAGACTTTAGGGCGATGGAAACGGAAGTCCTAAAATGCAAACTCGCTTCCGGGTTTTGCATACAAAAACACGTAATCTCTGATGTACTCAATTTTGCAGCTGTTTAGCTCGCCTAAAAAATGAAAATTCTCTCATCTTTGACACACCCTAATGTTGTTCCTATCAAAACACAACCTTAAAAAATGAGAAATGTCTTAGATTACATAGTTCACAAGTTTGAAAATAAATTAATTTTGAGCAAGCTATGCCTTTAAACTCAAGATTTAAACTGAAATGTTGCCTTTGTGTTCACATGAATTTACTCCCACATAAAAGTAAAAGTCATTTCTAACAAATACTAAACCAGACGTGCAGAGCATCCAAAAGGAAGTCACTTGCAGTAATGCTGCCTCCATGGAGACGTGAAGAAAAAGGTGGATTAGGATGAAATTAATACTCAGTGCCTTTGAAGATGGTGTCTCTTTCTGGAGCATGAGGGGAAAACACAAAAATAATATTAGCCATTTTTCTTACTGACAGAGACATTGACTTTCAAAATTGTACTCACCAACTCATTTCCACTTATCGGCAGGTCCCAGCGATCCACAATCGAATAGATACAAAAGACTGGACTGCATAATTTAAAAAAGAGTCCATGAGTAAGGTTCAAGATCCTCTCGGTCTAACAAGTGTAACTTTACATGACAGTGGTCAATTTACTTTTCAAATCACCTTTACTTTTTATGCTAAGTTCTTGACCATTAAACTAGCTGGTGATTGTAAAACACAACGGGACTTTAGACCTGATTCTGCTGTCGCAGACAGAGATTTACAGTCTGCTACAAAACCTCCGGTAATGCTGATATATTCATTAACATTACAGAGCGTGTCAAATGCTTTAAATATCAGCCTCATATAACTAACCAAAAGAAACATGTCTGTATATTAAATTACAAAACGACCTTGACCAAACGTCTTGTTATTAGCGGACTTCGTCTGTGTAACGTTAGTGCAGATGCTACAGTCAAAGCACGACAAGAAATGCACCAAAGCAATTCAGGTACTAAATTCCCGTAGCGTGTGCTTGACTAACGTACACGATAACAAAATACATTAACGTTAACTAGAACTACAATTTAACCTAAATATAATATCCTGCGCTAATCGCGATTAGCATGTAACGTTAGCAGTAAAAACCGGGCGGTAACGTTAACTTTTACACTGAAAGCTTACCTTGTGCAGTTATTGCGCGTTGATAAAGGTCTTTGTCCAAATTCCTTTTATAAGTTCTCTATTGACATTTGACAACTAAAATGTAGCCAAAATAATAATTAAGCCGTTAGATGTAAAACAATCCAGGTTAAAACAAACCGACCAAAGTATTACTGAAGACGTCCTCCAGGCGCATAGTACAAATATACTTTGAAACGTTGAAAAGGCGCGCGCTTAATTTTCATTGGCCAGAGATCTGATTGACAGTCAAAACAACCAATCATGCTAATAAACAACAAGGAAAGACAGCCAATAGCGTGGTACCAGTGCAACTATAGGAAATAGTTATTTTAAAAGAAAGATTAGTATTGTGTGTGAATTCAGTGTATATATTTTAAACCTGAAAGATTTCGGCTGGTTGTAAATCAGGTTTAAGAAAATTAAATCACTTAATCAAACCCCTATCCATAATCCTCCAATTTACCCATCACAGACACATGTGCAAAACAGATGCTAATAAAACATGTTTTGGCCAGTTTACACTAGTGAGGTCCAGGAAAAGTTTGTATGTGAGAGTCCTCTGTGTTTTACAAATGTCCATGTTTTTATACTAAATCAAATTCCCTGAAATAATCAAAAAGGCAGCATGTAAGCAACCCTCCGTAAAGGACTGGGGTGGAAACTTAACCTTTGTCCTTTTCACTTTATAAACACTAAAACCTAATGTACTGTACATGAGCCATTCAAGTGCCATTACTAAAGTGTTGAAATTAAGGATGTTTGAATGATGCTGGTCAACAAAGTTCATGCAGGATCATAGCTCTGACATACCGCCTATACAAATTTGCTTACATCAGTAACTGAAAGAATTGCTAACAGCTAAACCACTGCAGTCAAAATATTATATATTATATAGACTTCCAATGATTTTATATCAGGCTTATGATATATTTTATCCCCAACCCTACCCCCAAACCATAAGAAAACAATTATGAGCCTTTTCATGTAATGTTGACCAGTAAAAAGTCCTTATTAATTAGTTGTAATGATATTTTACGGTACGTGTTACTGAGGACAATTGGGCCCTCACAGATAAGTGAGAAACACAAACAAGCACGCACAAGGCTTATAAATTAGCCTGATATAACATCAATAGAAGTCTAATGTAAAGTATGTAATGTCTCCAGTGGGATAGAAAAACATACGTGTGTGTGTGCGTGCGTGCACGTGCATAGGGAGGGAGAGAGTATTGTATTCTCTGTGCATGATGCATGTTCCTCTCACAACCTGTTGGCTTACGGTTAACCCTCTGTCCAGAGTAACACTCATAAGTTCCCAAGTTACAAATTCTATACAAGTTACAATATTTGTCTATACAGACTTTAATTTAACAGCATGTATATGGTTTTGACTGCAGTGGTTTAGCTGTTGTAGAAGATTTTATTAACCAGAAATATAAGGAATCATGCACTAACTAGGCCACCATTGTAGTTCTATAGACTACATTTGACTGTGCAAGCATACCAGATCTTCAGGCCTACTCATGAGGCCATGAAGAATGTATGTTTCCTGTTTCCAATCATATTAGTAGTGTTGCCATTAGTGAGACCATGGTAATGAAGAACATCTGTTTCAAATTATATTAGTAACTCCAAAGACCCCCAAAATTAATTTGACGTGTGTGAGAAGTATATAATATATTATATTGTGTATGTTTTCTCGATCTCGTTTTTTCTTTGGTATTTCCAGGACAGTTACCAACAAAAGATATTAATGGGAAGGCTTTTTTCAATATGCCTTTTCATATTTTTGAAAGAATGAAAAACAATAAATGGTTTACTTCACTATCATTTGTGTTATTCTTTATTCTGACATTATTGACACTTTTATAGTCACCCCACACACATGGAAAAATAATTGTTGCTGCTCTAATGATTTAAAGCTTTTTATTCTTGCTTGACTAAATACTGTTAGGACTATTGCAATCATTGTTTTCCTGACTTTGGCTACTTTTTTCAGGTGTATTGGCATAAGCTTTTACTTACTGTGACATAACTTATTATGTGTGTGACCAGAGGCACAATAAACCTCAAAATCTCAATCTGAAAAACAAAACATTATAATTCCAAGATTTGTGTTTAATTTAACTTATAAATCTAGAATTAAAGTTTAAATGTAAAAATACACATAAAATATAAAACTGAAAAATGTCTGTTAAATTACGAAGGAAAATGTTAAATTGTTAGTATGATCATTTACATTTAATATAATGTACTACATATTAATTTACAGATTTCTATTATGAATTTACATGAATTTGTGTGTAACCGAAGAAAACGGAAAGAATACTGTATAAATAACACTGTTTTTTCATGTAAAAAAAATAGAATTACCGTAATTTGTTATTAATGCCATAACACTTAAAACAACTGTCAAACTGTTAATTTACAGATATTGTTTGTAATTTTACAGTGTTTTAATTATAATTAAAAATTAGGGTAAATTATTGTGAAAAATTTAGAGTAATTCACCGTGAAAATAGGATTTTTTTTACAGTGCATGGTTATCGGCACCCCTGTATTTAATACTTTCTGCAACCTCTATTTGCACGACAAACACCTCTGAGTCTTTTCTTTTATGTCTGATGAGGTTTGAGAATACATTGAGAGTCATCGGGGTCTAATTCTTTGTACAGAATTTCTCCAGATCCTTCAAATATTGGTGCTCCCTCTTCTTCAGTTCATCTCACTCATTTTCTATAGTGTTCAGATCAGGGAACTGGACTGGCTATGGCAGGATCTTGATTTTGTGTTGAATTTGATGGTTGTTTTGAACCAATGTGCTGATGGAAGATCTAACCGCGACACATTGTAGGATTTCTAGAAGAGCAAGTCAGGTTTAGATTTTTGAATCTGTTGGTATTTGATAAAATTCATGATTTCATGTATCTGAATAAGTATCTAAATTCATGTATCTTTCCATCTGTGATATTTGAAGAGTTTTTGGCCACTCAAAATGTTCTCTTTGCTGTGCATTAACACTATATAGACACACATTCTCTTTCAGGCAGATTTACAACATCTCCAGTCCATTAAAACTTCATAATTATTACCCTGATGTTGGAAATGGAATTTGTATTGTTTTAACCATTTAGTTTTAAATCCACTTTCTATCAGAACTATATTCTTTAGTTGTACTCATTGTGATGAATGATTAAGGGGGTTTGGGCTTTGTCTTATTAATATTTATTCTCCTGTGCAACAAGAAGTCATAACTGGACAACATCATGTTTCTAGTCACCTTGGTGTGCTCAGAAAATGTAAATAGTAATGGGAATATATTATGGGAGATATTTTACAATAATTATGGTCAGGGTGTATGAGAGAAAAACTATTTTTTCACAATGTGATATTTCCCCCACTTCAAATTGTTCTACTTGAATGAATTGTTTGAATTTTGTAGATTTTTAAATAAAAGATCAAAACAAGAAACAATGCAGATTTATTTTTACAGCCTTCTTTGCTCATATTTACCAAGGGTGTCCTAACTTTTTCACATGACTGTGTATAGTAGCTTATCCCTGGTTTTAAGAAAACATGTACTCAGCTTTGTACATTTGACCTTGTCAGTTTTCTGGCCTTTTCAGCGCAGCCTTTGCGCTTTCTATTATCCATGGTTTTCCTCGCATATCTCTTACAACAGACTTGAGTTAAAAGATGATTACTTCATCGTTAACCAGCATGCTGCACTCTGTGAAAGGGGCTGCCCACTCTCTCTCAACAAGAGCTTCCTCTCTCCCTGGGCATTTCTCTTGGCAACCTTCTGCACTCTGCAGTGACACCACCCATAACCTTCTGCATTTTCACCCGATGGTGTGTTGCCTTCCCGGGGTCAGTGAAGCGGATCAATCCCCTAGTTCCTGTGTCGCAGAGTCTAGAGGCCTGTTTAGAGCTCCTCAGCCTATTGGGTTGGCTAGTGAGGACGATCCACCTTGGCTATGCGATCCAGTCTGCCATACCCTCGCCCAAGATTGGGGGCATTCTGTTTTCCTCCATTCAAGGTGAGATTGCCTCTGTGGCGCAAACAACCTGTCCCTCAGTATGGAGAAGACAAAGGAGGTTGTGATGGACTTTAGGAGAAACTCAACTGACCACCCCTTACTGACTATCGACAGCACAACTGTGGTCAGCAGCACAAAATCCAAGGGGTGCACATCACAGAGGATCTAATCTGGACCACGTCACTCTTAAAGAAGGCACAACAATGTCTACACTTCCTCCACCAGCTAAAAAGACCAAGTCTCCCACCAACCATCCTCATCACATTCTACAGGGGAACGTGCTGACCAGCTGCATCACTGTCTTGTATGGGAACTGTAGTGCAGCAGACCGCACGACCCTTCAGATGACAGTAAACACTGCTGAACAGATCATTTGTGCCTCCCTCCCCTCGATTCTGGACATTTTCCGTGCACACTGCTCCAGCAAAGCCAACAGTATCTAGACCCCACCCACCCCTCCCATCTCCAACCATGAGGAAGATGGTACCAGAGCATCAGAGCATACTCTTCCTGACTCAACAGCTTTTTCACCCAGGCTGTGAGAGCCCTGAACTCAAATCAACCCGCCCCCCCCGTGAAACAAGTAACGATAATGAGCCGAAGAGAGCACACATCACTTTTCTCTTTGCCAGGTTACATTGGCTCCCTATAGTTGCTTGCATCAATTTCAAAGCTCTGCTCCTGGCCTTGAAAACCACCACTGGTTCGGCCCTTACCTTCACTCATTTATACAGACTTATGTACCAGCAGTCGTGGCCCAGTAGTTAGAGAGTTGGACTCATGACCAGAAGGTTGCTGGTTTGATTCTCAGGGCTGGTGGGTAACGGCTGAGGTGCCTTTGAGCAAGGCACCTAACCCCCACTTGCTTACTATACAAAATGTACAAATGTATAGTACAATGTAATGTAAGTCGCTTTGGATAAAAGTGTCTGCCAAATGCATAAATGTAAATGTAAATGTACCCTCCAGATCCCTGCGCTCTGCCAATGAGCAAAGTCTTGTGGTGCCATCCCAAAAAGAGAAAACATCACTCTCATAGACCTTCTCTGGATCTGTTCTGCGTCTGTGGAATGATCTGCCTGTTGCAACAAGATCTGCAGATTCTGTAGCCATCTTTAAGAATCGGCTAAAAACACATCTCTTCCTCCAACACCTGACTCACTACAGAGTTCTTTTTCTATCTTTTCTATCATAAAAAAATACCTTAGCTTCATATATTGTGGTAGGCTTTATGAAACCAGTTTTACTGCACTTATGTATGTTCTGTCATTGTGTTGTTTGTGCTTTGGATAAAAGCATCTGCTAAATGACAAAATATAAATATAAATGTAAACCCCATACAAACCCCCCCTACCTCCTGGAACACAGACCATCTCATCTCCCCCACAAACATTGAAAAACGGTCTGAAGGTATTTTTTTTTACAATTCTGAGTGTGCTACTCACAAGTAAGTGGGCTCTAAAAACCACCTGTAGAAACACACTAGACACTGTCCATACAAACACTACTGTGTGCACATAATGTACATAATCTTACATTATGTACTCAATAACACATGTATGTTTGCATGCTTGCACTACAAATCATCTTGCACTGTCCTTGCAATGTTTTCCCTGTTTACAATGTTTCCTTGCACATGTAAAATTTGCATATATAGTATACTTATAGTCAGACTCTCTCAGTAAGTTAGTAGGTTAGTTTGTGTATAGGTTTATGTAGCACTGTGGTCCTTTGAGGCACAACATTTTGTTCCACTGTATATGCCCACATGTAGCCTAGCAGAATGACAATAAAGCTTGACTTGACTTAACACTACATTTTAGAAATAACCCTCCCAACATACATTATTTGGGACTTAGACAAAGAAATACAGCTGTTGTCAAAAATGCTGTCCAAGTTTGGAAAAGACAAAACTTGTTTCTTATTCAGACATTTTATTAGTGGTGTAATAAAAGTTCTGTATGTGTGTTGTGTTTGGAGTGTAAACTGAAGCTCAGCTTTAAGAAGAATTTCAACAAAACACTAGTAACTTTTAAGATTTTTGTTATGGTCACCCTTTTGCTTTACTATTAATTTCTTTGAATATGAGATACTGATACAAGCTCCACTGTAGCTTGCCAGATAACACACCTCGTATTCTTCCAGCATTTTGTGAGTGTGTTTTGCACGAGAGAGAGAGAGAGAGAGACAGAGAGAGAGAGAGAGAGAGAGAGAGCTGACTCCAGCAGTCTTCTTCTACTGGCCTGTGACCTGTGAAGTGCCTTGTTAAATCCACCTCTACTCAGTCAAAGCTCAGTCTCATTTGCATGAACGTATGCATGTAAAGAAAGCGTCATCCATCTGCAGATAGTCAATGAAATATTTAATGAAGTCAGGTGCAGATGTAAATAATTCAGCCGTATTGAGTGGCCCGTGGGAGAGCAGATTCAACACTGAATCATGTGTGTCTGAAGCAAACTTGCACTGTACAACCACATCCTCTGCTTTGCACACCTTTGATATAACAACAGTGCTGTTGTCAAGGTATGGATGTGTAGCATTTTCATGCTTTAATTCATTTTCATGGTACTGTGTGTGTGTTTGAATGTGAGGGAACAATCCGCTGTTAAAGATTGGTTTTAAGCAGACATTAACAGTGTTCAGACATACTCATGATTCTCATATAATCAATTACTCTTCTGCTTATCCTGGGCTTGTTTCTTACATATCTCTCTGACCTACTATCTCCTTATATCCCTTCCAGAAGTCTTCAGTCATCTGGTGGTGAACTTATTTGTGTACCGAGATCATCTATGGGGGGAATATCTTTTTCTGTTATGGCTCCTAAACTTTGGAACTCATTACCCTTGTCTCTTAGGATAACTGAGACACTACATGAATTTAAGTCCAAACTCAAAACCTGTTCAACCAATACTATCGGTCATAATGTGTTTATTCTGAACTGCTATTGCGCTGTTACTGCGATATGCTGACTTGGCAAATTGGCAAATTGATTAGGATTATTATTACTATAGTCATATGATATTGTATGTATGAATTTACTTTTATTATTATTAATTAGCCTACAATAACTAAATCAACTAGAATTGAACTGGAAAGTCTACAATTTATATACAAAAAAAAAAACTGTAGAGGAAGGTACTGTGATATGATTTTTTTCTTTTAATGAACCAACAAGCTTTTTTCAATCAGTGATCTCGAAAAAAGTGTGTGTTTATTTAAGTTACACTGAGTGCAAATTAAAAAACGATAAATAACAACTATAAATAGCTGCTGCCAATAATTAATTATGGAACATGAAGTTAAATTGGTAAAATGTTTATTATCAAGTTTCCAAAAAACTTTAAAGGTCCAGTGTGTAGTTTTTTGGAGGCTCTATTGACATAAATGCAATATAATATACATAACTATGTGTTCAGATGTGTATAAAGACCTTACATAATGAAGCGTTTTGTTTTTCTTACCTTAGAAAGAGCTGTTTCTACCTACATACACCGCAGGCTCACCATGTTGGTTCTACGGCTGTTAGTAGCGTTCATCTCATTACAGTCACTCATAACAGGTCAAATCACAATTTTGACATTTTTTTCAGAAGTAATGGGACAGTGTATCTGGAACCACTTCATACTTGTGCATTCAACTTAATTATTCAAAATCATTTTTATAATTTTCAAAAAACAGCAGCATATTTTGTACAGTACAGTTTCATGACATGAATTGATAAGCAGAGGTATGTCTATTTACAATGACTTCTAAACATGTTTAGCTTTCCATCAGGGCAGGCTAGATGATTCCCATGGGAATGATAATGAAGGGGTAAGTTGAGAACCACAAAGCCCAATGATAATGGCCAACAGGTCAGCAGTTTCTGTGTTTAGATTAGATTTAGATTAGATTCAACTTTATTGTCATTACACATGTACAAGTACAAGGCAACGAAATGTAGTTTAGGTCTAACCAGAAGTGCAATAAGCAAGTGCAGGATATACAGTTGTGCATAAATACAGAATAAAGCAAAAATTATGAAGAATTTACAAGTGGGAATGTACTATGAACATTATATACAGATGGTTATTTACTAAAAACAGAAATTTACTGATGGATATGTACAATATAAATTAGACTATGCAGAACAGTAGTGCAAATGAGTATAAAGTGTGCATAAATGATGGACAGCAGCTATTAAGTTAAAGTAAACAGTGCAGTAGATGAGTTATTGCAGTATTCAGTACATAGTACTGAAGTGCAAATGATGCAGTATATGTATAATAGTCCAGTAGTGCAAATGATGCAGTATAGTATAAATAGTCCGGTAGAGCAAGTAAACATGTAGTACATGTGTAGACAGTCCAGTCGTGTGCTTGACAGGCCTGTAGTGCAATAACAAAACAATATAGCAGCATTAAGTTAGAGGTATATGAGGGGGTTGTGGAATCAGTGGGGGGTAGAGTTCAGTAGGCAAACAGCTCTGGGAAAAAAGCTGTTTTTCAGTCTGCTAGTCCTAGTCCGGAGGCATCTGAGGCGCCTGCCGGAGGGCAGGAGAGAAAACAGTCTGTGGGCAGGGTGAGAGGAGTCCTTTAGAATGCTGCGAGCTCGACGCAGACAGCGTTTCCTCTGGATGTCCTCCATGGATGGAAGTGGAGTCCCTGTGATGCGTTGGGCGGTTTTCACCACCCGCTGCAGTGCCTTGCGCTCTGCAACAGAGCAGCTCCCATACCAGGCTGTGACACAGTTGGTTAGGATGCTCTCTACTACGCAGCGGTAGAAGTTCACCAGGATAGCTGAAGACAGTTGGTTCTTCTTCAGGGTCCTCAAGAAGAAGAGGCGCTGGTGAGCCTTCTTGACCAGGCTGGAGGTGTTGGTGGTCCAGGACAGGTCCTCCGAAATATGGGTCCCCAGAAACTTGAAGCTGGAGACACGCTCAACAGCCATCCCGTTAATGTGGATGGGGTCATGTGTGCCTCCTCTCTCCTTCCTGAAGTCCACGATGAGCTCCTTTGTCTTGGAGGTGTTAAGGAGCAGGTTGTTGTCTGAGCACCATGTGGCCAGGTGCCGGACCTCCTCCCTGTAGGCCGTCTCATCGTTGTTGCTGATGAGACCAATCACTGTAGTATCGTCTGCAAACTTAATGATGGCATTAGATCCATTCACAGGCCTGCAGTCGAGTGTGAAGAGGGAGTAGAGAAAGGGGCTCAGAACACAGCCCTGTGGTACGCCAGTGTTAAGTGTGATGGTGGTGGAGCAGATGTGGCCTGACCTAACAAGCTGAGGTCTGTTTGTCAGGAAGTCCATAATCCAGTTGCAAATAGAGGTGTTAATGCCCAGGTTCCCAAGTTTGGTGATTAACTTGGAAGGGATGACAGTATTGAATGCAGAGCTGAAGTCAACAAACAGCATTCGTGCATAAGTGTTTTTATTGTCCAAGTGTGAGAGCACAGAGTGCAGTGCTATGGAGACAGCATCTTCTGTGCTCCTATTGCTGCGGTAGGCAAACTGGTATGGGTCCAGTGTGGACGGAAGGGAGTCCTTTAGGTGAGCCAGGACCAGCCGCTCAAAGCACTTCATAACAATGATGTTTAACAAACAAACAATGTTTAATGATGAAGGTTACATCAGATATGAGTAAAGAGTGTCAAATGACTGTTTTGCCATCATGATCTATGTTAATATACACACATCTTATCTGAAGGCCATGACAGAGGAAAAATGTATTTAACTGATCAAAAATGGGTTCTAAAATAAAAAAGGTTACAGTATGAGCAACTGGTCAGCATAATAATAACATATTAGTAATACATTCGGAAAAGGTGTCAGACACATTTTTTAAAAAACATTTGTGGTTTGACTGTGACTATCGAAACATTTTTCTGCTTCTAGAGCATCCCAACCAGACCAACAAAGCAACGCATTTTTTACCCTTGGTTGATGGAGGCATTGTCTTTATTTATTTATTTATTTGCAATTGCATTTTGTGACACACACACACACACACACACACACACACACACACACACACACACACACACACACACCGGGTTTCAATGCTTTATGGGGACACAGACATATCCTCTAGCCCTCTAAAATGTCAAAACAAAACAAAAAATGACTGTGGTTGCTTTGTTTCTGGGGGGACATTTGGTCCACACACTGTAGGTTTACCAGGACACACGCAAACACATTTACCTTTTACACATACACTCGACATGTCAGCTGTTAAAACAAAACTAAGCTCAGGATTGTATTGTCTGGGCGCACATTCAGCATTGTTCAAGCAACAATTAAATTTAATAGATGGCAAACTGTGTTACTGGTGTAAAACAGAATCCGTCACCTCGCTTGAACTCACACTGGGCCTCAGAAGAGAAGATCGGTGCCAGCAGAAGAAATATTTGCATGCTATCTATAGACAATGATTTATGAGGCAGTACAATAATGAGTCCTTGGTGAGTATCCCAAACCAGAAAATACTTTACAGATTATAATGTTGAAGATTCTGTCTTACTATCACAATGACACCTTTCTGAAACTCATCCAGCGCTCTGGACGGGATCTGCTCCTCCAAATTAACATCATTACATTTGAAATGAGACCAAAACCATCAACTACGTAGACTGCAAACCCTGCCAATCTTCCTCTAGGTTTATAAGTTGTGCTTGTTTTTAAATGATCAAAGGTTGCTATTTTTACTGCCTTTTGGTCTCCATCAGATCCTCTGATCCCCAGAGAAACAAGATGACACCTTTTTGACACCTGTGTATCCGTGTGTTGTTTAGACCAGAGTCCCACTCTTTTAACATGGTGTATCAAGATAAGCTGGATTCATTTTCATTTTCTAGAAATAACTAGTAAGTTTAAAGGAACGAACTATATGATATCATCAGTAGTTTTGACTGGTAGATTGCTACTGTACACTATTATGCTGACAAAGTCATTCAATAGTAGCACTGCATTCAGACATACTTTTTTGTCAATCCAGATAAGGGTCTTTTACTGCAAAAAATGAATTTCTTAGTAGATTTGTTGGTAACACTTTACATTAAGGTTCCATTTGTAAAGCATTTACAAAGGTGTTTACAAATGCATTATAAACCCTCAATATGCAGTTATAAATAGATGAATAAAAAAGGGTGACTAATGAAATGCCTGCCAAATAGTGAGCCATTTTTAACTCATGTTATAAATGCCTAATAAATGTATTTATTCATACGTTTGTGACTCAAAGCTAGATTTATGATTATATAATTTGCAAAATAGACTGTTTTAGTGAGAATAGGGGGTGTTTTTTCCCCAACCATGATGATTGGTGCCACTCATGATGCAAGGTGTTACTGTACTATGTATGTCTTTTGGTTCTCTGTAAAACGCCTTCAGGTCATGATGCTTATCCACAGCAGTTAAAAATGACTGATATATTTTGTTTTTCAATAACTGTTTTTATACTTCTCAAGTTCCTCAATAACACTAAAGACAAACATGGTGACATATTTAAAATAATCGCTGTATTGGAGGCTGTGTGGAGAGAATCCTGGTTTAATTCTTGGTGAATCACAATCACAGTCCTAATAAGAAAGAAAAACTTACAAATGCAAACAAGTGTGTGTGCCATTTAAAGTATTAGGAGCATATCACCTTTAATGCATTAAATGACTTGAATAACCAACAATCTGTACACATCATATTTAATATATAATGATTAAATAGTACAGGCAAAACACAATACTTCCACATTTCCATTTGTACAAAAAACAACTTCTGCAAATGAAACACAAATACTATTAACATACATACTGTTGTCCATGTCCATAAAAATATTTAAATAAATTTTTAACAAATGTAAAAACTAATGTTTTATCTCCAAATTAGGCTATATTGGACACACAATAACATATAACATTAAGCATTCTATTATTTAATATGTATAACAATTTTGTATTTCTTGATTTGGTTCTGTTAATTGTTATATCTTTATATGTATTTTTTTTTATAGTTCGGAAAAATATCTTGCTAATCACAATCTAACACAATGCAGGAATTGTTTTAAAGTACTAGCAGATATTGTCACTGTGCAATGCTTACTCGCTTAATTAATATTACTAGTTTAAGCGGGCATAACACACACAGTTTCTGCCAATCTCATATTAAACTTGAGTACCTATACAGTAGTATTGGAACCAAATTGCATACGTTGTATCATCGAAGAGTATTTAGTTTGATCTAAAAGAGAAATGCAGCTGTACGATTATTTCCGGACAAACGCGAGCTGCTGGAGGCAGGCAGGGGGGACGGAACAACAGTGCACACACACAATAACATTACATCATTGCATTAATCCCTTCGTGTTGTTAAAATTATGCATTTACGCACCGAATGCCAACAAAACACACACATATGACTTAGTTTCACTTACCGGTTACCTCGTACGATTCATGTCCGGCACCTTTTAGCACTGGGACCGTGCCATCTATGAGTTTCAAAAGATTTCCAAATCCATTTACATTTATACATTTGGCAAATGCTTTTATCAATCACATCAGACTAGACCATCTGACAAATTACATCAGACTAGACCATCTGACCAATCACATCAGACTAGACCATCTGACCAATCACATCAGACTAGACCATCTGACCAATCACATCAGACTAGACCATCTGACCAATCACATCAGACTAGACCATCTGACCAATCACATCAGACTAGACCATCTGACCAATCACAGCAGACTAGACCATCTGACAAATTACATCAGACTAGACCATCTGACCAATCACATCAGACTAGACCATCTGACCAATCACATCAGACTAGACCATCTGACCAATCACATCAGACTAGACAATCTGACCAATCACAGCAGACTAGACCATCTAACCGATCACATCAGACTAGACCATCTAACCGATCACATCAGACTAGACCATCTGACCAATCACAGCAGACTAGACCATCTGACCGATCACATCAGACTAGACCATCTGACCGATCACATCAGACTAGACCATCTGACCGATCACAGCAGACTAGACCATCTAACCGATCACATCAGACTAGACCATCTGACCAATCACAGCAGACTAGACCATCTGACCGATCACATCAGACTAGACCATCTGACCAATCACATCAGACTAGACCATCTGACCAATCACATCAGACTAGACCATCTGACCAATCACATCAGACTAGACCATCTGACCAATCACATCAGACTAGACCATCTGACCAATCACATCAGACTAGACCAACTGACCAATCACATCAGACTAGACCATCTGACCGATCACATCAGACTAGACCATCTGACCAATCACATCAGAGTAGACCATCTGACCAATCACATCAGACTAAACCATCTGACCGATCACATCAGACTAGACCATCTGACCGATCACAACAGACTAGACCATCTGACCACATCAGAATAGACCATCTAACCACATTAGACTAGACCATCTGACCGATCACATCAGACAAGACCATCTGACTAATCACATCAGACTAGACCATCTGACTAATCACATCAGAGTAGACCATCTGACCAATCACATCAAACTAGACCATCTGACCAATCACATCAGACTAGACCATATGACTGATCACATCAGACTAGACCATCTGACCGATCACATCAGACTACTAGACCATCTGACTGAAAACACCATCTGACTGATCACATCAGACTACTAGACCATCTGACTGAAAACAGCAGACTAGACCATCTGACTGATCACATCAGACTACTAGACCATCTGAATGATCACAGCAGACTAGACCATCTGAATGATCACAGCAGACTAGACCATCTGACTAATCACATCAGACTACTAGACCATCTTACTGATCACAGCAGATTAGACCATCTGACTGATTACAGCAGACTAGACCATCTGACCGATCACAGCAGACTAGACCATCTGACCGATCACATCAGACTAGACCATCTGACCGATCACATCAGACTACTAGACCATCTGACTGATAACAGCAGACTAGACCATCTGACTGATCACATCAGACTAGACCATCTGACCGATCACAGCAGACTAGACCATCTGACTGATCACAGCAGACTAGACCATCTGACTGATCACAGCAGACTAGACCATCTGACTGATCACATCAGACTTGAACGACTACCGCCCTGTAGCACTGACACCCATTGTCATGAAGTGCTTTGAGCGGCTGGTCCTGTCACAACTGAAGGACTTTCTGCCATCCACATTGGACTCACACCAGTTTGCCTACCGCAGCAATAGGAGCACAGAAGATGCAGTTTCCATGGCACTGCACTCTGTGCTCACACATCTGGACAATAAGAACACTTATGCACGTATGTTGTTTGTTGACTTCAGCTCAGCATTCAACACTATCATCCCATCTAAGTTAATTGCTAAACTTGAAGACCTGGGCATTAACACCCTATGCAATTGGATTATGGACTTTCTGACCAAAAGACCACAGCTGGTGAGATCAGGCTCCATCTGCTCCACCACTATCACACTCAACACTGGTGTACCACAGGGCTGTGTGCTAAGCCCCTTCCTCTTCACCTCCGACTGCAAGCCTGTGAACGGATCTAACTCCATCATCAAGTTTGCGGACGACACTACGGTGATTGGTCTCATCAGCAACAACAATGAGACGGCCTACATGGAGGAGATCCAGCACCTAGCCACATGATGCAACAACAATAACCTGCTCCTTAACACCTCCAAGACAAAGGAGCTCATTGTGGACTTCAGGAAAGAGTCAAGAGGCACACATGACACCATCCACATCAATGGGATGGCTGTTGAACGTGTCTCCAGTTTCAAGTTCCTGGGGATCCACATCTCAGAGGACCTGTCCTGGACTACCAACACCTCCAGCCTGGTCAAGAAGGCTCACCAGCGCCTCTTCTTCCTGAGGACACTAAAGAAGAATCGGCTGTCCTCGGCTATCCTGGTGAACTTCTATCGCTGTGCAATAGAAAGCATCCTGACCAACTGTGTCACAGTCTGGCATGGGAGCTGCTCTGTTGCAGAGCGCAAGGCACTGCAGCGGGTGGTGAAAACCGCCCAGCGCATCACAGGGACTCCACTTCCAACCATGGAGGACATCCAGAGGAAACGCTGTCTGTGTCGAGCTCGCAGCATTCTTAAGGACTCCTCTCATCCCGCTCACAGACTGTTTTCTCTTCTGCCCTCCGGCAGGCGTTTCAGGTGCCTCCGGACCAGGACCAGCAGACTAAAGAACAGCTTTTTTCCCAGAGCTGTCTCTTTATTGAACTCTGCCCCTCACTGATCCCACTGCCCCTCATATACTGCTACACTCCTCTCTCCCCCCTTACTGCACACCTGACTTCACTCGTTACTTGCACTACAAGACTGCTCATTTGCACTGCCAACTGTTCATTTACAGTACCGACTGTTTACTATGCATCTTGCACTCCTACACTTCAACTGAAATATGCAATAACTTCTTCAATTGCACTGTTACTTAGATAGCTTCTGTCCATAATTTATTTGCACTGCTCTATCCATTGCTCACCATAGCCTAACTTATCATTGTATACATCCACCTGTAAATTTCTGTTTATAGTAATAGCCATCTGTATATTATGTTCATAGTATATATCCATCTGTTAATTTCTGTTTATAGTAAGAGACATCTCATTTCGTTGCCTTGTACTTGTACATGTGTAATGACAATAAAGTTGAATCTAATCTAATCTAATCTAATCTAATCTAATCTAATCTAATCTAATCTAATCTAATCTAATCTAATCTAATCTAACTACTAGACCATCTGACTGATCACAGCAGACTAGACCATCTGACCGATCACAGCAGACTAGACCATCTGACCGATCACATCAGACTAGACCATCTGACCGATCACATCAGACTAGACCATCTGACCGATCACATCAGACTAGACCATCTGACTGATCACATCAGACTAGACCATCTGACTGATCACAGCAGACTACTAGACCATCTGACCGATCACATCAGACTAGACCATCTGACTGATCACAGCAGACTACTAGACCATCTGACTGATCACAGCAGACTAGACCATCTGACTGATCACAGCAGACTACTAGACCATCTGACCGATCACAGCAGACTAGACCATCTGACCGATCACAGCAGACTAGACCATCTGACCGATCACATCAGACTAGACCATCTGACCGATCACATCAGACTAGACCATCTGACTGATCACAGCAGACTACTAGACCATCTGACTGATCACATCAGACTAGACCATCTGACCGATCACAGCAGACTAGACCATCTGACTGATCACAGCAGACTAGACCATCTGACTGATCACAGCAGACTACTAGACCATTTGACTGATCACAGCAGACTACTAGACCATCTGACTGATCACATCAGACTAGACCATCTGACTGATCACAGCAGACTAGACCATCTGACCGATCACATCAGACTAGACCATCTAACCGATCACATCAGACTAGACCATCTGACTGATCACATCAGACTAGACCATCTGACCGATCACATCAGACTAGACCATCTGACTGATCACAGCAGACTAGACCATCTGACTGATAACATCAGACTAGACCATCTGACCAATCACATCAGACTACTAGACCATCTGACTGATCACATCAGACTACTAGACCATCTGACTGATCACAGCAGACTAGACCATCTGACTGATCACAGCAGACTAGACCATCTGACTAATCTCAGCAGACTACGCTAGCGGAAAGGCAGGGATTAGACAGATGAATCACAGAAGAGTCATTTGAGAGTCAGTCAAGAAGTAAGGTAATATTAAATGCTTATTACAAAGTAATTGTGTTCATGTATGTACATAAAATTGTTGTCAGACACTCCATAAACCATAGTAGGCCCTTAAAAATCACAAGCTATTTACTTTTTTAAAGAAAGTGTTACCATAATTGTGTTGCTGTGCTTTTGAAACCCCGTTTCTCCATATGTTGTCTTATTTGTGCCATAAATCATTATTTAATATTTACCTTCTAGGAAAGCTCGGATTTATGTTTTGCATTGTAGTCAATAGTGAAGGGCTTGTTAATGTGTCTTCAGTGTTAATGTTGTGTTGTCAGACATTATTTTAAGTAAGTTAAGTGTCTATGGTTAAAGATGACAGCATGTAAGTACTTTTACTTTGATTTAGATGACAGAGAGCTCACTCAATGTGTTCCTGTAGCTCAGCTGCAGGATAATTTAATCCCCGTGCACACAAACATACTGATAAAAATATGATCCAATTTAAAGTGTTTCAACACATATTTTTTTTATGTATTACGTAAAAACAGTGTCAACAGTACGCACGCACGCACGCGCACACACAGCAGACATGTTGGGGGTGAAAAAACTAAATGTTATGTCAGTTATCTTCTGTGTATCGGGCACCACAAGATCAAGTTTCTAAATATCACCTTGCTATTGGTATGTAAATGTCGGCAGTAATATGGAACATGCTTACGGCTGTGAAAACATTTAGAGGCCGTTTTCAACTGGAACTGGCTGTTTGTTTACACAAAAATGGCATTTCAGCGGACTGAAAACGCAAAACTTTTGAAAACAGGTTTTTGAAAAATGCCATTATCATCTCCATGTAAACTGCAAGACAGAACTCTCTGAAAACGGTGAAGTCACGTGCATGCGTATTACGTGTTCAGTCGCGCGAGTATAACCAAAACAATATGGAGGCCTCCGGTACTATGGGCTTGTGTCACACAACATACGTGTTAACGTTTCCCCAACAAAAAGTGAATTTATTGCACCACTAAGACCGACGGAGACACATTACTTACTTTCGCCAGACTTTAGATACACATATACGAGGACCAAGTGTATTAAAAAGCACTTTAAAAGTTGTATAACTGTGCATGTGCCCAGGCACGTCGGGTTTCTTTTGCCTGGCATGCATACTACAGCGTTTTTATGCGTTTCCAGGATCCTTGTAAATGGCGATCGCTTTAATAACTATGTCGTGTGTACGTGAAACTTTTTAAAAACGCGAAGGAAAAATGTTTCAGTTTTTTTGCGTGTAAACGCACTCCTAATGTGCATAACAAAACTGAGAACATGTACCGTTTGTTTACCGTACATCAACAGCAAGAAAAAAAAAACTCACCCTCAGTTTAGCAAGCCATGACTCCAACCATATGTCTGTCTCTACTGGGCCGTACGTCTCAGCATCCCTCTATTCTTCACTCCTCTAGCGGGACGGGTACCAGGGGAAAGGCTGTCCGATTAAATCAGCCTCTGCTCACTGCCACTGAGCACTGGGATCCAGGGGAGCTCCTCTGCCTAACGTCCCATGAAAACACTCCATTCAGAAGCTATTAAAGTCTATGCCTGTATTAAACTCATCCGCTAGAGAACAGCAGGTTAAAGAGACGGGAGGAGCCGGCCTGTGATAACATTCCTTACACACAGAGAACAGTGCTTGCCTTACAGTCCAGTGAGACTAATGCTGGACTGGATCATGACGGAAGGGAATTAAATATCTGATAAAAAAACTAAAAGGGTTTTTAGAACTGGGATTAATACATGAACCGTCACCATTGTGCTCTTATTTGAGATCCTGCATCGACCGATCTGTAAGAGTGGTCAAACATTTGAAATAAGAACCGCTGGAGAGCAGAGCTGCACTACTGCTATAGACGGTTTTAAAGCAACAGCTTAAACAAACCTTACTACACGTGCATGCTTTGTGGCCCAAACTTAACTGCCGGTACACATCCGCAAAGCATAGAGTCCCGCAGATTATTTCTGATAACAAACTAAAGAAATAACAAGTAAATGACATAAACTAGTAAGATAAAAGTATGTCTAGCCAGTATTATGTAAGAACCGTTGCTTTGCTAAACTTAAATGGGTCAAATTACATGGCTGAAACGAACATTATTGTGTGTATTTAATGTAATGCATGCAGTTAACAAAAGTAACAATGGCAGTATTAATGATAACATGTACAATCCACCTTAAAATAAGATACTAAAGATTGTATAAATAACCAAAAAGATGTAATGGATCTAATATCTGCAGGTAAATTATTCCAATCTATGGGTGTTTTAAACATAAATGCTCTTTTTCCAATTGTTTTTTTTGCATCTGGAGCATGAAAGTAAATCTGAACAGAATGCCTAACTTGATAATTTAATGAAAAAGTTACAAAATATTGTTTCAGATAACTGGGATAATTAAAATAAATACATTTAAATACAAACTGAAGCCACTGAAAATGTCTTCTAACATACAGAGATGACCATTTGAGTGCATTGTACATTGTACAATGATAAGTAAAAAAAGAACATCCCAAAACAAATCTGCAAACTCTATTATATGCTATGTTAAGTGAAGCAAGATCTGATTTTGATGACGTTTGATAAACCACATCATAATAATCAAAAACATGCACTGTAAAAATTAAATGTGCCTCAAATATCCTCTTGTGTACTCAAAGAACCTTAAACAGTATTTTAAGTGCTTCAAAGCTCTTTTTCTCATAATGGGGTTATTGGTGGAACCATCTATAGTCTTGGTGCTTCTTCCAGGAACTTGCAAGATTCTTGAATTACCCCATATTCAGTTCTAAGGTTCTGGAGTCACCTTTTCACTACACTGGAACCTCAAAGTGCTTTGCGGGTTGTTGGAGGAACTCAAATTCTAAAAAATGGTAAAAAACATGTAAGTGGTTCCTGGAGAATCTCTCTTGTACAAGACAGCATCTACAGTAGATGAACCCAAACATTTCTGCATGAAATCGAATAGTCCAGAGTTCGTTTTTTGGTCCCATCTATGAACATACATTTAAAAATCATGCACATGATTAGAAAAGGCTAATCATTATTGTAAACATTCTTTCTCAGCAAGCTTGAGATTTTGAATTATTTCATTTTTCCTACTATTGAGATTATAAAAAATGAAGACAAAACATTTTTATTGTAGCCTACACTAGATCCTAATTCACTGAAATCTGTTAAAAAATGTAAACGTTGTTGTGCTTTTTTTCTCTATTTCCTGTGTTAATAGTTCAGTCCCGCCTATTGTCGCAGTGTAGGACAGGTGTCTTCAACATTGGTCTGTGTGTTGAACTTTCCCAGATCTGCACAGACAGATCACCGCATGACAAAATATATACGGCATTAGAAAAGCATTTCTAAAGCATATTGAGCAGTCAGTTTAGCTCACAGCTCACACTGTTGATGTCATCCGCCGATCGGTCTGTGATCAAACATCTGTCTGCGATACGAGGCGGACGCGCTACTTGTGTTCCGCTCGCGCGACAGGCGGGATTTCAAAATAACACTCTTTCCTTAACATGACAACCTGTTTGTATGACTGACTGTCCCATAAAAGGTGAGTAAAGTCAAAATATTTAAATAATACTATTTATATACATGTATACTTTGACACGTCTAATTGCATGACAGTTTTGTGATGTTTTAACTGTTTATTTAGTAATAGGACCAGTGTAACTTAGACAGCGCTTGATTTAGCCGAGATGCTAACAAACATGAAGCTTTGTGGGGCTAACGGGGTAACTGTTATTGTTAAATCACAAACAATAACTTAAAGTCCCTTTTAACTATTATTATGTTTACTTTTAATTAATGTAGCGCTTTTTTGCGTTGTCCTTGTTGTTTGTGTTAAATCGTTTCCTCGCCCATGTTACATAAATTGTCTGCAATGTACTTTATATTTTTTAATGATATTCAGTTGTGTTTTTATCTTTTTCCTCAGAACTTTCAATATTTTCCAATTAACATGTTTCGTTGAGCAGCAAAAAAATTTAAGTAGGCTATTATATTTATTATAATATTGCACATTATCAGTTTTTATTATTATATTATTTGTAATATGTCTTTGACAATGAAAAAATCTGAATAAAGTTTAAAATTGGATTACCGTTATTGCTATAAATATTATACTCCTTATTAACCATAGACCAAACCAGTGATATTGTAATATTTTGTTTATTGTTACTATTGTAAACCAATTTGTGAAGTGTTAAATGAATAAATGTGATGTTTTGTGAGATGTTATCTAAATAAATCCCTCTTTTTGTCTCCATGTCTTATTCCCGGCAGGGACACCCAAGGCCAGCAGACCCAGCTTCAGCCCACCCTGATGCTCATCCTTGCACAGCCTGGGACATTTAAGGCCAACAGGCACAGCTCCGTTCTCTTTTTGTCATAATTATATTCTTTATATATACTGTATGTGAAGCGACTTTGCAATAATGCAAAATGTGCTTCAGAAATGATTTTGACTTTGACTACATGGATCCTCACACCACCTGATAATAGTTGGAAACCCATTTGAAGAAGACAGCATTGTGTTTTTCTTGCTAGAAAGGATTACAATATTACCATGGGTAAGGTCTTGCTATGAGAAACAATTTGTTTTGCTGGATGCTCAGAAGCAAAGCATCAAGTTACCTTTAGCTGTCTTGAGTCTTAACAATTATGTCAAATGTCTCATGTAAATATTATCATATCCAGTGAAAATGTTACTGATTGTATATTGTGGTAAATTTGATTTGCCTGAAATATTAGTACCTGAAATATTTCTGTATTATATTTAAAGTTAAGTCAAATGATTTGGTTACAGATTTGTTAAGATGAAAAAGTATTAATTTATAACAATATAACCTACACAATATTAACTATGCCTGTGATTTCATGCATTTAGAATTGTAATTGACTATTCGAATACTGAATATTTTTTCAATGTAAATTGTTTTCAATAAACAGTTTCCTTTGTATTTGGTTTTAGTATTTCTGCTTTTTAAAATATAGTGAATAGGATAAACCACGAAAAGGTGGTTCCAGATAATTTTAATAAAAGGGTTCCTTAAAAAGCCTTGAAGGTTCCTCAGAGAACCGCCCTCTGTGAAACGGTTCCTTGAGTTTCCTCTGAGGGTTCCGCCAGTGTGGCGACGTGAGGAACCCCAAATGGTTCCTCAAAGAACCTTTCATTTTTACAGTGTGGAAATATTAATTAAAAAACAAGTTTCCTACGAACACTAAGTGAAAAACAGTTTCAAGACCGATGTAAGATACTAATTTCAATATTGACTTTGCGTTAAACATGATTAATATGTGGTTTAAAAGAAAGTTCAGAATCAAGCCATACACCTAGATATTTAATAGTGTCAACTTTATGCAAGGGAGTACCATCAATACATGATACAATACAAGTAGTAGTTTTGGATTTAAGATTCTGTCTGGAACCAAAAATCAAAATATATGACTTCGTTTTATTAAGCACTAATTTATTAGCCAAAAGCCACTCTTGTATCATATTTAAATCAGACTGAAGTGATAATTGAATTTGTATCAAATCAGAATCAGAAACATAGGACAGTATCATCAGCATAAAGTTGAACCTGACAATTTTTTAGAATTAATGGTAAGTTATTTACATAATTTACATAAATAGAAAAAATAAGTGGTCCCAGTATTGAACCTTGAGGGACACTTCTTTGTTGAATGAAAAGATCAGATGTATTCACCTCTAGGACAACACATTGTTTTCTATTATGTAAATACGAGTTAAACCACAAAACTGTATTTTCAGAAACACCAATAGCATGAAGTTTATCTAAGAGCAAATAATGGTCAACCAAATCGAAAGCTTTATTTAAATCAAGAAAAATAGCACCTGTGAGTTTGCCATCATCTAAAGCTGAGAACACATCATTAGTAAAGTTAAGTAGAGCAGTGGTTGTAGAGTGATTAGACCTAAAACCTGATTGAGATGATGATAAAATGTTATTAACACATAAATAATTTGAAAGTTGTTTATAGATTATTTTTAAAACTTATATAATTATTAAAATCAAGTACATCACCTCCCTTATAGAGTGGAGTAATGTGTGCACATTTCCAAATTACTGGCAACTCACATGTAGACAACGAGAGATTAAATAAATCAGCAAGTGGATATATAACAATATGAGAGGATAATTTAAGAAACCTATTTTCAATACCATCTAGCCCAGCACCACTAGTCACTTTTAATTCATTAATGGCATTCAGAACATCTATTGGTAGAATCTTCCTAAATGAAAAATAACTATTACAAAAGGTTTCATTAAAAATTCCAGAATTTAAATAAGAAGCAGATACTAAAGTAGACCAGACAGAAGAAAAATGCTGATTAAATGCTTGAGCAATAGACAAAGAGTCATGTAATATCGTATTATCAACTCTCATTTGATTAATTGAGTGTTTATCTGATGTACTAATAATATTATTAATTTTATTCCAAAATTGCTTGGGATTTTTATAATGACTGTCACCAGTACTGTGTGAGTTCAAGCCCAAATATCTGACCAAGCAGATTAATCAACTTTATCAGCATAACTTCAGCAGAGTAACAGACGGTAAGGTTGTATTTAAATAAATTATTAGGTTTAACAATGAGCTAACTATAGCTAACTACTTGAGCGACGTGACAAAACAATAAAACATCATATAAACAAGGCATTTGTTGCATCCAGCGGAAACATTGTTACTGAATATAATGACTTTATAATGACTGAGTATTTTGACTTTTTCATGTTGTATCTCACTGCAGGAGAGAACAGTGTGAGAGGATACAAGGCTGAATCCAGCTCCTGAAGAATATATAAACCATTTCTTCATTTGTGATCATAGGGTCGACAAAATAAAACTTAGCCACTGATTTCTAATTGTGTCCTTTGGAAGACCTAACTAAGTAGTTGGTTAGGTCTTCGGGAATAGACAGGCCTTCTTTCTTTGTGTATACATTTTGGGCAATGTTCTTCAATGCTAAAATGAACATTCAACAAATTGTTTATTTATAACAATTATTATACAATAATATAAATTAATAGTTAAATAAAATATTAATAGTTATATTATTATCCACTAGCCAGATCGATGAACGGAAGTTCGGGCCAGCCGCGTGCGTCCGATAAAAATGTCTATAGAGTGATTTTGGTGACGTTTTGAGAAACGGATGAATTAAAGACATATGAAATAGCTAACATGAGTAACTGAACAACTGATCCAGCAAGGTCTAAAGTCTCCCACAAACTGCTCCATTCCCAAGCGGCATGACAGCGGAAAGCAAGCCTCACTCCATAACCTTGAAAACTCCTGCCGATTTTTGTTTTATCGCTGTTTGTGTTGACAGGTGTGCACTTGGCACCAGGAATCATTCAATCTATCAAATCTCTCCCTCTTTTAGTTTCAAACGAGAACTTGAATGGGTTCGGGAGAAATAAAAAACAAGATGGGGGATGCTTTAAAGATGAACGGGATAGTATTGCTTTTGAACCGCACGCTCTGTCGTTCACTTCTGTACTGCAGCTTCAGCATGTTTTATTAATGTATGTTCCTGAACAGGTTTGTAATAAAAAACAGGTGCAGTAAGTAGCATAAAATATAGATTTTATACATTTCTTTATGAATTTTATGTTCCCTAGCATGATTACATTTTTCATATTTGCTTCACTTTCCAGGATTCTGAAGAATCTCTCACTGGTAGGTGTGTGAATGTTCTCAATATTAGGATATGAATTATTTACGTTTGAGCATCTTTGAATCTCGGCGTGTTTGATTGTATAATGAATGTTTGGATAAGAAGACCGTATTTAAAAACGCCGCCATGTGCTTGTACTTTTCAGAAGTGCTGTGTTTCTATGTGATACGTATAAGTTTGAATTCAAAGTGATTCGAGTGATTAAGCTTTATTATTATAGAGCTATTAAATAACGATCATCTGAAAAACAATGTAATCTCTCTGAAACAAGATTTCCTTTTAGTCAAGTGAGGCTGACATTTGCATTGTGCTGTTGTAGTAAATATATCAGCACCGTCTTCATTCGGTCACACAGGTCATTTTTACTATTGATATTCGCTGTGTCTCATCGATCTCATGAAATGCATATCAATAACACAAAGGTGCAAACTCGTAAAATAAGTACGCCAAATTGCAATTTTACGTGTATATCTATGCCAATCTTTGCATGGAAATGATACGCCCTCGGCGGAGAGCCACCATTTTGAAACATACATAAAGAGGAAACAATGAAATAATTCAAGTAATAACATAAGTTTAGGTTTTGGGTTAAGGGACAGGTTAATAAGACAAATATGCATGCACGCTAAAATTGGAGTATCATATGCACACAAACATTGGCATATATGTATATACGTAAAATTGCAATTTGGCGTACTTATTTTACGAGCTTGCACCATGTTATTTAAACTCATTTCATTAGATCGGGCTGTTCTGCTTCACTTCTGTTCATGACAAGAGAGAGAAAAAACACTCCAGACTCCACTGCGAACACTGGCGACACTATTTCAGCAGGACACAATATTCTGTTTAATTGTTTGGACGATCTGAGCTTTGTGATCAAAAAAGCAAAGAAGCATTTGTCCATTGAAAATACTAATGTGGTCTGAAGCCATTGGTTCCTGACCACAGTCATAAAGGGATTGTCACATGGTCAATGATGGTATTCAGGTATGCCGTGACATTTACACAGTACTGTTTCAAAGCTTGCTGTGAAATATATTTCCTATTTATTTTATTGTTCAAAACTCTATTGTTCTATATGCTTGTAAAGCTGCTTTGCAACAATGCGAAAAGAGCTATAGACATAAAATTGAATAGAATTTTTGGACTTTCTCTTGCCTTTCTAACAGCTTAAACTACTCTGACCATTTACCTCTGATCTCTGGCTTTTTAATCCAAAGATGTTTGTATTTCTTCTTCAGACCATTACACCTTCATATAATAACATCACTGTCTATAAGCTGTACTCTATAGGTCAAAATCACAAAGACATTGTTTTATTGGAAGACATAAAACTGATTATGAATAAAGAATGTTTATTTAGAAGAGTAAAGTGTTACATGAACAAAATTTTTTTGTTTGATTACTTTATCGTAGCAAACAATGTGAAGGTGTGAATGGAGACACTGGAGGAGACCTTGAGCGTGTCTGGATGGAATCGATACGGGTTGGGGAAGCCGATGTCTATCAGCGGGGATCGATTTACTGTGGCGATGCACCCTGCTAACAGCCAAAGCTGCTGAAATAGCCTTTATGAATATTAAACTTGCACAGGGTCGATTTCACACACAAACGCACACACACGCACACACATACACGCTCTCTTTGTGAAAGAAAGGAATCATTTCTTACACAACCTCTTGGTTGGGTGAATATTTCCTCTTTACACTTTTTTTTAAATAGCTTAGACACTAAAAGTGATACTTGAGTCAGTGAAAGCATTCACCCATTCACCTAATCTTTAAATCAAGTCTGCAAAACCGCAAACACATTATGCGCTTTAAACTCAGTTTGCTATTGTACAACAAATCTTTTGCATAACACAGGTCTTTACATTAGACACAACATTTAAAAACAACAGCACTTGTGTTTCATTGGGAAAATACTCTACAGTCATTTACAGACACCAACTGTGTGAAACACTTCTAACTTATTTGTTCACTTAGATGAAGAAAGTAGGACATGATGATGTTACTTTTCATTACAGTAACAAGCATATTTGCTTAAAGTATTTTTAAACGTATGTGTTTTGTCTGTTACTGTTGATCTGTACTTAATCAAACACAATCAAAATACAAAGTTTTCAGAATGCAATATTTCTATTTTTAGGAAACATACACATACATAGTGCTTTATACCGTGTGCTTGTGTACATAAATGTACAGCAAAGTCCTGTGCACTCCACAGCACATCGAACAATACAATACATGTGTCATTGGTGTGTATGTGTAGAATTACTATAGAGAATAGAGTTACTACACAAAATACAATTTCTTAGAAGAGTCCACATAGTTTACTCATGCAAGATGTGTGTGACATTTTGTGTGTATGTGTGTGTGTGTGCGCGTGCGTGCGTGTGTGTTTTTGGTGGTATTTGTGTGTAGAGTTTTGAGAAATGGAGCCATAGCTTCAGAAATATAACTCTGTAAGCACTTTAAAAAAAACCTGTAAAACAAAAGAGAGAGGAATGGATTACTTCACTTAAAAGTGAAGCGCACACTTGGAGGTACCCAACCAATTTGCAAATAATAACAAAAGATTTCATGCAGGTTTTCCAAACCCTGCCTGTCTGCCATAGGGACACATATGGTCCCACTCCAAACCCACGTCATTGGTTGGGCCAGTCTGCATTCTAAGACAAACAAACTAATCACCAACCTCTATATATCATATATGAAATATGAAATGAGATATATGTCTGAAACCTTGCTACTCAAAATATATATATATATATTTATATTCGGATACACTACTGCTCAAAGTGCCATCTTACCCCGTCCCATCTCATTCACAGCCTCACATCCACACACCCTTATGTGCATTCCAACAGACATGGTAAATATGCTAATAAATAAATAAACAGGTAAATAAGTCAGGAGGACAGTGTGTGTAACCTCTCTCTGAAAACGCTCTGTCAGCCCAACAGCTCAAGGGTAAACTGGAATAATGTGGCGTCTATTAGACAAGCAAATAGAGCTGTATAGCCTCAGCCTGCCTCCTGTGTGTGCTTATCACTAATGTGTTTGGACATGTATGTGTAAAGAGATTTTACAGCACTACTGACCTCTGACTGTAAAACTGATCTGGGGTTAGGTCAGGTAGTGACAAACATCAAGATGTGATGTAATGTCTGATCAGGTACCTTATGAGATCAAAACCACACCTCCAGCTTAATATTCAGAGTTGAGTAAGCAAGCCTTCAAAGGTTGAAAATCTTCCGAGCTTCCTCCACATAAAGCAGTATTTACAGTATATTTTATTTAAATTGATAAAAAAGCCAAATCTTTTCTTTAAAAATGGGATTTATGTCGCATAAAACCAGATTTTCTCTCCATTATTTAAGCTCTGGGATACTTGGTTCTGATTGGCCAATCGCTACATTCCAAAGTCTTATATTCCCAGATACAAACCGCTCAAAACTACACAGTAACCCGGATGCTGCAATTTACTTTGACAGGCACAGTTTAATATTACACAAAACATTAAATATAAATGTTGATCTTTTATTCTTTTTTTTTATTTCAGTTTGCTACTCTATGCTTGCATGTACTGTGAATGAGGATGAAACAATGGATTGAGATGAGAATACTGCTAGAGTGTGAAAGTTGCTTTGAAAAACTGTTCAGCTTCAAATCGAAGCGTATCCATGCTGCGTATCCGTGTCCGATGCACACACAGAAACCCATAAACATGCACACATATGGGTCTAAAATGGAAAGCATGTGTGCTTGAGAAACAGAAAAGAGCAGCACATGGTGGTGATGAGAGGCGATCATTACCCTCAGCAAGATCTCCAGCATTTCAATTACGTTCAGGTTTTCGGGGCTTGTGTGTGGAAACAGAGGCTAATGCAAACGGCAGTCATTAAAGGAGCTCCGCACTCTCTCTCTCTTCCCTGCTAATTAACTTAATGACTGCTCGCCACGGGCTACAGCCAACACAAGAAATCGCGTTGAGATGGAGGGATGAGTGTCGAGTCTGCTGTAGCGCGCGCGCGCATGCGTGTGTGTGGGGGATGGACTGCACAGTACACAGAAACATGTCAAAACACCCTTGTTAAGACATTTGAAGTGATCCACATGTATATATGTGACCATCATCTCATTGAGCTGCTGCCATCAGACAGGCGTTACAAAGTCTTCTACTCTCACACAAGCAGAAGAAAGGAGAGTTGTCCCCAGAGCTGTGACCGCTCTAAATCAAACATGTACTGCTTATATCCAGTCTATTACATATAGCAGGCAACATTATTTACAGCTGGTGGAATAGTGTTGGAGTGTCTCACTGCTGCAGCTGTTTGTACGCTTTACCACTACACTTGATAAAGTTTACAAATATACTGTGAACATATATAGCCTCTTAGGTACATTCATTAAATACCAGCTATTTTTTGAATTGTTGTTATTTAACCCTTATATCTTGATGTTTCAGTGGGCCCCAAAAAACTACAAAGTTTGGGTTAGTATGTAAACGTTTTCTGGCTATAGTGTATCAAGTTAATCATAAGGCTTCACACAGGCTTCAACAGACCACGACCACACACGCAGTTTACATCTCTACACACCTCACTGCAATGTGATGAATGCAAAAACACCTACAGTACCACTAAAACAAACACATGAAGTGATGAAGTTAAAATAGAATTCATTTTCTCACTAGAGAAATAGATTTTTAGCGATAACGTATAAACCTTTCAAGACAGGACTACTGAGAGCTCTGTGCTGTGGTTGTTAATCGATGATGGTATAAACTTCACTAGAAGCCAGCACCAGTCAGTATGATTGTAACTTTGAGAAAGTCATATTTAATTGCTGAATATAATGGAAAGGGTTCATTCATAATTCCTTTTCTCCTGTACCAGTAGTTCTTTCACTCGTAAGTACACAGCCATGTACCGTTGTCTGTTTCTTATTTTCAGATACTTTTGTGTCTGCGATGTTGTGCTTTATTTGGGATCATGTAGGTACAAGGGCAGATCTCTATTGCCCAAAGTATATTTCAGTCGTTCGTAGCTGTCTGCCGTAGCTGTTAATGCCACAAATGTACGTTTATACACTTGTGTTTGTTCTTGTTGACAGTTATTTTCTACTTTTTAAGAATAAACAGATTAAAAAGTGGTTTACTTTAAATATATTATTGACCAAGATAAATAACCATAATAGTAAATAAACATGACAAACAGTTGTTTGTTCTCTTTATTGTAAGCAAATACAATAAACGTGACAAAAAAGTGAAAATGAACTTAGTATTTTATAAAAGCAATTTCTAAAGCTACACAGGTTTAATATAAGCTAATTGTTTATGATGAATGTCCGTGACATACTGTCTGAAACAGGCTTTAAACGTCTGTGTCTGAAATCATCCATACAGAGGACCATTGAGCATTCACTGTATAGGAATCAGTGAATGAGTGACCGAAGTAGATAATCCTAAAAAACCTTTTATAATAACAAGATGCTAATGTAGGATCGGTTGGTATATGATCTGATGGACCAGAAATGGCCTGACACTTTCGTCATTGCTGTCTAACCTGTCTAAATTTCTGTCATATTCCTTGACTTAATGTCTTATAGTCTTGGAAAAAGCATAGACCAATTTTTTTATTAGGGCAAAATATATACCATGCATTATATTCTGTATTTATGCTTACAGTATATACAGATTACACACATAATATATATGTGTTTTTATTCTATACATTTACTCACTTTTCTGTGTTTTCTTTTTATGTAAAGCTGCTTTGAAACCAAGGGCTTCACAGCGATGCCATAGAAAAACGATTTTTGGTTCCAGAAAGGACCATTCAGTCTAAAGTTGTTTAAAGAACCATTTCTTTCTTACCTTTAAATATTCCGAAGGAGCTTTTTTCACCACAAAGAACCTTTTGTGAGACAGAAAGGTTCGTCGGATGTTAACGGTTCTTTATGGGACCATTTGGACCAAAAAAGGTTCTGCTATGGCCTAACTGTGTGTATGTGCGGTGCAGTGCGGTGCGGTGCGGTGCGGTATGTGTTGTGCTTATTAGACTAACACGTGAATGGCTTAGCAACATGAGGTAATGTGAGAATTTCCTGGAATCAACTGTCTGGATCGTAAGATATAAGACAGGGCTATTTGTTTAGGTCAGGTTAGGGCCTATAAGGTGGATGGGTGACTCTCAGTGGCTCTGGTGATGGGATGATGGGACCAAGGCCAGCGGGGTGGAGCGAAAGATCAATCGCACACCGACAGAGAGAGAGAAGATGCTGCGAGCTGTCAGTTCTGAATTAGATGTTAAATCTTTTGGACAAAATGCATTGTGTTAAGAATTTCTCATGTGCTGTTTCCTCACAGATGATGTATGGAGCATATTGGCGAAAAAGCCGGCGTCCCAATGTGCTGTTTCAGGGCTAAAGTGGCTGTCAGGCCTGCACAAGATGGATTTTTATAGGCACATCTTCAATCTCTCTCTATACCTCCATCTCAGTCTTTTTCTCTGTTAGCAGTCGCATTCTAGCTGTGTTTGTCTCTCGACTGAATCTGGGTGGCTCCTCTCTGCCATGTCACTGTATGCATGTCAGAGCTTGATTCTCTCTCTCTCTCTCTCTCTCTCTCTCTCTCTCTCTCTCAGGTCAGAAGAAGAAAGAAGTACTCGGCTGTGCACTTGTTAAACAAAAACTCACCTGTCAACAGTCAGGAAAGATCATTCTGTCTGCTCACAAACTGCTGTACTGCTGAACTAGAGAGAGAGAGAGAGAGAGAGAGAGAGAGAGAGAGAGAGAGAGAGAGAGAGAGAGAGAGAGAGAGAGAGGAGAAATTGTGGAGAAAACCTTACCAT
Source organism: Oreonectes daqikongensis (assembly GCA_026939265.1). Classification (NCBI taxonomy): domain Eukaryota; kingdom Metazoa; phylum Chordata; class Actinopteri; order Cypriniformes; family Nemacheilidae; genus Oreonectes; species Oreonectes daqikongensis. The sequence goes on along the minus strand of JAOTQM010000509.1, from coordinate 698,283 downwards.
GATGTCGACTCTAAAATGTTCTATACATCATCGCATTATCACTGGATAACTTTTGATTCACTTTACGTTTGTGTTGTTTATATTATATGCACTTATGTGTCGAAGATTGTCAACAAAACACAGATATTTGACGGGGTGTCATTTACCGCCTGCTGTTCTGACTTATGACCAGGACCTTTTATTACTGGGACCGGTCCATCGTTCAGTTTCAAACGATCTGCAAATCGCACATCACCTTGTTTATAAAACATTCGTCCTCAAATAGACGTGAACAAACACACTTGCACAACTCCGCTGCTGCCACGATAAAACTAACTGTATCCACTGTTCCCTTAACGCTGGGTTGTTTTTCGGAGTACAAACTTGACAAAGGCAGATTAAATGGAATCTCCCTAAATACCACATTACCCTTTAAGTGCAAACAAATCTAAAGAGCTGTGTACTTGTATGTGAGATGATAAATAAATGCCACAGTCATCAGCTCCACATCACCCGAACTATCAGTTCACTACAATTCCCATAAACCCTTAGACGCATTAGTCAGCATTCACCTATGTCCTGTTAACCCAAGAACAGACTCTTGGGCTTGACTAGACTCAGGAACCGCCATGTCAGTGTCAGCAGTCAAGATGGCTGCCACGCCAGAGCCTCCTGCCATTTGTAACACAACGCCAAACTCTTCAGCCTCCATGGACGACACACCCGAGATTCCAGGTGACATGGATGACACTCCAGTGTTTTTCAGTCGTTATGGGCACCAAACCAGAGTTCCCTGTCATCATAAGTGTTGCAATTTGAAGACAACAAGACTTTATCTAGGCATTTGAGGCTGGCTTCTAGTTTTGCGGACCCACCTATCAGGTCGGGGAGAGCAGCTGGCATCCCAAGGCCTTCAGCAGTGGAGGTTATTGAGGTGGTTCCCCTGTCTACAATGCTTCCAGTTATGGCGGTTACTATTTGGTGTGTTTGGGCTGCACATTGTATTCATGCGCCCGAGCCAGGTCCAGTCCACAAATCCATCCCTGAGCCAAGTCAAGTCAGTCAGTCAGTCTGTTCCTGTGTCTAGTCAAGCCCAAGACCCCGTTCCTGTGTCTAGTCAAGCCCAAGAGTCCGCTCCTGTGTCTAGTCAAGCCCAAGAGTCCGCTCCTGTGTCTAGTCAAGCCCAAGAGCCCGTTCCTGTGTCTAGTCAAGCCCAAGAGTCCGCTCATGTGTCTAGTCAAGCCCAAGAGCCCGTTCCTGTGTCTAGTCAAGCCCAAGAGTCCGCTCATGTGTCTAGTCAAGCCCAAGAGCCCGTTCCTGTGTCTAGTCAAGCCCAAGAGTCCATTCCTGTGTCTAGTCAAGCCCAAGAGTCCACTCCTGTGTCTAGTCAAGCCCAAGAGCCCGTTCCTGTGTCTAGTCAAGCCCAAGAGTCCATTCCTGTGTCTAGTCAAGCCCAAGAGCCCGTTCCTGTGTCTAGTCAAGGCCAAGAGTCCACTCCTGTGTCTAGTCAAGCCCAAGAGTCCACTCCTGTGTCTAGTCAAGCCCAAGAGCCCGTTCCTGTGTCTAGTCAAGCCCAAGACTCTGTTCCTGAGTCTAGTCAAGCCCAAGAGTCTGTTCCTGTGTCTAGTCAAGCCTGAGAGTCTGTTCCTTAATCTAGTCAACCCCAAGAGTCCATTCCTGTGTCTAGTCTGCTACACTGCTACACTCTTCTCACCCCCCTCATTGCACACCTGACTTCACTTGTTATTTGCACTACTGGTCTGTCTATACATAACATTCAGAACATTGTTCATTTGCACTACTAGACTGCTCATTTGCACTGCCAACTGTTCATTTACAGTGCCGACTGTTTACTATGCATCTTGCACTCTTACACTTTAACTGAATATGCAATAACTTCTTCCATTGCACTGTTACTTAGATAGCTTCTGTCCATAATTTATTTGCACTGCTCTATCCATTGCTCACCATAGCCTAACTTATCATTGTATACATCCACCTGTAAATCTCTGTTTTTAGTAATAGCCATCTGTATATTATGTTCATAGTATATATCCATCTGTAAATTACTTCCGTAATATTTATTTATGTAACTTATGCAACCACTGTATATCCTGCACTTGCTGCTATTGCACTTCTGGTTAGACCTAAACTGCATTTCGTTGCCTTGTATTTGTACATGTGTAATGACAATAAAGTTGAATCTAATCTAATCTAATCTAATCTTGTCAAGCCCGAGAGTCTGTTCCTGAGTCTAGTCAAGCTCTAAAGTCTGTTCTTGAGTCTAGTCAAGACCGAGAGTTTGTTTCTGAGTCTAGTCAAGCTCGAGAGTCCGTTCTTGAGTCTAGTCAAGACCGAGAGTCTGTTTCTGAGTCCAGTTAAGTCCAAGAGTCCATTCTTGAGTCCAGTCAAGCCCAAGAGTCTGTTCCTGAGTCTAGTCAAGCCCAAGAACCCGTTCCAGAGTTAAGTCAGTTTCATGAATTCCCATGAAGCCCATACCAGCCCAGTCTGATGCACCTAAGCCACCAGGAACTCCAACTTTTCCACCCAGGCCACTCTCTGATCTATCTGCACCACCTGCCGGTCAATCAAATCTCCCAATTTTGCCTCTGCTATGGTTTGCAATTTTGCAAATCTCCCAATTTTGCCACCAGCCTGTGTCCTGTTATCTGTTGCACCTCTGCCTATTTAAACAAAGCGATTTCAGTCATTCTTGGCTGAGTATAGTGTGTGTTGCTGTAACCGTACATACCTAGCCTTTGTTTGTGATTCATGTCTTGTTTTTCCCTTGTTTTTCTTGTATCTCATGTATTGGACGGATTACCTGTGTTTGACTTTTGCCTGTCTTACATTTGTGATTTAGGATTTTCCCTAGTAAACTACTGCGTTTAGATCCATACCCACGTCTCTCTGTGCTGCACCATGAAACTAAACTAAACTAAAACAAAAAAAAATACATGGAATATGTTTGGCCGACAAGTGGGTTTGGAAAATGGATAGAAAAGTTTAAGACAACTAAATTACTTAAAACCATTTAATAATAATAAACAGAATATCTGTGGAATACCTGTGCTGTATGAGAGCAAACACGTGACTCCTAACTAAATCTTTTATAATACAGCTGAGAAGAGAAAAAACTCATGACAGATCAGTTCTGCCTGTACACACACAGCACGCACGCACACAGAAAATCAGTGCAGAGAAGAAGGGAACCAAGCTTATCAATGTTATTGTAAACTTTATTAAAAATGATAAGTGGAAAACAAGCAGCATAGTCTGTGTGTGCGCGTGTGCATGTGTGTTGTTTGCCCGTTTATGTGCCGAGGTTGTCAAGCAAATATCTGCTTCAGAAAAGTCTGAGAAATTCATGCAATAAAAACCATAGACATTCAAACTGCTGTTGAGACAAACACTGTGTGAAAGAGAGAGAGAGACTTTGATGGTAGAAAATCCCCGGAGGCTCATCTTTTAAATGTATTGAAATGTAATTACAAATCTTTACACACAGTACATCCACATACAAGAGCACCTTGATGTCTGACACCGTGAGTATGTCATGCTTCTTTGGTAAACAGAATCTATGAGATGTGTGGGTTAAAAAAGTACAGGCTTCACATGTATTTATTTATTATATGAATATTTAATTTTTATGTATGTATTTATAAAAGACGTGTCTATATGAATTGTGCATGTTGTATTTATTAAGTATAATTAATTTAATTTTCAATTGTTGTTTATACCATGGTCTGTCTAAAAACTCGATTCGGATTGACTGGAAGGTGTACATTAAAAGTATTTAGTGCACAGGTAGTTCCAGTTAGTTTGATCACTATGCAAAATTAAGGAGATGCCTATAATGTAATCATATCAAATCGCTTGCAAAAACCTTTACACATTGGGTTCCTCTGTGGTGGAATGAAATACCTGCCTCCACCCGAGCTGCAGCATCCTTCACAACCTTCAAAAAACAACTCAAAATATATTTGTTCCATATTTATCTAACTAACTAATAACAGCCTATGTTTTGTCTAACCAAAAAAATAAATATATATTTCATTTTGTTCATTCTCTTCCTTGCGTACTTCAGCTTAATACTCCTAACACGGTCTTGTAAATTATTGGTACAGCTTAGTGTGTTGACAAAATGGTTTATGCTCTCCTACTTGTAGTCGCTTTGGATAAAAGCATCTGCCAAACGAATTATGGTAAATGTAATGTAATGATATCAAACATTCTCATATCAGAATCCAAAAAGGTTTAATTTGTATCAAAGTACTTAAGACAAGAAAAAGGAGAAATTTGTGTCCATAAACACAAATCAATCGATTCTAAATCTCTATGTCACTAATTGCTGTGTGTCACGGGCTGCCACAGATCACAGACGAAAGAAATCCAACAAATAATACTTTAAATTATAAATGCAATGAATACAACAGAGAAAAACGCCAGTAACACAACAGAGACAAGACAATGAACAATGAACAATGCAACCGGTACAAGGAGTCAGGGAGGTGCCTGCAATTCAGGAGGTCAGGGTGGTGCGGCCTGCACCGGGAGCCAGAGAGGAGCCAGCAGTTCTGGAACAGCCACCTCGGCTGTGATGCAGGAGCAAGGAGTGGAGGAGCTGAGAAAGGCCACTGTAGCAAAGAGGCTGGGAAGTCCACTTCAGTGCGGTACTGCACCCCCCCCACAAAAAAATTCTTGCCGCCCAAACATGGCGGTGGACTATGGGGGAAACTCTGGAGCGGACTCTGGGGAAAACTCCAGAGCTGACTCTGTGTCTGTGGCAGTCTGGAGGTTGTAGAGGGGATCGAACTCCTGGAGCAGCTGATCATACTTCGGGAGTGCCTCGGAGGTTCTGAAGCGCTGCAGTGCAGACAGGACCGTGACACCATGAGACTGTGTTGAAATAATCGTCATTTTTACCAGTCCGTTCAAAAAATGCAGTGTATCAAAAACATCAATAGCAGCTTTAACTTGTTTTTAACTTGGCAAATGACTCCTTACTCAAAAAAAGTAATACTTTTTACTCATTACTCCTTTCTCTATTCAAAAGTAATATTATTACTTTACTTATTTCTCCCAACAACAGTAATTTGTTATATTAAATATATGTTTGATATATAAAAATTTAGGTATCAAACTGTTTTGTCATCTATCCTAATTATTGACTGTTTTGCAAAAAATAATATACATCATGATATAAGCATTACTTAAAATAATGTTCATGTTTCATTTAGTCCCTTGCAAGAATTTACCATGATTTAATTATAGTAGTAAACAAAAACTGTTGTAAACAAATTTTGTTTGATAGATTTCCATTTGTAAGATCATAGTTTTTAACAACTAACAACTTCTAATGACACTGTGGGATGCTACATTGTGGTGTACTATGTGCGTTTTACCAAAAATACATTAGTTCAGGGGAAGGCAACATTGGTCCTGGAGTGCTGCTGCCCTACAGATTTTAGCTCCAACCTTAATTAAACACAACTGAACAAGCTCATCAGTGTCTTCGGGATTACCAAAACTACAGACAGGTAAATTCTCAAAAATGATTGGTGTGCTTGATGCGGGGACAATGAACTATCGAACGCTAAACCATTTTTAAATGTTTTGAAATGAACTGGTTTACATTTTTTGTTTGTGAACTTCAACTTTAATGTAGGTACATTTAAGAGCAGATGAGGCAGAGAACTGAATCAGTATAACTCCAATTTTACTAAACATGTATTTACTGCATTTTGCCTTTGCAAGGCACTGTGTACTATAAAAAAATTTTTTGGATTGTAGTCAGCTGAACTTAATTTAGTAAATTAATCCAATGGTTTTGTCCAATCTTGTTGAGTTGACTCAATTATGTAAGTTACCTCAACTTTTGGAAGTCAGTACAACTCAAAAAGTCCAATGCACAATTAGTAATATTGTCCAGGAAGGCAGAAGTTGACTTCAGAGTATGAATGACAGCATTTCTGCAAAGTGGAAAAAGGTCACTTAAAACTTGCATTGCTGCTTGATTTGACTTTGTCTTTGCTTTGTTGCAATGACAGTAGTCTCATATTCTGACTCTCAAAGCATCAGATACAGACATATTTTGTGTGTGTGTGTCTGTGCGTGCGTGTGCGCGTTAATCATTATTGTGCAGTTTGATTTTTGCGCACACATATACAGTGCCTTTAGAAAGTATTCAGAAAGTACTCCCTTCACCTTTTCAATTTTATATTGCAATCCAATCATGATTTTACCACAGGTGGACTCCAATCAAGGTGTGGAAACATCTCAGCAATGATCAGGAGAAATGGGAGGCTCATGAACCACATTTCAAGTGTTGTTGCAAAGAGTCTTAATACTTATGTGAATGTGACATTTCACTTTGTCATTATGAGGTAAGTAGTGTAGATGAATGTGGGGCAAAAAAAGAATTTAAACAATTGTAGTATCAGGCTGCAACATAAAACTGAAAAAAGTGAAGGGGGTCTGAATACTTGCTGAATGCACTGTACAGTAGACTACACAGTGATTATCACTGTGTTCTGTAATGAATCCCATGGTTTAGTAACACACACACACACACACACACACACACACACACACACACACACTTGCATGAGCACACTCACTGTTGGTAAGCTTGTAAGGGAAATGGTTAACTGAGGCGTGGAGTTTGGACTACATCTCAGCCTAGAGTCACATTTATTTTTGTTAGTTTTATGGCTGCAGCTGAACTCAACTGGCTCAGTGCCCACCCACCTTTATTCCAGATGTTACCAAAGAGAGGCATAGAGCAATGTATGTGTATTTTTAATGTTTGAAAAAGAAAGAATTTGAAAACAGCCGAACTCTCCCAAACCATGCAGTACATGTGAGACCTATTTGCCGTGGCTTTAAAATATGTAACATTTTTTGTGGTTGTAATGAGTTACAATAGAGTAGCCATGGATTAATTCAATAGACATGTGTAGATGGAAGCAGACAGACTGATTGGCTTGTTGTCTATAGAATAATGATGGTCATGATTAATATAATGATAATCACCTCACTTCAGGAGATGCAAGGATCTGTCTCAGAGTCTATAGAGCACAGCTGAAATAAGGAAGGGGTTTTTAGGTGATCTGTTCACTGAGCTGAGAGTTATGAGGTGACACTTGGCTTGAATATGTTCTTTTAGAATGACACAATGTTTTCTGACAGATAAAATTGAAATGGGTGTCCTGAAATTTCATTAAATCTGTCTCTGTAACTAAAACTGGGTCTTCGTCAGACACCCCTAGGCCTCTAGTGGGGCAAGGTGCATCTAGAGGGTCTTGCACAGGCACTGTCGTGGTGATTTTTATAAAACCAGAACATTTACATAGAGGCTTTTATCCAAAGCGACTTACAGTAGGAGAGCATAAAACATTTTGTCAACACTCTAAACAGTACCGATAGTTTACAAGAATTACATGTTACTAGGAGGATTAAGCTGAAGTAGGCAAGGAGAAAAAGAACAACATGAAATATTTTTTTAATTAGACAAAACAGTCGGTTATTGGTTAGTCAGATAGATGTGGAACAGGAATGTTTTGAGTTGTTTTTTGAAGGTTGTGAAGGATGCTGCAGTTCGGGTGGAGGCTGGTAGATCATTCCACCACAGAGGAACCAAATGTGTGAAGGTTTTTGCAAGCGATTTGGTGTCTCGTTGTGATGGAACAACAAGGCGTTGCTCAGTTTCACACCGAAGATGATGGGAGGGAATGTAGACCTGGAGCAGTGAGTTAAGGTAGAGCGTCGAATTTGCCGTTACTGTTCTGAAGGCTAATGTCAGTGGTGATTTGATTTGATGCGGGCGGCAACTGGCAGCCAATGAAGTGAAGTCAGGAGGGATGTTACATGGGTTATTTTAGGCTGATTGAACACCAGACGTGCTGCTGCATTCTGGATCATTTGCAGGGGCTTGACTGTATTGGTTGGAAGGCCGACCAGTAGAGAATTGCAGTAGTCCAGTCTTGAATGACCAGAGCTTGGACTAGAAGCTGAGAGGCATGATCCGACAGGAACGGTCTGATTTTCCTGATATTGAGCATGCACCTGCATGCTCGAGTGGTTGCTGCAATGTGAGAAGATAATTTTAGCTGGTCGTCAAACATCACCCCCAGGTTCCTCGCAGACTTTGTGGGTGTTATAGTTGAATATCCGAGCTGAATGGTGAAGTGGTGTTCAATTGATGTGTGGGCCGGTATAACAAGGAGTTCTGTCTTGGAAAGGTTGAGTTGGAGGTGATGCCCTTTCATCCAAGATGAGATGTCCAAAAGGCAGACAGAGATATACGGGCAGAGATGGTGAGAACAATTGTCTTTAAAACAAAAAAGTAAAGTTGTCTGTCCGAAACAGGTAAACCATCTCGAATCTGAATCTTAAAAATCTGAATATGAATCTAACATGTCCTGCGTGTAGCCCCTCAGATAAGATTATCCAGCACAGCATCCTCATTATGTGATTACTACATTTACAGTAGAGTATTGACAACTCTTGGAATGTGTTTCAGCATTTTAATGTTAAGAATGGAATGAATGTTTGTTTTGGCAGACTAGATCTTCTGCTGCTGCTGCTGACATGGGTCAAGAAAGTAGAGAGAAGTACCCCTGTAGCAGATTTAGACCTGCGGTGCTGGGGAAGGAGAGGGGCTCTCTCTCTCTCTCTCTCTCTCTCTCTCTCTCTCTCTCTCTCTCTCTCTGTCCGTAGCTCGTGACAACATAATATCATTTTGATCATTTTTAGAAAATGAAACACAACCCGTCGCAGCTTTTACTAAATAAGCGTATCTATAGGCAGCAGGTGATGTCTTGAGAAACCTTCGTCTCAGAGTTTAATCTGTGTGTTAATGGGAAATTCCCGTAGCTCAGATGGTGAAGCCTCGCGTTAGCAGTGCGAGAATAACCGGTTCAATCGCAAGAAAAACTCTAAGGTACTTATCCAATACCACTGCCAAATGTAAAAGGTGAAAACAGCGGGTAGTGATAAATACCAAACTACTTTAGCTTTGTACACCTGTACACATTTCTAGCTTTAGTGCTGTTTCAATTGGATTGGCTACTTTATTCTGCTTAATATCATGCTGTACATTCATCTTAAAATCCCAGATTTGGATTAGTACATGAAACATCTTTATTGTGCTTTATTTAAAACATACTGTATCTGCATTTGGAGTCAGATGACGGGAAGTGCAGAGGAAATGAAGGGACTTTTCTTGCTGTTGTTTACTTTAATACTTCCTTAAAAGGAACTAATTTTATGATATCTTCTCGGATTCATTTACAGTAAAGCAGAAGTATAACGATATATCTTTAGTACATTTAAAACACTGAGATTTTTTCTTTTCTTCAAATTGACTTAAAGACATGCAAGACTTGGTGTTTCCTTATTTATTATTAAAGAAGTACCCCTGTAGCAGAGGTATTAGCAATATCACACCTGCAATCATGCTGTTGGATTAGCACTGGGCAAATCACAACCTTGTACCTTGAAAGTGAAAGGGCGCCTTTCTAAAAGTACTGTCAGCATGAAATGAAATGATCAAGATACATTTTTCCTCAGATGTGTGAACATCTACACCTGACAAAAATTCTGCCAGGTGTTATTAAATCAGCAATTGTAATTCCCACAAAAAATCAAACTGGTTTTGCTTACAATATTAACATTGTTATGATATGTTCATATGTGCCTGTTCTTGTCTTACTGCACACAAAAGTCAGACATTGTATGAAGTTTGAGTCGAGGTCTGGACTGGACACCACTTTCTCAACAATGTTTAGGTTGTATTCTATACCTTATGTTGTGTCTTTGGTAAGAAATGTGCATCTAAAGCATGTTTCACAAGTAAGGAGAGCAAGTGTAGACATTTGGGTCATATTCATGATTTCTTTTAATAAATACATGACACTTAGTTTGTTATTTTGTCATCTAATGCAAAGGCTTTCACACACAGTTTGACTGTGGCATTATGCTTATTATAACACTGATATCAATGCAATTGTAGCGTAACAGACCTTATGGAGGTGCCATAGCAACATCATTCAGCTGTCAGCACATTTTTATTGGCTCTGGCTTTGACATTTCTGTTCGTGCTGAATAATGTGTTGACAGTTAACACAGTGCTGTTCTGGGACGCTGAGGTGACAGCTGAACACCTGCGGGCTGAGGATACGCTCGCACCATCAGCACTGTTGTGACTCTGCAGAGAAACTCCGACAGCAGATTCAACTGCTTCTGTTATAAGCATAAACAGCGCTGAGGGCCGGTCGGTTCCATGCTGCAGGCTATGTTAGTGCAGCCCTGAGCAAACATCACACCTTACAGGACCTGCGTGTGCGCATGCTTGCTTGCGTGCATGTGTGAATGAAATGACAAGCAATATGATATTTAAAGAGTTTCTATTCTGCCCCTCTTCATAAAACTCTCGAAGAACACTCAAACTGAAGCAAATTGAGTTTGTAGGTTTTATTTCGTATCACTCCATGAGGGGCACCAATATGCACACGCGCACACTGTATTTGATGGCTTTAACCCCTTAATAAGCGTCCCTGTTTTGAAGCATTTTATTGATTGCAAAAACAAGTTCAGAACATAAATGTCGAGAGTTTTAGCTTTTGATGTATAGTTTGTGATTGAATATTAATGTAAAACAAAGGTTAAAAAATGCAGACGCGATTATAAACACCTTTCCTATGGGCCCTGTGCATGTCACCTCTAACTTCTAAAGTGATCATGAATACATAATAAATAACTGTAGTAATCATTAAGCAGATACTTCTATCCAAGGTGTCAATAGTTTAGTTTTCTTAATGTAATGTCTTACTAGCCTCGAGCTGCAGTCACTACACCACAGACTTCATCAGAAAGCATTTGTTCATTCGAAATAAAACACTACATTTGAGATTTGTTTGATAAGATGTGTTTGCATTGTAAGCATCCAGATATTCAAGATGGCGTGTTGCTGTGCTGTCAATGACATTGATCCAGCATTTATGACACTGACACAGTTTCAGTCAAACACAGTTATCATACAGATTTAGAATACAGATACATGGATTCATCAGAACTGTTTCAGTGATGGTTCTATTCTGTTTGGAAAATTTTTCAGCTGGAGACACATCGGTTTGCCATGCAAATGTTTGTCTAAAAATGTGCTGTGTGTGTACACACACAAAGGCTCTTTAGTTAAACTGCTTTAACACACAGCCTGACTGCTACAACAGAGTGCAAAGTGCCGAAAATAAAGAGTCGTTTCATTTCAGAAGTTTTCTCCATTACCTGCATTAGTATCGGATAATTACATCAATATTTCCTCTCGTTCTCATATTATTTTAATGTAATTCAGTGTATCACCTGCAAGCCTTACACAGTGATGAGTTTACATGAGTGTGTGTCTTTCATCATAACTGTGTAATATTAAGTGCTTTGTCCGATAAAACAAGATGAATACATGTAAATGATAGCCCTGTATACTCATTGACTGTTATTTGCAGCTTATACATGTGCTGTGAGGGCGGCACAGTGGCTTGGTGTTTAGCACTGTTGCCTCACAGCAAGAAGGTCCCCGGTTCGAGCCCCAGCTGAGACAGGAGGCCTTTCTGTGTGGAGTTTGCATGTTCTCCCTGTGTCAGTGTGGGTTTACTCCGGGTACTCCGGTTTCCTCCCACGGCCCAAAGACATGCAGGATAGGTTAATTGAGGAATCCAAATTGTCCCCCCCGACTCATGTGTGGAATAAGACTTGTGTGTATAGAGTGACTAGTTCTCGCCATGAATATAGCCTTAGATGCTGGAATGGCGTTAAGAATGCAATAAAATTAAATAAATAAATAAATATACACGTGCTGTTCATGTGTTTAGAGCTGAATGGTTTTGTTAATTGTCCTTTTTCATTTTTATGCCTAGTCATGTTTTGTAACTAATAGTAGATAATTAAAAATTTTTTGTTAACATGTAAGTTTAATTGCAAATGCTAATAATAATGCGAAACTAAATTGGAATTTCGACTTTGTATCTCATAACAATAATAATAAGTCATTATTATGAGAAAGTTTATCATTAATTTGAGTTACTGAGTCGAAATTTCGATTTAGTTTCTCATTATTTTAAGATACTGAGTTGAAATTTCTCCACCACTAAGCACTAAACTGAAAGTAAACAAACGCAGTGCGGGACTCGAGGGTCTCCAGACACGCTTTACATAACAGAAATTGCAGTGTCAAATCCAGACTATTACAGAAGGTGGCAGTATGCACATGAACAAGTTGGTTGCGACCTGTCATATAAACACACAGAGAGAGAACGAGAACTTGCACTGTAAACATGCGCATATTTACATTAAAAAACAATGGAAAGTACCGCAGTGCAATGGAAATAAAGCATTCTCGGTGAGTTACCTTTTACAGTCTCTCTCTTTCATTCACACGCACATCCTGTCTCCTTATTTCTCACTAATAACTTTACTGAAACAGCACAGCGCAAATTTAAAAGACGTGACGGTTAGAATTAGTAACGGAGGTTTGTTTAACTGTTATGCTGGGCTGGAATTTGTGGCTGAAGAAAGTAGTTCTAGTTGCCCATAGGATGTGCTGGTTGGTTGGTTTGGTATTGATCCCGCCCTCCAGCACAGTGATGGTATGGCAGAGTAAAAAGTGACATTGACGGGCACAATGAGCGTAGCCAAAGTGAAACACTTTTCAACTCTAGGCAGTAATCGGCTGGAAAATGTTAAGCACTCACTACATATAAAAAGATCTTAAATCAATCTTCTAGGACAATGACAGGAGCTGATGTCGCCCTCTGAGCTGATGGCGCCCTAGACCACCGCCTAGTTTGCCTATGCCTCCACATAGGCATATGCAAACTACATGCTGTATAGTCAAATAAATGCATGTCTTAATTTTATTCTGTAGTTTTAAATGCATGTATATTAAAAGATTAATTTAATAATAATGACTAAAATGTGAACAAGTAAATTGAAATTGGTAAAAATCATGTTATTACTACTTTTGCATCTAAATGTGTTAATGTACAAGCTAATGGACTTATTAACGCATTTTAGACTCTTAAACACTTTCAAAACATCAGCGGCAGTATTGGAGCCCAACTCAACAGTCTAAAGCTTTAATGTGTTGTGACAGAAGAGAAGGAACTGTGATGGCGGGAGAGAGTTTAAGATTCATAGGCTACATGGAGATGTTATTTGTTGATACTTGACAGCAGATGTGATGTGTTGATAAAACTAAAGCTTGACAGTGGGAGCAAACACACACCCCACTTATCTTGTGGGAATTACTGTCTCAATCATTCTCGCTTACACACACACACATTCAGAGAGGAGGCTATTCCAACATCAGTGTGTCTTATGACTATAATGTCAATTCTTATTTCTACAATTCAGTTTGCATGACATGTCCTACATACCTGTGATTATGATACAAATACACAGATTTACGAATTCATTTTTTTACCATTAAAAAAGAGTTCCATAAATCTTTTTGAGGCCTCCATTGTCCAACAGAAAACACAATAGTAAGACTAAGGAGATATCAAATACCAAACATTAATTTAGATCCTGACACGCTCTGACACAAAACACGGCACTGTCGGGACCAGACACTAAACATCTACAGGCCTGACAGGACTTTTTCTCCATATTCACTATGACTGTTGAGAGCAATCTACACGAGGATTTTAACGCGATCATTTTTCGTCCCCGGACAGCAAAGTATGCATTCAATTCTCCAAAGCTTTTAATTGGCTGTAGATCCATTAGACAGCGGCAAGTGTTCTTTATAGCTCACCGCTGGCCTGGAGAGACACCGAGCGAGAAAACGCCTGCATGAGCTCCATCTGTCTTTTGCAGTTGAGAGCGGCTATTGATTTTCTCAGCCGATAGATCGCTCACATGGATAATTGGTAAATTAGTCTGGTAATTGGTCACAATAATTAGCCGTTTTAGGATATCATGTGTAATGAGTAATGTTGCTGTTCACATTCCCTCGCTTTACCCTCCCCCAGCAGACGAGTGCTGGATCAATGGGACATCCGTCTTTCTCTGTCAGACGCCTTTCCGTAGCATCTGCACAGGGGCTGAATGGAGGTACATACGCATACATACATAAATACATACATACATACGCTTGAGTGCGATTTTAAAGATAGACAAGAAGAAGTATTTCACCTTCTAACCATAACTCGGTTTGTTTGACTGAAGCAGTGGTGTTGGTTGGGGACAGGACTGTTTGGCTGAACCGTGGTAGACGGGACAGTAGGAAACACTGACACAGGCAAAATGACACGCTGTACCTTTAACTCAACCACTCGGCAGGTCAACTGCCTGGGGTTTTCACCCAAACATGCGCATACTCGGCTGTGGAAATCCCCCCTTCCACGGCCTGCCGTGCCCATATTCCACCACACTGACGGGAAGAAAGCAAGAGAATGAGGAAAAGAGATGAGTCATAACTCATTTACAGCGAATGAGGGGAGACAGGAAAGTCATCAGGCCCGTATGATGTGTGCAGTTTTCGCTGGGTTTGGGCGGTGGGGAATTTTTATGTCCCCTGGTGCAATTTTAAAGAAGAAATACCTAATCAAAAACAAACCAAAAAAGAAAAATACTGTCATTTACCAAGGCACCGTCTCATCATCTCTTTTGATCTCCAGAAGCACACAATTCATCCTATCACCATTTTCGTGACAATTCACGTTATGAATATTTACAATATAGAGTTCAGAAGATTTCAAGTTGTCATAAGAGCCCAGTATCGTTCTTGCTATTAAGTTCATGTGAGTTTCTCTGTCTCTGTGTTTGTGTACATGTGTGCAGTATGTGTGTTACTTTCACTGATCTGACAGCTGATTCTTATCACAAACTTTGTTTTAAGGTTACACACACACAAGCACGCACGCACACAGGCGGTCTGAGGTCTGAAGACACTTAACCAAGAATGTCATGGGCAAAACTTGGACACGTTGAGCAGATTTCCACCCCAAACAGTGACCCGGTTTAATAATATAGAACTCATGTCACATTAATATTCACATATACAGTGAAAAAGAAATGTTTGTGTATATTCAGATAGCTGTCTGACTCCATGTGTGTATATGTGACTAGGTCTTGTCTAAGAGTGCATTATTTATATTGTTTATGTCGTATGCTTGATGGCATGACTCTATAGCTCCAGTGACAGCTGCTAAAGAAACACTTTATTTACTTGGACCTGTATTTTGTATCATCATGTTAAGTAAACATTGATTTTTTTTCTTCTGAAAATCTTAGATCCTCTTCTTCTTTCTATGTCTACAAATCAGGATGTAAGACACCCATAGACACAACACAAAGCAATATACTGTCCTGTATCAGCAGCATACAAACTCATACAGCTGTGTGTTACATGCAGAATGGTCTGTAGACTATACAAACTGAGCACAGCGCTTCCACATCTGTTCAGTAGTTCACCAAGGCATAAAAAACACTCACAAGTCATGTATGTTGCAATGATAACAATGACATTAATAATAATAATGACGTACAACATAAACATTTCAAGTAGTTTGAAAAAGATTTGGATGCAGAACATATCATGTCAAACCACATTATATTTCACACAGAGATCCATCAGAACGCTTCTTTGATGAGATGTCAAAAAGCCGTGGCCGTTTGTCAACAGATTCATGTCACTAGATGTTTGGACTGATTGTTAGATGTTTGTTTTCTCAAATCACTGAGAGTTTGTACATGAACGGCCGTTTCAGCAAATGTGTTTGACTGTGTTTGTGTGTGTCTCTTAAAGTGTGTTTAGTCTTCCCAATAACTCTTTAAGTGAGCAGACTACAGACAATCTCTCTCTCTCTCTCTCCCTCTCTCTCTCCCTCTCTCTCTCTCTCTCTCTCTCTCTCTCTCTCTCCACATTTAAAAGTTCTCCTAATGCTCCTCTGAGGAATTAGAAAGAAGCACACATTGACAGACTTTCACAACAGGTGAAGTGTTTGTGTGTGGACTGTGGAACCATCTTAACTGCTTGTAAATTTGTATTTTATCACTTTGTCACTTTTGGTCATTTTTTGCTTTGACCCCAAGACACGCTCATAAACAAGAAAAAGACACAATAACCCAAAAAGCTTTGCAAATGTACACACACACGCACGCACGCACACAAGCTCTGTAACGCCAACTTTCTTCAATAACTTTGAAGGGTTGAATATCAGTCATTACATGTGATACTGATATATACTTATTTTTTATATACGTTTTATATGTTATTTACATGGTAGCTTAAATTTTCATGGCTCTCAGCGTCCTCTGTGGAAATATATGTAAATGTGTATGGATGGGTAACACTAAATATCTGTGTGTTAGAGATTTGCCCATAGCCCCGGCTACTTTCAGTTTTATGCGAATGATTTTTGAGGTTGCTACAGATCCAGATATTGGCTTCGCTTCACGCCCCTAAACCACAGAAAGAGAAAGCAGGTGAGGGGCTCACTTTTTCTAAATCCAGCTAATCTACATCCAAATTAGTTCTCATATTTGAAAGTTAGATGTGGAAAATGGACTGCAGTCAAATGCACTTCTTATATGAAGCTTATAAAAACGACAAATATGCATGAGCACATCCGTTCAGTATTTGTATGCAACTGTGTTATTGGTTTGATGTTATTTTATCCGAATAAATACAATGGGGTCCAAAAGTCTCAGACCACAAGTAAAAATGCTTCTGTTGCACATTTTGTTCATTATAAATAATCAGCAGAACAGGCTGAGTGAAAAGTTTGAATGAAAAACTGAAACATGAATTTCATAATGTGTTCCCGGTTTTGCTTTAATGACGGCAAGCAGTCGAGACGACACTGAGTCCTCAAGTCGTCCTGCATGATAGGACAATGGAAGCGATGATCTCACTCTGTGTGCCAAATATGGCATTTGAATGCTACATTTGTTGCAACTGTATTGTTTTATTCAAATTATAGGTTTCATTTTTTTGTTCGCTGGGCATTTACACCCACAATGCACCTCTCAGTTAACTGTTCCCAACTGTTCTTCCTCTCTGTAACGGTTCTTAAGCAGTGTATCAGCAGGACATTACTAAAGACTTCAAGGCCTGCAGTCATCCAGCTTAAGTGTTTTAATAGATCTCTCCAGAGAACTCTTCTCCAATTACACTTAATGACTGTCACATCACGTTTACAGCACAAGCTGAGCAAATAACACCTCCATACACTCGCTGTTCACGAGTCCGGACTGGCAAGACAATATCAAATGTTTTATAACAGCTCTCAATAACTTAAGGATGACATGATGCCCGGGAACACGCTGGTGTCTTTTCCTTTCGCCCATTCCGGCCTTCAGCTCTCCTCCAAATCTCCCCCTCAGCCCACTGCTCTCTTAATAATCACATTAGCTACAATCCCTCGTATTAAAATCTCGAAGTGCTGTGCGTATTGATGATGAAGGAATCCTGTAACAGCGTCTGCTGTAATCTAAGCGATCTGCTGAAGGGTGGCAGGCGAACTTTAGCATGCCTCGGGCCCTCTTGCTCCTCTGGCTTTTCTGAATGGCCTGAGCTAGAGAAAAACAGAAGGAGATCTTGCTCTCATGTGTTGTCCTGGGGTGAACCCTGAATCTGACGCGCACACAGCTTCAGAGCATAGCCAGATCTGGGAGCAAATCAAGTGAGCTTCTGTTCTGTTCAGGTTGTGCTCTAAATGTTGACGTTAGGATTTGGGTCAGTCTGGCTCAAATCACACTGGATTCAGGCTGCAACACTTCTCAGCTTTTGACTAGACCGCTCTACATGGTGGACCAACCAGCCACGCACCATTTATGAGCGAGAGAATATCAAATTGGCTGAACCAATACACAAGTGTGCCCATTATATTTGGCAAATGCTAAGTGTTTCATACAAAAGTAATATAAAAAATTGGCGATTTTCATCTTGCAGAGACCAAAAAATACTTTGTTACGCTGACTCCCAGAAAATGCATAGAAACAACCAATCAGATTAGAGTTTACAGTTTTGCTCTTGCATTAAAATGTCAGAGCCAATGAGAGAATCTGCGACAACAGAAGTTCATCATGCGACTCGTGGAGCCTTCAGATAGTTCCAGGAAGTCATGTTTCTCAGTAAAAGATTTCATTTTTTATTCATTACAGTTTTTTACAATTGCTATGACAATTTTTCGAAAGCTTTTAACAATTTTCCGGTAACACTTCAATATAGGAGGCTATTCTCACTATTATCTAGTTGTTATTATCATGCCTATTGTTGGCATTTTGGCTGTTTATTAGATTAGATTAGATTAGATTAGATTCAACTTTATTGTCATTACACATGTACAAGTACAAGGCAACGAAATGCAGTTTAGGTCTAACCAGAAGTGCAATAGCAGCAAGTGCAGGATATAAAGCGGTTGCATAAGTTACATAAATAAATGTAACTAACCTTAACCAGTTTATTAGTACTTATAAAGCAAGATCTGATCGATCTTGAAAGCGTCCTCGATCCACTTTTCAATGGAATCGTGAGGATCATGATCTTGTCTTTCATCTCAAACAAGAGGTGTGTTCGACATCATTCAGCGCTGCACAGACCCATTGGCGTATGACATTAAAGCACAGCGAGAGCAGAGAAATGACTCTTGCCATGCTGTGAGGTCTGAGCAGCGCCGCATGAAGTTGAACAGATTTTCTGGTGTAGCGCGACCAAAAGCTACATTGCGTCCTGCCTTCAGTCCCGCAGCCCAGCACCATGAAGGAGATGCAGCGCTTCCTTGGGTTTGTGCATTTCTACCGCCGGTTTGCCGCAGGATTCAGCTCCATCGCCTCCCCCCTCTCGGCCATGACTGGTAAACGGTCCAAACCATTGTCCTGGAGCCCTGAAACCCTACAAGCCTTCAACGACTCAAATAAGCTTTCTGTACCGTGCCCACACTCTGCCTACCTGGCCCCAATCTAACGTTTATTGTGGAGGTGGACGCATCCTCTACTGGAGTGGGTGCGGTACTCTCACAGCGGCAGGGGAACCTTTCTTGTCTGCACCCATGTGCCTTTTTCCCGCAAGGTGTCCCCGGCGGAGTTGAACTACGACATTGGAAACAGGGAGCTGCGACACTGGCTGGAGGGAGCCAAATTCCCCTTTTCAGTAGTCATCAATCACTGCTACTTGGAATACCTGAAAGAGGCCAAACGAATAAAAAATCTAGGCAAGCACGTTGGGCATTATTCTTCTCCCGCTTTTATTTCACAGTCCTGGATGGCAGAACGGTAAGGAGGACGCCCTTTCCCGCCAGACCAGCCCCGACCCCGAAACTCCAGACCCGAAACCTATACTCCCTTCAGCCGTGTTCCATAACCCCATCCAATGATCATTGGACGAGGACAGCGCAGCATACCACCATTCCACTCACACTGCCCTTGTGGACTCAGCACACTTGGTTCCGGGATCTGGACACTCAGGCAGCCAGCTCACCCTCTCGCTCCTCTCTGCCCGGTACTCGTGGCCAGACATGTCTCAGTACGCCTCCCGCTTCGTCAAGGGGTGCTCAGTCTGCACCATATCCAACACACCACGTCGCCTGCCGGAAGGTAAGCTGATGCCCCTACCTATCCTAATCCGTCCCTGGTCTCACCTTGCCATAGACTTTCTCACAGATTTACCTCTGTCCAGGGTCCTTCAATTTATATCCCACGCGTGGAAGACATTCTTCAACCTGATAAACATTATGGTTAGTCTTACCTCCAGCTACCACCCTCAGGTGAATGGTCAGGCTGAGCGCAAGATTCAGGACATTGGGAGTTACCTGAGGTCCTACTGCCACTCCCATCAACACAGCTGGCATTGATATCTACCATAGGCCGAGTATGCTCAAAACTCCCTTCGGCAAGCCACCACAGGACTCACACCCTTTCAGTGCATACTCGGCTACCAACCCCCTTTGTTCCCCTGGTCTAGAGATCCCTCCTCGGGGCCAGCTGTCGACCACTGGTTCCGGGAGAGTGAGAGGTTCTGGGACTCAGCCCATCACCATCTACAACAGGCTGTTTGCAGACAGAAGACCCACGCCGACAATCGCTGCTCTCCAAAACACCCCTATACCAATCTGGACAGCGAGTATGGTTGTCCACTCTACACTTGTACTAGGCATTCGTAAGTCTCTGTGTTGTTTAGATATACTTACCTTTTTTTTGATTACTTACATTTTACATTTACATTTATGCATTTGGCAGACGCTTTTATCCAAAGCGACTTACATTACATTGTACTATACATTTGGACATTTTGTATAGTAAGCAAGTGGGGATTATGTGCCTTGCTCAAGGGCACCTCAGCCGTTACCCGCCTGAGAATTGAACCAGCAACCTTCTGGTCATGAGTCCAACTCTTTAACCACTGGGCCACGACTGCCCACTTGTTTTGATATACTTACATGATATGCTTATCGGTACACTTGCTAAAAAAGCAAAGGCTGTAAAAATAAATCTGCTTTGTTTCTCGTTTTGATCTTTTATTTAAAAAATCTACAAAAGTCCAATATTTTATTTTCCCATACATGTTGCCCACAATTATTGGCACCCTATTTAATACATTTTGCATCCTCAGTTTGTAAGAAAAACAGCTCTTAGTTTTTCTTTTTCACTCTGATGAGGTTTGAGAAAACATCGAGAGTCATCCGAGTCCATTCCTTCATAAAGAATTTCTCCAGATCCTTCAAATGTTGGTGCTCCCTCTTCTTCAGTTCATCCCACTCATTAGTGGTGCTTTTGAAGAATGCTAAGCATCACTATTGTTATCCTGCTGGCTTATTATTCTCCTGCTTCTTCTTGTTCCGCCTAAATTTCGGCACGTAACTAGTCCCGCAGTTTTTGTCGTAGGCCCCTGAATATGGGGTCAAATCGAGCGGCCTATTGAGGAACGGTGTGCTATGACTTTTATAAGCGATCTGGTGGAGGGGGTTCGATAGGGGGGCAAAAAATCACCCCAAAAATCCCATAGACTTAACATTGCGCCGAACTTTGACGGGTCGCAGCTCCGAGCAAGAATTTCGTAGTAACATGCGGGTCACCACATTTGAAGAGGCTGGCAGACTCTGTAACAACATACCTCACAATGGGGTGTAAATTGTACCCCTGGGGAATAAAAGCCCCCCAAAATTGCCCCATAGACTTTAATGGGGAAAGAAAATATGCCCATATAAGGCGTTATAAATGGCCCATGTTGAATATCTTCGCAGTACAACCTCTTAGAGACAAGGGGGTGGGCTCATTTGACTCAGGCAACCAATCAGTGTCAGAGGATCATCGTGAAGCTATAAAGCCACGCCCATAGCAACCATTTACAGCAACTTAGCAACCGATCCCATAGACTCCCATTATACAAGGCCAGATGTATATCTTTGCAGCACAGTGTCGTAGAGACAAGCAGGTGGGCTCATTTGACTCAGGCAACCAATCAGTGTCACAGGAACTTCATTATGCTACCATTTCAATACTATTCCACTAATGCCGACACAAGTTTCAAGTCTATGTAAAAGTATGCTATGGTCAATGGTGTTGAATGCAGCACTAAGATCTAATAGCACAAGTAACGAGATGCAGCCACGGTCAGATTCTCAGTCTCTGTACTGTGATGCGCCCTAAATCCTGACTGCAATTGATCATAAATGTCGCTCCTTTGGAGGAAGGAGCATGGCTGTGATGAGACTACCAGTTGTGGGCAGTTGTGGCCTAATGGTTAGAGAGTCGGACTCGTAACCAGAAGATTGCCAGTTCGATTCCCAATACCGAAAGGTAACAACTGACGTGCCCTTGATCAAGGCACCTTACCCCCGTTTGCTCCCCGGGCGCTGCAGTGATAGCTGCCCATGCACTGCTCCCGGTGTATGTGTGTTCATGACTTGAAGTGTGTGTGTTCACTATTCACTGGTTGGGTTAAATGCAGAGGTCACATTTCGGGTATGGTTCACCATATCTGACAAATACGTCACTTTCATCAACATCAAGTTGAGTTTTTTTGATAAGGGGCTTAACAACAGCCACCTTATACGCTTTAGGGACATGCCCTAAAGACAGAGATGAGTTAATAATACTAAGCAAAGGATTTTGAATTTCAGGTAGCATCTTTTTCAGTAAACTAGCAGGTATAGAATCTAGTATGCATGTTGTTAATTTAGAAGATCTAATAACTTTAGACAGTTCATCCATACCTAGTTGACAATGTGTGCTTTTGAGCATGAAATTAACAGTTTTGACAATTCTATGTTTTAGGTTGTGTTGCTGTGTTAGGAGTTTAGGAAAATTGTTAGGAGAATTAAAAAAATTGTCATAGCAACTGAAAAAAAAAAACCCCTGTAAAACCAAAAGTAAACGTGTTTTTCTTGTGGAAGGTCTGCAATCATTAAAAATAAGCTAATAAAATATTTCGAATACATTTTTTATGTTCAAAACTTACTTATGAAGTAAGTAGCCGTGTAATAAGCAAAATAATGTACAAGCAGCCGGCTTCCCATCGAATCCTGATCACACTGTCTGGGCTTATTTCTGCGATAACCGCCTGCCTGTACGCCTTACTTAGAACTCGGCTCAGCCAATCAGAATCAGGGACCAGAACATCAGCATACACTGTTGTTCTAAACTTTCCATTTAGCAATGCCACCCCCCAGCTACAATAAAACATAGATGTTTACCAGAAATAAAATCAATCGACACTAGATTTGACATCTACCTGACTGTTATAAATGAATGATCCAGTGCTATGTGTTTGCCTTATTAACAATTTAGTTTCATATAACAAGTGTAAAATCACCTCAGAACTTGCTCGAACAAGAGAAGATCATTTTCTGAAATAATAAAATCATGCATCACACTCCAGTGACATCAAAGACTCAGAAGTTTATGAGCACAGGCTAAAGGCATCTGTATTCATAATGCCGTGATAACGTCTATCACCAACTTCACAAAACTAAACTCAAGATGATTTTTTCCCCCTGCTCTTAGCACTTACAGTAGGTGACACCCCTGGGGCAAAAGTTAAACTGCCATGGACTGAACCTGCTGCATGAGGCAACAAAAATGGTTAAAAAAAACTATGAATAAATGGGTAAATGAGAAGTGGAGAAAGGTGACCACAAGAGATTTGTGTCATGTTCTCCCACCCCACAAAAGCAGATCTCACAAGATTCTGTTTGCGCTGCCCATGACGTGCTTTCATTCACTCTCACCCTGAAGATAACAGGATGAAGGACTGAGATGATGAGAAGAAAATGAAAGGAGGAGACAGGCCAGGGAAGATGGATAGATGGAAGGTTGAGTCTTTCTTTAACACCGCCTCTCCATAATTCTATGTGGCCGGCCTGGAGCTATTTTTGAAGACGTAAAATATCAAAACGTAACAGTATTTCCTTTTTTTGAATAGTGCTGAGTTCAATATTATTCTGTTTTGAATCTTTTCCCTTTTTCTTTCTCTGTTCTCTGCTGCTTCAGGATAGCTCCTCCACACACACACACACACACACACACACACACACACACACACACACACACACACACACACACACACTACCTGCCTCATCATTTAGCATGTGTAATAATCAGTCTCCTCACAATTTACATTTACATTTACATTTATTCATTTGGCAGACGCTTTTATCCAAAGCGACTTACAATTGAGGAAAACAGCAAGCGATTCATCTAAGTAAGCAATATTCACGAGAAGTGCTAGTAATACAAGGTTTCAAATACAACGTCAAGATAGTATAAGCAAGTATATAGAGAACATTAGAAAAGGAAAAATAGAGGTAGAATTTTTTAATTAAAAAAAAAATATATATATTTTTAATTTTAATTTAAATTTTTTTTATATTATGAGACAGTTAAGTGCTCATGGAAGAGGTGGGTCTTCAGCTGTTTTTTGAATTGTGAAATTGATCCAGCAGTCCTGATGGAAACAGGAAGATCGTTCCACCAGCAGGGAACGGTGAAAGAAAATGTCCTTGAGATGGATCTCATGCCTCTCTGTGAAGGAACAATGAGGCGCCGCGCGTTTTCAGACCGCAGACTTCTGGAGGGGATGTAGGTCTGTAAGAGAGAGTTGAGGTAGATGGGTGCTGTGTTAGTGGCTGTTCTGTAAGCAAGCACCAGTGCCTTGAACTTAATGCGTGCCGCTATGGGGAGCCAGTGCAGAGAGATGAGCAGAGGGTTGACATGTGCTCTTCTGGGCTCATTGAAGACCAGGAGTGCAGCAGCATTCTGGATCATTTGCAGAGGTTTGAAGGCACAGGCTGGGAGACCGGCCAGAAGAGCATTACAATAATCCAGTCTAGAAATGACAAGTGCCTGGACGAGAAGCTGTGTTGCATGTTCTGTTAAGAACGGTCTGATCTTTCTAATGTTGTACAATGCTAACCTGCATGACCGAGTTGTTTTAGTAACGTGATCCTTAAAAGTCATCTGATCATCCATGATTACCCCAAGATTCCTGACTGAAGTCGATGGGGTTATCTTAGATGGACCAAGTTGGATGGTAAGCTGGGGCTGTTCTGACGGGGTGGCAGGAAGGACGAGAAGCTCAGTCTTGGCCAGGTTGAGTTGTAGGTGATGATCTTTCATCCAAGAAGAGATGTTAGCCAGGCAGTCGGAGACTCGTGTGGCTAGCGTGGAATCGTCTGGATGAAATGAGAGGTGAAGTTGAGTGTCATCAGCATAACAATGGTAGGAGAATCCATGTGCTTGTATGATGGAACCCAGTGATGTGGTGTATATGGAGAAGAGCAGAGGTCCAACAACCGATCCTTGTGGGACCCCGGTGACTAGTTGGTGTGATTTGGACAATGATAAACTAATGCAATATCGCTGGAGTAGGAGTGTGATGGTGCTCTACATCATTGATGATTAGGTCAGAGGCACGAGGCCGCTGAAATAGAGCAGTGGTTTCTAAACTTGTTCCTGGTTGACCCACAGCTCTGCACATTTTGTATGTCTTCCTTAACTGGCGCGTTTACTTCAGTTCAGGATTTCTACCTTAATGAGCGGATAATTTGAGTCAGGTGTGTTAAATAAGAGAGAGTGGGTCCCCAGGAACAGGTTTGAGAACCACTGATAGAGCAACATCACATGACTACGAGTGCGATATTGCTTTTATACAACAGTTTGACGGATCAGAAAAACTGTTTGGAGTGTCTTTAAAACCCTCCGGTTTTTAAAGGAAATAGGGAACTACTTTCTTCCGCCATGAATTCCAGACCAGCGCAGTTAATCTATTCGTCATGTCTTTTAACTGTGCGATGTGCTGCTTCAGTGAAGTTATTACTGAGGAATAATGAAGCAGAGCGTGTGTATGAATAAAAGAGAGAGAATGGAAAATTAAACTCCCCAAGGATGCGTTATTCCCATTCAACTGCGGTACTTTTCCATTGCTTTTTAATGTAAACATGTGTAATGGAGGCCAGCTAGTGTGAGCGCTGTACAAGTTAAATCCACTCGACCTCAAGCGACAGATGATAGCGGCTGCTGTCTGTTCTCCTCGTTTGATCGTCCGTCTCCCTTGCCGGACCGATCGCCGGTTTGAGATTCGGAGCGGGTAAGTCCGGTTACACATGCGCTTGTTTACAATAGCAAGTTGAGACGGCAGTTTCTGTTGCGTAAAGCGCATCTCGAGACCCACTTTGTACTTTTTTTAAACCAATCCTGAGCACTGTGTGCATATGTGCCTGTGTTTACTTCTTTGTTCATTAAATGGCGGACTGGTGACCTAAGCACATACCGCCACCTACTGCTCAATATATTATCATATTCCGACCTTTCCATATTATTACAAAAAAGGACTCCGGTATCAGCTGGCGCTGTGTTTTCCTGTGTTTCCTTTTAGTCTCATAAGTCTGACTAATAGTGGCGAAGCTTTACAAGCGGGAGTGAAGAGGTTCCAGTTATGATACAGTGGACTATTGCACCGCTCTCAACTAATCAGATTCGAGAACCAGAAAGAACTGTTGTACAAAAGAACGCATGCATACACACACGACTTTGAGTGACAGTGCATTCCAGCTGACCATGCGGCAGGAGAAGCAGAGGTTTAGAGGCAGATGGGAGTCTATCAAACAGCTTCAGCACGCTGGTGTTTCCCTCTACATGTTGAGCAGATTGGATTGACTCAAAATTCATATTACAAGGCCTCAAATAAGCATCACATATGCTGGGGATATTGTATTTATCTTACTCTGTGTCACAGAGTTCACACTGTACAGAGTGGCAACTGAAAAATGAATAGTGGTACAATTTTAAGAGTTATTTGTAATGAAAAACGATCACAGGAGTTTCTGAACAATAAATGTTACTGTGTCCCAGCTGAGATTTGTCTTTATGAGAGCCTGTGGACACAGGGGCCTCCAGAAGATTAAGTGTTTATCTGCTTTTTTTTGCTACATGCATAGTTTCCAGAACTGTATATATGTGTATATTTCTAGTGAATATTTCCTTTGTTCGCACTTAAAGTTAAAGTTGTTACAGTACAAATACATATGAATTCAAAATATCTCTTCGGGGTTATATACCTCCAGCAAGTGTAGCCAACTATTTGTAAGTTTGGAAACAATATGTTGTCTTTATACTTAAATATCACATTCCCTATTTACTGTATCTAATAACATTGAAATGTTTCTTTACACATAAAAAATGATGTTTAGAAAAATTGTTAACATTTTTGAAAAAATTGTCATAGCAATTGTAAAAAAAAAAAACTATAAACCGCACCTGTCAAAACTGCCTACATAGCCTAATTATCACTTATTTGCTGTGTTTAATTTATAAAACCTTGCTATGCATATGAAACAACCGTTTTATAAACTGATCTCCAAAAAACAATTTCATATCCTCCACAATAAAGCCCCTGGGTTACAGTGCATAACAACCAAGGGGCATTGTTTTATTGCTACGCAGATAAAATACCATTTTTATTAACTGATATCCAGAAAAATCATTTAGCTGTTATAAATGCACTTATAAAAATTGGTTCAGGACTAACAAGTAACACTTCATCATTTATCACAAAACACTGACATTAACTGTTCATGTAACATCATACAATATTAAGACTTATATACATTATTCAACATTGAAGTATATTATTGAGACCTATCTATAACAGGTAGGAAATATACAGATATTGAATTCTCTTTAAAGCTACAAAACACATTGATTTATTATTATTATTATTTTTAATTAATATTAGTGACAGAAGTCACAGCAGCAGGTTTAAAGAGTAAATAGCTTCTAATTTTTAAGGGTCTACTTTGGTTTGTGGAGTGTCCGACAACAGGTTTATGTACATACATGGTGTAAAAACACTATTATTTCATAATAATAAGCCGTTTTTATTACCTTACTTCTTGACTGACTCTCAAATGATTCGTTCCGCGATTCATCGGTCTAATCCCCGCCTTTCCGCTAGCGTAGTCTGATGTGATTGGTCAGATGGTCTAGTCTGATGTGATTGGTCAGATGGTCTTGTCTGATGTGATTGGTCAGATGGTCTAGTCTGCTGTGATTGGTTTAGCGCGTGTGTTCAAGTTCCCTATCGAGAGCGGTCTCTCGACATTGCAGAAGCATCTGCTATGGGAACTCCTCCCCTCTCACCTCTCCTGAAGTCTTATTGGATAATGCCAGTGAAACTGGCAAATTGTCGACGCGCAACCGTATGCAAATACTGTCGACCGAGAGAGTATAAATACAGTGCACAGCGACAATACCTCAGAATCTTCTCTTTCACGCTGCCATCGTTGATTTCGTCTGAAGCTTCTTCTTCATCCGATGGCCGCCTTCTGCTGTCTTTGCGCGGGTCCCATGGACCCGCTGGATACACACGAGCACTGCATCGCCTGCCTGGGCCTGGCCCATGCTGAGGCGGCGTTCGGTGAGTCTGATTGCGCGCACTGTGCGGACCTGCCGGCGCGCGTCTTGAGGACTCGCAGGAACGTTGCTCGAGGAGTGGTGAGGCCCACTGCCGCCTGCGAGCCACTGGTGGGCCTTCCCATGCCACGTGGTGGCGGCGACGACCCGGCTCGGGGCCACTGTCCTCTGCCGTCACCTCGTTCCCCAGTCCTTTTCACCAAGGAGAGTCTTCGCCCCTCGTCTGCCGTTGCGGATGCCATTTCCTTTGGCTTCGACGTGGACGACGACGACTCCATGTCCATCTCGGCCTCGGTGAAGGACTGGGCGGAGTTGGAGCGGGACCGCACCGACTCGGTCAGCGCCCCAGACCCCCAAGAAGAGTTCGTGAGGGTGCTGGAAAAGGCCGTTAAGGAGCTCGACCTTAGCTGGAGCGGCCCAGAGGAGCCGGCTAAAAGCAAGCTCGATTCGTGGTACTTTCAAGCAGGCCGCCGTCAGGCTGCACCGAAGAGAAGTACGCCGTTTTTCCCTGATGTGCACGAGCACGTGGTGAAGTCGTGGTCTGCCCCTCAATCGGTGCGAGTCCACGCCACCACACAGGCCATGTTTGCCCACGTGGACAGTGCTGAAGCTCACGGTTATACTCGCATGCCGCCTGTGGAGGAGACCCTCGCGGCTCATCTGTGCCCATCCTCGTCTTCGCTGAGCGCGGGACAAGGTCTGCCGTCTAAACCGTGCGGGTTTACCGCCCACCTCGCCGACAAGGCGTACACCTCCGCCGGGGAAGCGGCCTCCACGCTGCATGCTATGGCAGTTCTGCAGGTATTTCAAGCAAAGATCCTGCAGACGCTGGACGGGGGTTCCCTGGATGCGGACGCTGTGAAGGACCTGAGGGCGGCGACGGACTTCGCGCTGATGGCGACGAAGCGCACTGCACAGGCAATCGGCAGGTCGATAGGCTTCATGGTCGTCCTTCATCGCCATTTGTGGCTGACGCTGGCGGACCTAAAGGACGCTGACCGGAAATCGCTGCTCAACGCTCCCATTACTCCCTCTGGTCTCTTCGGGGATGTTGTTGAGTCGGTGTTGGAGCGCTTCGCGGAGGCGCAAAAGCGTGCGAAAGCCATGAGCCATGTGCTTCCTCGACGTTCGTCGCAGCCGGCGCCGAGGGCGAGATCCTCGTCTGCTTCGCGCTCGTCTTCTTTCAGGCCGGCTAAGCAGCCCGCTGCCGCGGCTCCAACTCCCTGGGATCCTGGACCGGATATCCGGCCTAAGCAGTGGTCTGCCCCAGCTCGGAAGAAGTACGGGCAGAAGAGAGGTCGTCCGGGCAATGGCGGTTCGTCTTCGGCTGCCAAGCCGTCTTCCTGACTGATCTGCAGGGAGGAGAGAGTTCATGAGTGGACCGGTGTTCAAGCGGTGCCGTTTGTATCTTGTTTCCCCCGCTGTTACGGGCGATTGTTGCAATGCTCTAAATGTTGTACGTGTAAATATATTAAAAGCACTTACCTCCTCACAAAAAGAGCTCTCTCCCCTTCACTCACGCCACGCTGTGTCTCCCGCCCTGCCACGGTGCAGCGCGAAGCCACAGTTAAATTATGCTATAACCGGCAACCCCTCACCCACGGTTGCACCTGTGGAC
The DNA here is from genome assembly GCA_026939265.1 of Oreonectes daqikongensis. Lineage (NCBI taxonomy): Eukaryota > Metazoa > Chordata > Actinopteri > Cypriniformes > Nemacheilidae > Oreonectes > Oreonectes daqikongensis. The sequence goes on along the minus strand of JAOTQM010000509.1, from coordinate 668,774 downwards.
GAGCGGTGGCCCGGGCCGCACACGCTTCACATTCCCCCGACAGTGCAGTTAGCCTCGCTAGGGCAGAGCGTGTCTCCGCAGTATCAGCAAGCTGCATCGCCCGAGGTAATTCGGCCGCTATGCATGTTTCTGAGTGCGTGGAGAGCCATTCCGGGTATCTCTCCGTGGCTGCTGCACGTGATAGAACACGGATATTCCCTCCAATTCAGACGCAGGCCCCCCCGCTTCAGCGGCGTTGTCCCGTCACTTACATTACCGCGCAACGCTCCGGTCTTGAGACAGGAGATTCGCAGCTTGCTCGACAAAAGAGCGATAGAGGGAGTGCCTCCGAGCGAGACGGGGTGCGGTTTTTACAGCCGGTATTTCGTGGTGCCCAAGAAGGACGGGGGACTCCGTCCTATTCTGGATCTGAGACCCATCAATCGAGCGCTTCACAAGCGGGCGTTCAAAATGATTACGCTAAAGCAGATCCTGGCACAAGTTCGTCCCGGGGACTGGTTTGCGTCCGTGCATCTGAAGGATGCATATTTTCACATTCAGATATCCCAGCGCCACCGACGCTTCCTGCGGTTCGCTTTCGAAAGAGCAGCGTACCAGTTTGCTGTGCTTCCTTTCGAGCTGGCATTGGCTCCGCGCACGTTTTTCGAAGTGCGTGGACGCAGCGCTTTCCCCTCTCAGGGCAAGAGGTATGCACATTCTGAACTATCTGGACGACTGGCTGCTTCTGGCCCATTCACGAGATGTGCTTGTCAGCCATACGCAAATGCTGCTTCGTCACTTGTCATCCCTGGGGCTGAGGGTGAATGTGCAGAAGAGCAAGCTTACACCGAGTCAGTCCATAACGTATCTAGGGGTATGTTTCGACTCGGTGGAGATGCGCGCCCGCCTCTCTCAGGAGCGTTTGGAGTCCATCTCCGCTGCACTGCGCGCTTTCAGTCTGGACCGGTCCGTCCCGCTGAGGGTGTTTCAGAGACTTCTGGGACTGATGGCGTCAGCTTCATCGGTCTGCCACCTGGGTCTTCTGCACATGCGACCGCTGCAGCTGTGGCTAAAGACTCAGGTTCCGCGGAGAGCATGGTCCTCGGGTCGTGCTCGTGTGCGGATAACTCACAGATGCCTCAGCGCTTTGAAACCATGGCGCGACGTGAACATGTTCGACCGGGGAGTTCCCCTGGGGCTTGTGACGATGCGTACGGTGGTAACGACGGATGCGTCTTCTTCGGGCTGGGGTGCAGTGTGCGAAGGAAGCCCGGCGTCGGGTCTATGGTTGCCGTCTCTGAGCAAATGGCACATAAATCGGCTGGAGCTGCAGGCGGTGTTCTTAGCTCTGCGAACTTTTCTACCACAGCTGGCGCAGCGTCATGTACTGATTCGCACAGACAACACGTCCGTGGTTTCGTACATCAATCGCCAGGGAGGGGTTCACTCCAGACCCCTTTTCGAGTTGGCTGTGGAGCTTCTGCTGTGGGCGGACCGGCACCTGCTCTCCATCAGAGCAGCGCATATCCCCGGTCGTTTGAACTGCGGAGCGGACATGCTCTCGAGGGGCGGTCTTTCCCAAGGGGAATGGAGACTTCACCCCGACTCAGTACAAATGATCTGGGATCGCTTCGGGAAGGCGGAAGTGGATCTGTTCGCGCCGAGCGAGAACGCACATTGTCCGCTGTTGTTCTCGCTGCCACTCTCCCCTGGGGAGATGGACACTCTGACGGCGCGCTGGCCGGACACCCGGCTTTACGCGTTTCCTCCGGTGAAGATTCTGCCCCTTGTGTTGTGCAAAATCAGGGAGGAGAGTGCGTCGGTGATCCTCGTTGCTCCGTTTTGGTCGAATCAACCGTGGTTTCCGGACCTGAGAGAGTTGCTGGTGGCCTCTCCGTGGAGCATTCCCCTTAGGGGCGACCTGTTATCTCAGGTGAACGGATCGATTTGGCACCCCAAACCCGGAATTGTGGAACCTCCATGCCTGGCCGCTTCAGGGGTTATAGACCCCCTCCCTCAGAGGGTGCTTGACACTATTTCGGAGTCTCGGGCGCCTTCCACTAGACGCTTATATGCTCTCAAATGGGATGTATTTGCGGTGTAGACCCGGTGTCATGTCCCGTGTCTGATGTTTTGCACTTTCTACAATGCAGGATGGATAATGTTGGCCTCCCGTCCACGCTGAAGGTTTATGTGGCTGCTATCGCTTCGTTTCGTTCCCCGGTTGACGGGCAATCGATCGGCAGGCATGCCTTGGTGGTCAGATTTTTGAGGGGAGCTCGGAGGATGTTTCCCCCGCGATCTCCTTCAGTGCCTCCTGCAAATGTGGCAGTCGTGGCCCAGTGGTTAGAGAGTTGGACTCATGATCAGAAGGTTGCTGGTTCGATTCTCAGGGCTGGCAGGTAACGGCTGAGATGCCCTTGAGCAAGGCACCTAACCCCCACTTGCTTACTATACAAAATGTGCAAATGTATAGTACAATGTAATGTAAGTTGCTTTGGATAAAAGCGTCTGCCAAATGCATAAATGTAAATGTAAATGCCTCCATGGGATTTAGCTCTGGTACTGCGGGCTCTTTCTCTGCCACCGTTCGAGCCGTTGGAGACTGTTTCTATGAGGGAGCTCTCTCTGAAAGCCGTTCTCCTTCTTGCCCTTGCTTCGGCCAACACATTGGGGATTTACGAGCGCTTTCTATCGGCGCGGATTTCATTCGTTTTGGGGCCGGCGACTGCAGCGTCACTCTCCGGCCGAAAGCGGGTTATGTGCCTAAGTCCCTGTCTACCACGTTCAGAGAGCAGGTTATTTCGTTGCCCGCTTTGTCTTCCGAGTCGTCTGCCTCGGGTATTGCGGACGCTCAGGGGGCTGTGTGTCCGGTTAGGACTTTGAGGGCTTACATTGATCGAACTTCCGGGTTTCGGCTGTCTGACCAGCTCTTCGTGTGCTACGGCGGGGGGACTAAGGGTCGGGCTGTCTCGAAACAGAGGCTCTCTCACTGGGTGGTGGACGCTGTCAACCTGGCGTATGAGAGTCAAGGGCAGGCCTGCCCTTTTAGTGTCAGGGCACATTCTACTAGGGCTATTGCCTCTTCGTGGGCTTGGGCTAGAGGCGCTTCTATTAAGGACATTTGCTGTGCAGCTGGCTGGTCTTCGCGAACACCTTCGCCAGGTTCTACAAGCTGGATGTATCGTCCTTAGCCTCACATGTCCTCTCAGTGAGTACGGACAGCTCATTGTCTCCGAGTTGCTGATCGCTTATATTGTGCAGTTGTTACCGTGTTACTGTTGACTCTGTGCTTGGTGTTACTGGACTTGCATTATATCTGCCCGGATTCCATGCTGTCTCTACTGTTGTGGTGTCTGCCCTGTATCAGTGCAGCCCGCTTATTTCTTTGGCTGAGATATGCAAATTTTGCTGAAAGTCTCTTCTCGCAGCTCATTGGTCTGTCTCGGCCAATCAGCTGCAGGCCCTTCGAGGCAACTTCGCGATTGGTTCGTCTGTGTGCTCCGTGCTGGTGGACGAATGCGGCTGGTGTGTGCGGCTGTCTTGCTGCTCTCACGGCGGGATTGTATACTGTTCCCATAGCAGATGCTTCTGCAATGTCGAGAGACCGCTCTCGATAGGGAACGTCTCCGGTTACTGTCGTAACCTCGGTTCCCTGAGAAGCGGGAACGAGACATTGCAGTAGCCGCCGTGTTCATCGCGCGTCAGCCTTGCAGGCGTTTTTTCGCAGATTCTGAGGTATTGTCGCTGTGCACTGTATTTATACTCTCTCGGTCGACAGTATTTGCATACGGTTGCGCGTCGACAATTTGCCAGTTTCACTGGCGTTATCCAATAAGACTTCAGGAGAGGTGAGAGGGGAGGAGTTCCCATAGCAGATGCTTCTGCAATGTCTCATTCCCGCTTCTCAGGGAACCGAGGTTACGACAGTAACCGGAGACGTTTTCGCGGGCAGGTGGGGACTATTTCTAGAGACGTAGCTACACGGAGGTTAAAGACTCGGATGGGTCACGACTCGTTCGCGTGATTCAGAGTCGACTCCCATTTTTACAAGCTAATAACTTTGTTATTAGTTCACCTTCGGATGTACAACTTTGGCAGCCTGTTTACTTGGCTTTCTGGCATAATCTTGTGTGCTTTTGTTCATTTAAGCACAAAAGAGAAGTTAATACTGGTACGCTGTCTGACAGCTGTCTGTTTATGCTGTAGCCCTGCTTGAAAGAGTGTAGGCTTGGACCCGGAAATGGTATTGCTGACGTCATCACTTAACAACCGAATACTCTTAATGAATAATGGGTACGTTTTGGGCAAAACATCCAGTAAACCAATCGGAGTGTCATCTCCCATTCCCTTTAAGAGACGGTTGTGCTCGCGCCATGGAATATTTGCTAATTACACGGCGGAGTTTGCAAGAGCAAAGACTGAAGATTAGATTAGATTCAACTTTATTGTCATTACACATGTACAAGTACAAGGCAACGAAATGCAGTTGAGGTCTAACCAGAAGTGCAATAGCAGCAAGTGCAGGATATACAGCGGTTGCATAAGTTACATAGATAAATATTACAGAAGTAATTTACAGATGGATATGTACTATGTAATATTATGTTCATAGTACATATCCATCTGTAAATCTCTGTTTATAGAAATAGACGTCTGTATATTATGTTCATTGTCATGGTTCTGCCCTTCATGTCTTGTAAATTCCTAGAGCCTTGTGGGCGGGGCCATGACAGTGCCATGTCTCTGTGTTTGTTACTCGTGGAAGCGCGTGGCCTGGGCGTGGTGCGCCCGTGTCGCGCGCTCTCCGGTCTTGCGTCATGACCACGCCCCCCGGATACTTCCGCGATCCTGCCCTTCCCGTTTATGTCTTGTTTTCATGATCTAGTGGGCAGGATTGCGTCAGTATCTTGTCTTTGTGTTTACGTTCTGTGGGGAGACACGCGGCTCGGGCGCTTCCGCCTTTTGCCGCGTGTTTTCATGTCGCGCGTCTAAGCCCCGCCCCCTCGTTCTCCGGTCATTTTCCCTGTTAATGTTTCTGATGATTCACACCTGTACCCTGTGTAATTATCCCTTGTTTGTTCCCCTATTTAAAGCCCTCGTGTTCATTGTCCTGTGCTGGTTCGTTTTGTTAAGTTCGTGAATTTTGTGAGTGCAGTGTGTCAAGTCGAGTCAAGTCAAGTCTTCGTTATTGTCTCTGTCTAATCCGTCCTCTTTGTTTCAGTTTTGCCCCCACGTGGGAAGTCTTTGTTTTTATAGTCTTTCTTGTTTTTGAGTTCGTGTCTTTTGTTCTGTTTTCCCCATTGTGGGCTTTTGTTTCAGTTTTTTTGTAAAATAAAAGTCCTTTTTGTTACCCCTGCATTGCTGCCTGCGTCTGGGTTCTGTCCATGTCCCCATCATGACAGTTCATAGTACATATCCATCTGTAAATCTCGGTTTATAGTAATAGACGTCTGTATATTATGTTCATAGTACATATCCATCTTTAAATCTCTGTTTATAGTAATAGACGTCTGTATATTATGGTCATAGTACATATTCATCTGTAAATATCTGTTTATAGTAATATCCATCTGTCTGTTTATAGTAATAGACGTCTGTATATTATGTTCATAGTACGTATCCATCTGTAAATCTCGGTTTATAGTAATAGACGTCTGTATATTATGTTCATAGTACGTATCCATCTGTAAATCTCGGTTTATAGTAATAGACGTCTGTATATTATGTTCATAGTACGTATCCATCTGTAAATCTCGGTTTATAGTAATAGACGTCTGTATATTATGTTCATAGTACGTATCCATCTGTAAATCTCGGTTTATAGTAATAGACGTCTGTATATTATGTTCATAGTACGTATCCATCTGTAAATCTCGGTTTATAGTAATAGACGTCTGTATATTATGTTCATAGTACGTATCCATCTGTAAATCTCGGTTTATAGTAATAGACGTCTGTATATTATGGTCATAGTACGTATCCATCTGTAAATCTCTGTTTATAGTAATAGACGTCTGTATATTATGGTCATAGAACATATCCATCTGTAAATCTCGGTTTATAGTAATAGACGTCTGTATATTATGGTCATAGAACATATCCATCTGTAAATCTCTGTTTATAGTAATAGACGTCTGTATATTATGGTCATAGAACATATCCATCTGTAAATCTCTGTTTATAGTATTAGACGTCTGTATATTATGGTCATAGAACATATCCATCTGTAAATCTCTGTTTATAGTAATAGACGTCTGTATATTATGGTCATAGGACATATCCATCTGTAAATCTCTGTTTATAGTAATAGACGTCTGTATATTATGGTCATAGGACATATCCATCTGTAAATCTCTGTTTATAGTAATAGACGTCTGTATATTATGGTCATAGGACATATCCATCTGTAAATCTCTGTTTATAGTAATAGACGTCTGTATATTATGGTCATAGGACATATCCATCTGTAAATCTCTGTTTATAGTAATAGACGTCTGTATATTATGGTCATAGGACATATCCATCTGTAAATCTCTGTTTATAGTAATAGACGTCTGTATATTATGGTCATAGGACATATCCATCTGTAAATCTCTGTTTATAGTAATAGTCGTCTGTATATTATGGTCATAGGACATATCCATCTGTAAATCTCGGTTTATAGTAATAGACGTCTGTATATTATGGTCATAGTACATATCCATCTGTGAATCTCGGTTTATAGTAATAGACGTCTGTATATTATGGTCATAGTACATATCCATCTGTGAATCTCGGTTTATAGTAATAGTCGTCTGTATATTATGGTCATAGTACATATCCATCTGTGAATCTCGGTTTATAGTAATAGACGTCTGTATATTATGGTCATAGTACATATCCATCTGTGAATCTCTGTTTATAGTAATAGACGTCTGTATATTATGGTCATAGTACATATCCATCTGTGAATCTCTGTTTATAGTAATAGACGTCTGTATATTATGGTCATAGTACATATCCATCTGTAAATCTCTGTTTATAGTAATAGACGTCTGTATATTATGGTCATAGTACATATCCATCTGTAAATCTCTGTTTATAGTAATAGACGTCTGTATATTATGGTCATAGTACATATCCATCTGTAAATCTCTGTTTATAGTAATAGACGTCTGTATATTATGGTCATAGTACATATCCATCTGTAAATCTCTGTTTATAGTAATAGACGTCTGTATATTATGGTCATAGTACATATCCATCTGTGAATCTCGGTTTATAGTAATAGACGTCTGTATATTATGGTCATAGTACATATCCATCTGTGAATCTCGGTTTATAGTAATAGACGTCTGTATATTATGGTCATAGTACATATCCATCTGTGAATCTCGGTTTATAGTAATAGTCGTCTGTATATTATGGTCATAGTACATATCCATCTGTGAATCTCGGTTTATAGTAATAGTCGTCTGTATATTATGGTCATAGTACATATCCATCTGTGAATCTCGGTTTATAGTAATAGTCGTCTGTATATTATGGTCATAGTACATATCCATCTGTGAATCTCGGTTTATAGTAATAGACGTCTGTATATTATGGTCATAGTACATATCCATCTGTGAATCTCGGTTTATAGTAATAGACGTCTGTATATTATGGTCATAGTACATATCCATCTGTGAATCTCTGTTTATAGTAATAGACGTCTGTATATTATGGTCATAGTACATATCCATCTGTGAATCTCTGTTTATAGTAATAGACGTCTGTATATTATGGTCATAGTACATATCCATCTGTAAATCTCGGTTTATAGTAATAGACGTCTGTATATTATGGTCATAGTACATATCCATCTGTAAATCTCGGTTTATCGTAATAGACGTCTGTATATTATGGTCATAGTACATATCCATCTGTAAATCTCGGTTTATCGTAATAGACGTCTGTATATTATGGTCATAGTACATATCCATCTGTAAATCTCGGTTTATCGTAATAGACGTCTGTATATTATGGTCATAGTACATATCCATCTGTAAATCTCGGTTTATCGTAATAGACGTCTGTATATTATGGTCATAGTACATATCCATCTGTAAATCTCGGTTTATCGTAATAGACGTCTGTATATTATGGTCATAGTACATATCCATCTGTAAATCTCGGTTTATCGTAATAGACGTCTGTATATTATGGTCATAGTACATATCCATCTGTAAATCTCGGTTTATCGTAATAGACGTCTGTATATTATGGTCATAGTACATATCCATCTGTAAATCTCTGTTTATCGTAATAGACGTCTGTATATTATGTTCATAGGACATATCCATCTGTAAATCTCTGTTTATAGTAATAGACGTCTGTATATTATGTTCATAGAACATATCCATCTGTAAATCTCTGTTTATAGTAATAGACGTCTGTATATTATGTTCATAGTACATATCCATCTGTAAATCTCTGGTTATAGTAATAGACGTCTGTATATTATGTTCATAGTACATATCCATCTGTAAATCTCTGTTTATAGTAATAGACGTCTGTATATTATGTTCATAGTACATATCCATCTGTAAATCTCTGTTTATAGTAATAGACATCTGTAAATCATGGTCATAGTACATATCCATCTGTAAATTTCTTCTGTAATATTTATTTATGTAACTTATGCAACCACTGTATATCCTGCACTTGCTGCTATTGCACTTCTGGTTAGACCTAAACTGCATTTCGTTGCCTTGTACTTGTACATGTGTAATGACAATAAAGTTGAATCTAATCTAATCTCACCTGCTGTGGTTTGTTGGTCAGAAAGTCCATAATCCAGTTGCATAGGAAGGTGTTCATGCCCAGGTCTTCAAGTTTAGCAATTAACTTAGATGGGATGATAGTGTTGAATGCTGAGCTGAAGTCAACGAAAAACATACGTGCATAAGTGTTCTTATTGTCCAGATGTGTGAGCACAGAGTGCAGTGCCATGGAAACTGCATCTTCTGTGCTCCTATTGCTGCGGTAGGCAAACTGGTGTGAGTCCAATGTGGATGGCAGAGAGTCCTTTGTGTACATAAAGATAAAAATCTGACATGTCCTGTGTCCTTGTCTGCTCACACACTTTAACCTTGTGCATGAGCAGACCATCTACATGACAATCTACAGTTGGATTTTTATGTACACAATAATAATATTTTACATTGTAGACCTTTAGTTTTTAAAGGTCCAGTGTGTAGTTTTTTGGAGGCTCTATTAACAGAAATGCAATATAATATCCATAACTATGTGTTCAAATTTGTATGAAGACCTTACATAATGAAGCCAAGCGTTATGTTTTTATTACCTAATAACGAGTTATTTATATCTACATACACCGCGGGTCACCTTACATAGAATTCTCCATGTTGTTTCAACGGTATCCCGAAACGGACAAACTGCTCTACAGAGCGCATTTCGTAAATACGTTATCTCTTTTGGAAAAGAAGCAAAAATGTGAAGACATCTTAATCCTTTCACGGCCTCCGTAGCACTTCGAACGGGAGGGGTGGAGTGAACTGTTGGTTGCAATTCGCAACCTTACCACTAGATGCCAAAAATGATGCCCGCACAGAGGCACATTTTCTATCAACGCACTGTTTAAATAACAAACAAAAAATTGTGCCAATGACTTTAGACTTTGGATCAGGTTTGAGTTGGTCTATGGTGCAGTCTATTTTCATTTCTTTACAATATCAACGTGCCAACATCTTTTTTAGACACAAATGGGTGCAAATGCATTTGCTATTTAAACAACGCAGTGCAGGACAGGAAAATGAGAACTGCGTCAGGCTGAAACTAGCAAAATCACTTGCTCTGCGCCGGGTGTATGATAGGGCCCTTAAAATTTGTTTCTAAGCTACCTCTTGTACAATTACAGCATAAGTGAAAGAAGTGCAAATGTTACAACTTACACCATGGGTGGGGTTCATTGTAACAGACAGAGGGTTAGTTGTCACACTTGCTAAAAAATTCTGTTGATACACAAAAAACTTTATCCTGTCTATAAACTAAAAGTGGCTATTATCTGTACATCTGGCTATAATAGACATATATCCACACATCTATCATGCACACACCCATACATCAATACATATGGATAGATTTATGAGGAAATGCTGCACAATTATAACAAACATTCACAATTGTCAATTACTCTCGCTAATATTGTCATTTAAGTTATGATTTTAATGAATGGAATATACATTTTCATATTTACATCAATAAGAGTATGATTATATAATGTAACATAATTTTTTTGTTTGTTGCTGCACATCAGAAGTTACTTAATGTTGAGGTTATTTCACCTTTTTGCACCAAGTTTGCTTTGTACATTTGGTTTAATTGCACTGTTAAAGAGGGCAGTCTTACCAATAAACTGCATGTATGCATGTTACACACTTATGTTGTCCTCACTGCAATAATGCAATAACTGCGTATTCTATCTACCTCAGCTGCTCAGTGCTCTGTTAATATTAATGGTATGACCCATTTCAGGAGCTGACTAAATCACATTTTACAATCAGAATATGAGCAAAGCTCGCGTGTTAACTAAATACTGAAACGTTAGCGATGCTAATTCAAAGCGCCAGTCACACTGATTGAATGTCAAAGTGCGCAGTGTTAGCGCCCCGGCCCCCTAGCTAAACTGGAAAAGTTTTGATTGGTTTTGCCCCAAATAAGACCTATCAGTTATTGTTTGAAGTGTATGGCTGAAACGTGTCAAACAAAGCTCGCCCTGTTTCTCCGTTGGCAACGTTGTTTATTTTATACTTTTTACTTTTGGTGAAAAATAAATGTAGCGAAGTTGAATAAAAGAAGTAAAAGTACCGCAATTTAATTATACTTAGTAGAAAATATAGAAAATTTACTCAAGTACTGTAACGAAAGTATTTGTAGTTAGTTTCTTTCAACCAGTGTATATTAGGCTCCTCATAAGAATTTCTATGGGTGCCAATAATTGTGGCCAGGGTGTTTAAGAGAAAAACATGTTCTTCACAATGTGATATTCCCCCCACTTTAAATTGTTTTAGTTGAATGAAATTTTGGATTTTTTTTATGAAATACCAAAACGAGAAACAATACAGGTCTATGTTTACAGGCTTCTTTGATCATATTTACCAAGGGTGCCAATATTATTGGAGGGCACTTTATAAGCCAGTATTTATAATATATATTATATGATATATATATGTAGCCCCTGCAATCTAGGTCAAACCACCAAACACATGCACCAGACAGACACAGGACACAGTTATGTGGGAATCTTTGGATCCTGTCCTGGCTTGCAGCACTCCTCATTTAACCAAGGTGAGTAACATGAGTGGAGTTAGGAGTGTGTGCGTGTGTGCATGTGCGATTTGGCCATTATGAGCTCATGACACTGCAGGGACGGCCAGGTGAAGGGAGACACACAATGACAGAGAAGGTGATGATGTTTAATTTACATGGACACGGTGATGCCTGGATTCAGATCAGCAAGTTCAGAAAGTGTACAGTGTGAAAGTGTTTGTATTGTCTAGTGAACGAGGAGCTTGAGATCAGCATTTAGGACGGCAGGTGGCGGGTGGTGTAAAGTGCTCTGTATATGACAGGTAGTTTGTTTGGTGGGCTTAATTATAAGGCTTGACTTGGAGGATGTCAATGATTTGGAATGAATAACCAAATTTAGATTTTCAAGTGTGCTTTATTGGCATGACAAAAAATATACATTTGTATTGCCAAATCATTTGCATATTGCAAGTGTGTATGCAAAAAAGAAAGTGAGATGTATGTAGTGCAAAGTGAAATGATAAAGTATAGAAAAGACAGTGTAAAGAAATGTGTTCATCATGATGTTGTTCCATAAACCATATGTTTTTCTTCATTTGGATTTTCATATCTCAGAGTAGACTTGTTTAAATCCTAACCAGATCATGAATGTGTTCAGTTACACATTGGAAGTACATAAAGTAAAAGTTTGACTAAAGCTTGTGAAGAAGAGTGATTTTGGTGTCAGTAAGGGGTTAACAGTGAAACTCCAGAAGCAGAGCAGTCATAGGGCCGGCAGAGCGCCAGCTCCACTCATAAACTACAGACTTCTGCAGTCAGTGTGCCAGGAACAGCCCAGTGACTCACCCCACCTCAATCCTACTGAGACACACGCACACACGCACACACACACACACACACACACACACACACACACCGATAACACAACAGCTGAACATAATCGTGCTTTAACTTCCACGTCAACTTACACACTGGGCCGACAAAACTTCAGCAAAGACCGAATTCACTTTCATTATGGTTTGGGGTGTTCATGAAATTTTCCTCTCACGTTGGACTTGATATAGAAATAGAAATAGGTATGTAGTTTATAAGCAGCTTGTCTCCAGTCAGTATCATTTAGTTGCAGTCTGTTGTTTTCTCACATATGTTCAAATAAACGCATGCAGCAGCACACATCTGTCAGTGTTTAACATACTTTTCTACCCAGCCGCGTGAAGAAGTCAGTCTGTTGTTTGAGCGTTTGTTTGTAAGTATTAAGAAAGCGTCCAGTAAATCTCAGTCTATGTCTGCAGTTGTTGTGAAATCACAGTTTTTCCAGAAGTTTGCAGTCACTTCCTGATCCATGTGTCTCCAGCAGAGGGAGTTCAGATTGAATCTTTGTGTGTGTGTGTGTGTGTGTGTGTGTGTGTGTGTGTGTGTGTGTGTGTGTGTGTGCGCACCAACATGTGTGTTTGTTAAGAGGTTAGCCTAATTTCACCAGTCATACTCTTGGTTCAAGGCAGAATGACCGAGTTTACTTCAGTACACGGAATATGCCATTGCAGAAAAAACACAGAAACTCACTCTCAGCACACACACACACACACACACACAGACTTACTGCCTGCTTAGTCACGTTTTCAACAGGCAGGACACTTACATAACCTCTTCTAACTGCCTCTTTATTTTAGCCGTTCCTCAGCTCTCAGTATACTGCAGTTACTACGGTAAAAACATTGTAAATGAAAATGAGACACTTTTTCTGAAGGTACTGTTATAGTGGTGACAAATAGCACGAGGACACAGTTTTATCATTACCTGTAGTAAGAAACCATATTTAAATATATATATATATATATACTTTATAGGCACATTTTCCGACATATGAAAGTACCGCTTAAAGCTCTACAGTTGAGCTTGTGTCTTGTTTTGTCCGTTTTTTGCATGTATTTTGACTTTTTGTTGACCAACTGCAAGGTTTGAAGGGGTTAAGCGTGTGTCTGTGCAGAAAGCGAGGGAGTCGACATCCTGGCAAGCGCCAGTTTACACAGATGGAGCCGCTCTCTGAATAAACCACAAAGAATTCCTCTCCCTGTCCAAGTTAGCACTTCTCCCAGAGAGGACATGATCCTCATCTCCTCGTTCGCTTTTGCTCTGACTACACAAAACACAAGCAGTAGGCTGAGTCAGTCCATCCTCAATAGGCCCACGAGCGCCTGAAAGAAGAGCAAACAGACCAGAAACGTCAAGCAACAGACAGCAACAGAAGATCCAAGAAGAAGAGAAAAAAACCTGAAGTGATAGAACTTTACTGTGTACTTGTGTACTTTCCACAGGTCATCCAGCGGTCTTGTCAACAGACGTGCTACAGACGATAGTGAACTTTGATTCTTTCTGAAAGAGTCCAAGAGTGCACACTGTATACACCACATGCTGTATAGAGAGGTACGGAGAGTGTCGGACATGAAGGACACGTTCACAACATGATTACTGAAAAGTGTAAATAGGAATTTGACTTTAAAACAGATTAAGGTACAATCAATTAGAAACAAAATGTCATACATTCAATGTAGTGAAAACCATTCAATGATGTTCAAATATACATACATACATACATACATACATACATATATAAGTTTGACAGTTTAAAGAGATGGTTTATGTCACTCACAATGGGACTAAATGGCGGCTCTTTTGTCACAGTTTAATTGATTTATTTAACTGTGAAAAGAGACAGATGCATAAATAAAAATAAAACAAACAAAATAAAAAAATGTGTGTGTGCGTGTGTTTTACATTTTCTACATAAAATCATCCTATACAATTTACATTTTCAATATATTTAATATAGATTGAATAAGACCATGTCAAAAAATGTTATCATGGTGAAATGAATTATTCAACTGAAACTTTGATGCTCATTTTCTCATCATTTGATTTTTATATCAATATACTTTAATATACTTTAGTCTAAATTTTACAGGCCGGGTCATATATACAGCAGCGTTTCTTGATATATTGTGTTCGTTTAAGTCCAACAAAATCAAGACACAGGAGTGACATAAAGTCACCCAACAGCAATGTGAAAGACTGACAGCATGACAAGACACATAAAATCTATGATACATTCTTTTTAACTTGTACAAATATTACTGTTGTATTGTGGAGAGCATCTTTTCTGTTATTTTCATCTGTTTCTCCAGGTCTCATTTTCTGCAAATAAATGCAAATAGAAAGTAAAGAAGTAAAATGATGCTTTGAAACTCTTGTCTCTTAATTATTTCCTCGGCTGTATATTCAGGGTTTAAAATTAAGACCCACATGAGACCCACCCATGTAAACATTAACTGTGCTGGTTAACGCTGTCAAATCACTCGCAAACCTGTGCAAATACTCATCTCGTGAGTGATCGCGATAAACAGCCTAGCTGTGCATATCTGGTTTACTTCAACACACCCGTCACATACGTAAGTAACAAATAACAGCACGCTGGGTCATTTGTACTGATACATACTGTATTTGCCTGGTAACTAACCTTAGTGAGGGTAAAAAGTCTCAAGGAGCACAAGAAAAGGAAATTAGAATTTCTTATGTCAAACTTGTAGGCTAAAGGAGGAGAGGAGATACAGGATGACTGGCATTTCTGAATAATATGAAACAGATTTTAGAATAAATATATGGGACTTGGTTAACCAGATTCTGATTTGCCAACAACCATGACCAGCAAAATGTATCTTTACACTCGAGCGTTGTTTACAGTACATTTACCAACAACATGTCACCAGTAAGACTTAGTTTAGATATGATCTGTGGTTCAGTATTCCACTGGACACCGGGGGCTGACTCTAATATAGTATCTGTATTTGTGTTCACACTGCATACCGAATCCAAATGTTGAGGGGATGGGGCGGGACCGAGATGAATGACATCACAGTTCATCAAACAACACTCACTGTACAATACAAACAAAGTGAGATTCTTGTTTACAGTATTAAGATGGCTAAAAAGTTGTATTTTTGATTATGTTAAAACGTGTGTTACAAAACTCATTGACAGCACAAGAACCGTGGTAATAGAGCGAGTATACAGGACAGGATAGGGGCCGAGTCTGAAAATGAGAGAGTGCAGAGATAGGAGGATGACACCTGTGATGTTGTCAGTGAGCGAGCAATTACTCACACGCACACCCCGGGGAAAAGGAGAAGACCCACCTTACACAACTCTCTCATCTCCCCTATAACACAGATATTACAACTACTGTCCTCAACAACACAAGACATTCGGTAGCTATTAGTCACAGCTGCAGTGAAATATGTGTGTGTTTGTAACTTATAGACTTTATTTTTATTCATTTATAATTAAGTCTTACAGATGTTACTTTAACATTTTGTTTAATTCATTTCTAAATGTATTCTGTTTTAACGTTTGCCTAGTGTTAAACAAAAACAATCAATCAAGACCATGATGGAGCATTTTTGGATGTATGGATCAAAAGATGCCTCTCAAATATCTCACAAATAAGTCTTTATTGATATACAACACCTAATGTGCTGTGCACTTTTCCTGCACTTGAAACAAAATGCTTATGGGTGATGAACACTGCTTGTAAGCTTCTGTGACATTCTACAGAAGACGGGCAGATAAGTGAAAAGATAAACTGTGGAAAGAAATAGAGGAGTTTAGGAGCCAAGTCCGAAATAGATCGACCGCATTTGGAAGACTTTAATATTCTGGAAAGTATTAACACACCAGAGTTGTGTGCGTGATGGATTGTAATCTGACAATTCACAAAGATACTAACCCATTAGCACTTTTTATGTTTTATGGTGTTGGCCTGTATACACATAAAAGTGTGTAACCAGTACAATCACACAACTGAAAAGTGCTAACTAATGTGGACATGAAGTCTAACTGGTTTATCATCCTCTCTGCAATACATGCTCATGTCACAGAAAGCTGACGTTGAGTAGACTCAAGTGCTCGGCTATCTTCAGGTCACCGTGGCTCAGGTGCCAATGGTAACAAATGAAAAATGCTGCATTAGGGGGTGAAATGGCAAAGCGATTTAGAAGTGAATCTTAATCTCCATTATCAAGTGAGATTAAGAGGAAAATGTTTGTTCTATCTGCAGGATGGCAAAAAAGTGAATGACAAGATGAGAACTTATGCATGAAGGCCATATTTTATTGTACCCTCGCGCAAAGTGGTTTGCGAGCCTCAGGTTGCTGAAGAGAGGGACTGTTCCTTTAGTAAAAATGTACTGTAAATGTTGGTCGCGTTAGGCCAAAATGTCTGTTAACTGAAGAATAACCAGTAAAACAAGTGGGTTTCTAATGCTCAAGGACATGGTTTAACAAAAATGATACATAACAACATGATCATGTCACATGCAGACTGCGTCCTAATACCAATTCCACACCATATACATACACAGTTTTTCAGTATGTGACGTGTGTTTAGTGTTTCTCTGGAGCTTCACTCATGTAGAGCACACGCACACGCTCTCTCTCTCTCTTTCTCCTCTTTCAGTTTCTCTTTTTAATGCACTTCACTCTTTCTGTCCATGACATCTCCAGATGATTTTTGGTGTGAGTTTACCATAAAGTTTTCCATTAGCTGTGGAATGAAATGTTCTCATATACGTGCAGACGTAGCATTATGGAAACACACAGAGACATGCCACTCTGAATGGAAATCTATGTGTGTGGTTCAGTGGAGGAGTTTTGGTGGTTTCAAATTAGACACAAACTATCACTAGCATTCCTCCGCTAATGCTGCTAAAGGTGCTATTAAACTCTCGACATAACTGTATGACATTGTCTGACATTATGATTATGCATGTTTGTGTGTGTGTATTTATCACAGGACATTTTTTAGATCTCCATGAGGAAATCAGCTTATAAATCATACAGAATGAGATTTATTGAAAATGTAAAAATGCAGAAAGGTTTGGGTGAGGGTTAGATTTAGGGGTTGGTGTAGGGGATAGAAAATATCATAAGCCTGATATAAAACCAAAGGAGGTCTATGGAATGTCGCCATAAAACATGGAAACCTGTGTGTGTGTGTGTGTGTGTGTGTGTGCGTGCGTGCGTGCGTGAGTGTGTGTATTGTGTTGCGGTTGTTAAACACATTAGAAATATAGCTTTCCTGTAGCTCAGTGCTTAGAGCATAGCACTAGCAACACCAAGGTCAGGGGATTGATCCAAGGGATTGCACATACTTAGAAACAAATGTATAATGTATAATGCAATGTAAGTTGCTTTGGATAAAAGCATCTGCCAAATGCATACACTATATTGCCAAAAGTGTTGTATCTAATTAACAGGTTTGATGACTTTAGTAACTTCCATGAGTACAAATCTTAATGCTGCAGCATATAATGATATTCTATGGAACTGTGTGCTTCTATTTTAATAGCAACAGTTTGGAAAGAGATCTTTTCTATCCCATCATGACAATGTCTCTGTGTATGAGACAAAATTCAGAAAGAAATCATTGATTCAGTCAGTGTGGAAGAACTTGACTGGTCTGCATAAAACCAAGTCCTGAACCCAGCTCAACATCTTTTGGTGTGACTTTAAATGCAGACTTTGAGCCAAAAACTCATTTTAATGTCAGAGTCTAAGCAGCTAAATGATTGTCTAGACTTTATAGTGTACTGAAGTGTTACAACAGATAATAACTGTAAACATGGAAATCATTGGCTGTCGCAGTGCATTATGGGTAACTGTTTTCTGTCATCCTCTGGCAGGAGTGTAGCATCATCTTATACAGTGCCCTTCACTAATATTTGCACCCTTGGTAAATATGAGCAAAGAAGGCTGTAAAAATAAATCTGCAATTTTCTCGTTTTGATATTTTATTTAAAAATCTACAAAATTCCAACATTTCCTTCAAGTAAAACAATTTGAAGTGGGGGAAATATTACATTTTGAAAATATTTTCGTTTTTTATTTTGAGTAGCAAAATACTTTTCAAAGATCATAGATTAAGAATTAGAGAAATGATTTAATTTTAGTGTCAAGAAAAAACTGCACCATTTGGGACACTGTTCAAGAAACAAATCTTCTTCTCTCATGCAAAAACAAACTCCACCATATTAATCTGCCATACTGGAACTTAAACCAGGACTGGAGTCTATGGTCAAATGAAGTGAAAAAGAGTTTTTTGGCTGCAAGAACACAAGATGGGTTTGGTGCACACAGGGATAAAAAGTGCCCCATGTCCACAGTTAAATATATGACCAGATATTCATTGTTGTGGACCTACTTTTATACCAGAGGACCTGAACATCTTATTCAGATACATGAAATCATGGATTATATCAAATACCAACAGATAAAAAAATCTAAACCTGACTTGCTCTGCTAAAAATCTTATAATGGGTCACGGTTAAATCTTCCATCAGCACATTTGTTCAAAACAAACATCCAAATCAACAAAAAATTGGTCCCAGCCATCCCAGTTTCCTGATCTGAACACTATAGAAAATGAGTGGGATGAACTGAAGAAGAGGGAGCACCAACATTTGAAGGATCTGGAGAAATTCTTTATGGAGGAATGGACTCGGATGACTCTTAATGTATTCTCAAACCTCATCAGACTGAAAAGAAAAAACTCAGTTTTTCTTACAAATTGATACAATAATTGTGGCCAACAAGTACGGGAGAAAATTTACAATTTATTTTCACAATGTGATATTCCCCCTTCTTCAAATTGTTTTCCTTCAATAAAACGTTGGAATTTTGTAGATTTTTTAAATAAAAGATTAAAATGGGAAACAATGCAGATTGCTCATATTTACCAAGGGTGCCAATATTACTGGAAGGCACTGTAGGTATCTCTCAACAAATGAAGGAAAGAGAATTATAGTTAGGTTTCATTCTAGATATTTTATCAAATGTCTTATAAAGAAAGGTCAAATTCGTGAAAGCTATTAATGTATTAAATGTATTCATAAAACAAAAATGGGTTGTTGTAGCCTCATTGACTGATTAGAATAAGTGCATCAAACAATAAATGAGAGCTGGATTTGAGAAGTCCTGTGTGCTGTAATTCATGTGGAAAATCCAGTTTGTTATTTGGAAAACACAAGAGAATGCTGCTTCAGTCAGACGTTCAGCTTAAAAACTTTAACGGAAATCCAATTGAGTTTCATTGTTTGTTTGACAACTCCGCGCAGCAACAGTGTGTTAAATATTGTAAATGATTTACTCAGTTTATGATCCTACACCTGTAATACATGTGCAAGCATTGATTCTCAAGGTGCCAGTTGCTCCCACAGGAGATGAGATTTGATGTGATGTGATAGGAGGGACATGTAGTCAAAGAGGAGAGTGGGGTGAGGGTTTGGGGTGGGTTGAAAGGAGTCTGTCATGGGGTTTCTTAAGGTCTTGTCTAGACTGTGTAATGAAGGTGGTTTGAGGCTGATCCAGACGGCAGAGCTGCTTTCCTGAAGAATTCCTCTGCATCAGGCAGCAATGGAGCTGAAACCACCCATGGGCACTCTGAGCTAAACCAAAATCTTTTCACTTAAGGGCTAAGGGCTACTTTCCAATGTATCTTTTAATATCTAAACACACACAGTCATATGCATGATAAGATTTATTTGTGAATGATCATTGCAAAATGGTGGTCAGAGTAAATAAACCTTATGGTGGAATCATTCGTAGGTATTTATGAGTTTTCTGTCGGGTGAGAGTCCTCACGTAAATACCATCTGTTAGCAATTCTCATTCTGACTGAGGTAAACCACTACAGTAAAATGTACGCTATATAAGCCTACCTGTGACAGATACCCACAGTTCCTCTCTGACATTTAGAGGCCTGTCCTTTACCAGACATCCATCTTCTCCACCAGAACACATCAGTACAGCCAGCCTCACAACCTACAAAACACTACCAAATGTGTACTGTAATAGGTTTCTGCTTTCCCGGTTTAATACGGATAGAAAACTACTGTATAAGGTGTTATTAAGAAGAGGGGGGCAGTTGTGGCCTAATGGTTAGAGAGTCGGACTCGTAACCAGAAGGTTGCCGGTTCGATTCTCAGTACCGGCAGGTAACAACTGACATGTCCTTGAGCAAGGCACCTTACCCCCGTTTGCTCCCCGGGCGCTGCAGTGTTAGCTGCCCACTGCTCCCGGTGTATGTGTGTTCACGACTTGAAGTGTGTGTGTTCAATATTCACTGGTTGGGTTAAATGCAGAGGTCACATTTCGGGTATGGGTCACCATATCTGACAAAAAATAGGTCACTTTTAAAAGAAGGGATAAAAGGAGATATCTGCAGTGTGTTGTGAGGTAACTAACTAAGAAATGCTGCTAACTTAGCCACATTTTTCAGTGTGATGGAGGCTTTTCAGTCACATGTTTTTTAATGGTTTTGCTTAACAAAACTACACATAGATCAGTAAATCCATCAGAACATCTATAGAATATATGGCATTATTGCAAAATGCTTTCAGAACTTGTAGAATAATGATGGCAATTGTCTGTTCTGTCAGATGAATTTTTACATTTAGAGATTCAAAACAAAAACTCTCATTAAACATCAACTGTACCTTCAGTGAAAGTGACCTATTTGTCAGATATGGTGACTTGCTCAAGGGCACCTCAGTGTAGTCAGCTATATTGTTTGTAGTGTAGCTAACTTTCTTTTAAATGCTAACCTGTAGATTGCTAAACTACAGTTTAAAGGTAGCTTGCCTAACACTACGTATCTGGTGCTAATAGTGTAATAGTAACACATGGGCTCCCTCGAGGGATAATTAAAGTCTCTTCAAGTATCTTTCAGCCATTTCCAGCCATGATGTTTTTCCAAGGTGGGCATGATATTTTCCTTGAGAGAGATGTAAGCACCAAAGCAAAAACTCATGTCCATGTAGCACTCAAGGCACTGTGAGTGACACACATTACAATCTGCCAGTCTTCCCTAAGGGGAAAAAGAAAGTAAAGGAGTCAAAGCAGAAGCCGTTGCAGAGACTCATGGTCTTTTATTGCGCCACATCTCAGTGGTATTTAAGTGAGCTGAGTTGGTGCAAGTGCTGTGTCTGACAGCTGTAAAGGGTGTGCAGTTACACAACAGAGCTGATACACACAGTAAATACTCCACAGGCACAAGAAATACCCTAAAGACTCTCTGGGGACACATTCAGCAAGCACTTAACAAAACAACACAGTGAGGGGGAAAAACGACCAGCTACTCAGAACCAATTTCGTAATCCAATAATTGATTGGAAAAGATTTCATCGTACTGTGCTTCATGCTAACAAGAATTCAGTGAATGTCGAGCCATAGCATGGCGTCTTACACAGTTGAAGTACGAAGCGTTCTCAGCTCAACCTGTGTGCTTTAACGCTTTCTTCCACTGCCATTGAGCCATTCTGGCAAATGCAAAGCTGGCACTGGTATTTAATGACTTATCAGCAGCTGTAGTTTACATAAAGGCGGCGCTTTCAAATGAGCATTTAGGGTGAGACACAATAGCATTGACTGCCAAACTCTTTGCCAGCGTTACATATATTTTTATAGATAATATTAAAAACTTCCATCAAAGATGAGCCAGACATTTATTCAAAAAAGCATCAGTAGGACACAAACTTTTTTTAATACATCATTTAGCTGTTCTTTATTCTCTTCTTTCATCTTTATTCTTGCTTTGGCTATGACTTATGGCTGTGGTTATGGTCCTTCCGGTATACACACAAGCAGCACGTACATAAACAGAAAGAGTGTAAAGTTGTTTTGAGAGAATCGCATGTTAATAGGCTTTAAGCGGTCAACAAGAAACTAGCTCTTGTTTCTCTTGTCAACTCCACAGTCGAACTCCCCCGATGGAGATGATGTGGTTAAGTCCATCAATCCCCCCACGCTTGCTCCTCTCTGTTATTCTTTAATTACACCATGTTTGTTTTAATGATGTCTCGACAGACGCATACTCCTCACATTCTGAGAGCAAATATCTGCCTCCGTGATGTCTGATCATACATCAGCATCCCAATCGGCACACTTCAATTCCTCCTCGAGACATTTGTGCTCAACTATGAGGAAAAGAAAAGGCGATTGATGCCATCCTGGAATGTTACTAGTCTAGTCAGAATTATTGTATGCAGATTCCTCAAAGTTTAATATGGGCTCAGCTGAGAATACTTATAGAAATGCTCTGTGAATTACCATAAGACAATTCCGAGCACGAAAAGTGCTCAAACTTCAGGACCGAGGGTGGCTGACCACCAGCACACAAGTTCCCTTCACTCCTCATGTACGAGAAATAAATCAAGGACCAAATGAAGAAGTGGGAGCAGAAAAGGATACAGCAGTTAAATGTGACAAACCACCTCCTTTTGTCTCTGTGTCTTGTAAGTCTTGTATCTCGTGTCGATTATTTAACCTCTGGACAAATGAAGGTCTTCTGTAACATGTGAAGAGCACCATTCACATTCATTTCAATGACAGTTGCTCGGTTGACACATGACCCCATTTGAGGTGTGCGAACTGCTTGATGCCATCTCTGCTTGTAGGCACTCAGTTCAGAGCAAACATTGAGCTAATCATTCATCTTAAAATGCCAAGTGATGTCCGGAAAATACTGACCGGCTAATCCTCTGGGAGGATGGGTAGGGTGCCCACCCGTCCCGCTTTGCATTGTACCTAATAGCATCTTGTGAACATGTCCCGCATTTTCATCAGTCTGTTGGTTTTTAGTTGTCACATTAAGGAAACACGCTTTTTTACCCGAAATGCACATTAGACGCTTGTTTTCACCATTGTTTATTTAACTATTAAACAGCTCTGTGTCAAAAGCACAAACCAGTGACCAACAAGCTCATACAAACCCAACAATTTTGTAAACCCTGGAATTATCCAATTGATAAGAAGACAACAGTGAATTCAGTCATCAAGAGGCTGTGACATCTGTTAATTAAACTGTAGATCGGGTGGCGATCCCTCCCATGTAAACTTGCCGGATAAGTCACTAAAACATCATAGACTGTCAAAATTTAAAAAGATGGTTAACCTTAAATTTGAATGTTTTTAAAAGGTTGTTGTTATATAACATTCTATCTAGTTGGAATGGACTAAAATCAAATTATTTTCATGAACAAAGGTAAAAATAAATATATAAATGTTTTCATTCCGATATTATATCACAGTTTTACGCTACCTTTCAGTGGTGCCCACATTGTCCCACACAAACGTATGACCTGTCCCACATTTGGTTTGTTGGGTGATGATCACCCTAGTTATGGAGTAACAGGAGATTGACTGATTTCTAAGCAATCACTAAAATACTCTATATGTGCCATACAGTACAGCGGGTCAGACAAAAATAGGAAGTGATCTCATCCTTGTATGCTGCAGTGAGATCAGTCCTGGCTGGGAGTGCCAAAGCACCAGGCCTGGACTGAGTTGGCCCAAAAATAAGGTGTAAGGAAGGAGTGTCGCGCCGTTCCAAAGAATAACACTATGGCGTTGGCAGCATAGGTGGGCGAGCAAATACAATATTGAGGTCGTGAGCGTGCGTAGAGGGTGATCACACATAAATACAACACATCCACACTCATGGAACTGCCCATACAGTGCACTTCATGCAGAGAGGAGAGGAGAGGAGAGGCTGAGATGAAAAGCATCCCAGTGGGATCTAGGAAATGAATAGCTCATTTTCCTGACATCTTTTATGTTTTATTTCCATGTCTACACTTAACCATGCACTTGCATCCGGGACTCCAGCCTGTTTGTCTTGCCAGCTGAAGTGACCTCGCAGCACTCATGAGCCAGATTTGTTTTGAGCTCTGCACCCCGAGTTGACTCTAGAACACAAGTAGGTCCAAACATCTGGAGCGCATCAGCGGTTTGACAACAAATAGCTGCTACTGGCCCGGAACTACAGCCGCTGAATTTGCTACATTAAACAAACTGCCCTCTGTCTCAGAATGGGTAAAGATGAGGGGATGAATAAAGTGAAAGAGAAAAAACACTGGTTTGGAGGCCGAGGATGTGCATTACAAGCAATTAAGAGGGATTCATTTGCATGTAGCGGATCTGAGCAGAATAATCCACTGCTAAGACCCCGAGTGTTTTCCGCGTGTGCGTGGGGTAGCGGGCAAGCCAATGCCAGCACAGTACACAAGCCATCGCACAATGCATCACTGTGCCCACTTCAGCTGGCATCCACCCAAAGCCAGACAGTAAGGAGAACGTTTGTTTTTGTGATGAATAAAACATACTTTGACCAACAATATGTAAAAACTTCCACATGCAATCTCTCTCTCTCTCACACACACACACACCCCTGAGCCCCCGCTTGGGAAGTGTCCTTGGCTCTGTGTTGTTTTTCACGGTGAATCCCGAAGTCCGCCCACATTGCCCACCATGCAGAGACCTTCTGTTCTGCCACAAGCTGGCCGCTGCACGAACATAGACACAATCTGTCTCGTAACCATGCATAAACCTTTTAAAATTCACGTTTGTACATTCACTATCTTGCAAAACTCAAACGTTTTGGTTAGCAAAAAATAATCGTATGGCAATAGAAAAAAACACTAACTGCCGGATTATTTTTAGACCAGACTGACCAGTCTATATGTACTGTAAGTGGTGCAGCTGAAATAATCATCAGATATCTTGATGTCATTCGTTCACTTAGCTGAGGATGGGGTTACTTATGGTTAACTCCTAGTCCTGTTTGCTTTGCTGTTGCTGATAAGCTGATGAACTGCTAATACATTCTTTGGGGGGGGAGTTAATTCACACTATGTTCTGTTCTCTATACTGTGGCTTCTGTACAAGAAGCTCTTGCTGTCAAACCAGATTCCCCAATCTCATTGTCCGTTCTCCACGATCTTCTTCTGTCTACACGCAGACAGCGGCTGATATCCTGCTCTGACCGCACTCCACCCTGCAGACACACACAGCACATATATGCAACACTACTTTCTGGAAGTGAAAGAAGGAACTTCCTGCCCCTTCCTCTGCGCAGCGGGTTTGGTCGCTCATGTGAGCTGAATTTATAGGACAGTTAAGTTACCCTTACCACGGAATAAAGTCATTCCCCTTATCTAGATACAGCCGGATTTGGTGTGCCTGGACTTGTTAGCATGTGTCTCTGCGCTGGTCAACACACGTTTGCTTTTGACGTGTGCTGAGATCTTTTTTCATATCATCATTAGGTCATTAATGAAGAGATTCACAAGTTACCAAATTCTGAGATTTGTCTCCAGAGTAATATTGGAGAATAAAGCCTTTCATAACCAGACCTCTGTCTTGTCTCATTTTTATTTAGTAAGAAATTGTAAGAGAAACGTTGGCGACCTATACAGGAGTGACATACAGTATGTGCAATAACATTTACTTTATGAATGTTGTGGCTCAAACACATCTCTCTCACGAAACACTCAAGTGAAAATCTTCCATTCCCTCACTGGTGCCCGTAATATTCTCGGTTTCCATGGGCATAACTTCACACTGTCTACAGCGATACCTGCCCAACAAACCATCTAAGAGTTGTATTTATTTACACTATATAAGCCCACCAAATGTAACTGAGATAGACATTTATAAAACCAAGCCTCCGTTCCTCTGTGACATGTCTGAATGTTGTCATTGTCATGCTGTAAATTCCTTTATCAGTTATTTCTGCACAGTCATTCTTTCCAGTTTATGACATGAAGAAACTCTCTCAGTTGTGACAAAACGCAAAAGTGCTGAACTCCTTTTCCACAAAATCAATGTTTCGTAACTCTTCTTGACCATTTCTTCCATGTCCATGTGAGTCAGTTGAAAAAGGGAAGCAACTGAAAGCAGACGAGAAGAAGGTAAGGAGGAAACCAAACTGCCAGAAGGAGAGTGAGATTCCTCGTGACAAACAGCAAACTTGGTGTCCAAGCAGACAAGAATTTGTCCAATTTAACGTTAATTAAGCCATAAAAACTTTTTGTGCATGCTATAAAATTGTTTGAATTGACATATCTACATGTAGGTCTTTATTCTTCACATTCTGAATTTGTCCAGTAGATATCTCTTCTGGTTTCACTTCAGGACACAGAGTAATGCTAAACCTGCAAAACAATTCATATGAATCATATTCATACACAGGTCTTATATTCTGCAAAATGTATTCCGTTTTCTTATTACTTTTGGGAGCATATGATCCAATTCAGACAACTAAAACATCAATTACATTCCAATTTATTTTGATAACATTTTTGTGATTTAAAGTGTCAGTTATCGACCACAGTGCTTTGTGAAAAGACAATTTATCAAGGCGGTATTTTACTGAGAGAGGTGTAGATAATTAACATTATATGAAATTAAACCAGACGTGTCATTCCAGCTTGGAATTGACCAAAAAGTGGAATCTACAAAATGTAGTTGTTATGTCGTCTTTACATCGGGCTGATCACAGTCATGTTACTGCTCTTGGTTTCTGTTCGTTTAGTTTGCTTTTCAATGACAGCATTACTATATGTGTGTTATGTTGTGATAAACTCCTGTACTTCAGCAGAAATGACTTGCAAACTCACACTATTCGGGTGAATGAGGGTAATGTGGGTCACTGGGTGATGTAGAATACCTGTCAACTGGTATCTTCTCTAAACTTTTATATGGCATCGTATGTTAACATTACTATATATTGAGAGTTTCTCATTTGCTGAGGCCACAGTAAAGTTCAGAAGATGAAAGGGATGTGTATTGCTATTGTGCAGTGCCTTTTAAATGTCCAACATTTAGAATGTGCTGTTCAAAACTGAATATGAAGCAGTTTTAAAGAAGTTCACAAAAATAAACCAGCTATGGGTCAAACAAAGTTATAAAACATTACTTCATCCCTGTTCACTTCTGTGCATTATTTCACAATCAATGACAGCGCTGACGGTAAGGCAGATAATGCTGGGCAAAGCCAGTTAAATATATGAACAGACTATGACGTCTCTCTCTCTCTCTCTCTCTCTCTCTCTCTCTCTCTCTCTCTCTCTCTCTCTCTCTCTCTCTCTCTCTCTCTCTCTCTCTGGGTGAAGATGGTGAAGCTGTAATCAGGACGTGCTTGTTGTTTCACTGAAGACAGTAATCATACACGCACACACACACGCACGCACGCACGCAGGCAGGCAGGCAGGCAGGGCGAGGGAAAGCAGATTAGGTGCAGATGAGGTGTGGATGGCTAGACGTAAGGACATCTCTGGATATATGTGATGATTAAAAGAGCTGCAATTTGGAGAATCTTTAGTGAATCAACATCTCTTCACTGATTGTATACATCATTCCCCATTGAGATGCAACAAACTTCATTTATGAAGGGAAACTTTTCAGGAGTAATGATTAAATACATCGTATGTCTTCTTGCTCTGTTTGAAATCAAAGCGTATGACTGTGTAGACACACGGCAACACTTACAACTCAAGCACATGTGACCTGCACCACAGGTTCCAAAATCCACATTTCTTGTCATGCTCTTTTGATAAAGTTATTGTCAATCTATTATTTAAAATGGTAGTATTTCTAGATATTATAAGACAGTCTTCAATGGTCTGTTTATTTGCAAGGGGCAAAAAATGGCCCACAATACTGCTTTAGTATTATGTAGCACAACAATGCCTACATAAGAGTCGCAGTTCAGGATGAATGTGGGGGTTATTGATATTGATCATTAAAGATATCACAGATATGTATTTGTGTGCAGTATTAACGTTTAGACTGACACTGAGAGTACAGTAAATATGTGTCCATAACAGAGATCAGACAGTGTTGGCACTTGGAGTATACCACTTGAGTCATTTGGTTACTTTTAGATTACTTTTATGTCCTTCTTGAAACGTTAATGATCATAAGGAACATAATAGCAAAAATGATGGTGTGGTAGAGTGTGCAAATGCATACCAACAGACTGCAGAAATATGACACTGAAAAATGGTGTGGCTGTGAGAGAACCGACAGAACAGTAATATTCACTTTCTATTATTCAACAAAACAAATGTCTTCATTGGTTGGTCATTTACTGAGATAACTGATCTAGTTAAATGGACAGTTCACCCAAAAATGATCGATCCACTTACCCTTCAAAACTGTATGAGCCGTTTAGATTTCTTTGTTCTGATGAACACCGAGAAAGATATTTGGAAGAACGCTAAGAACAGTTCTTGGCCACCATGGACTGACATAAATGCCAAAGGTAGTCAAAAAACACTTGACTACCGTTGTCATTTTTCCTACTACGTAAGGCACTACAGTTTTCCTTACCAGCGTCTCCAAGCTGTACATGAGGTTCTGAAGGCGCACAGCGTGAAGTTTCGAAACCAGGGCACCTACTGTACAGTAGCGCTATGTTTTCCGTAGGGAGAAGCCCATCGCAGTCCTATGGGAGTATGTGTGCGTGCATGTGTGTGGTTATAATTATCCTGCGGCCAATAAAGTGTAACAACAGCCTAACCTTGTCCAATGTCTCACCTTGTGCAGCCACACCCTCCAATAAAAAGCATTTGAATATAAAGAGCTCGGGAATGTGCTTAGCTGTGCCTCCTAAGCAAAATCTCAGAATAACCGCTGTGAGGACTCCTTTTACTGCTACAGCTATGGGGCTAACCTTGCCTTAAATATCCCTCACGTCCCATCACACACACTGTGATATTGATCCTCACCTTGTATTGCGCCTCTGTCACCTTTGGACGGTTGGGAGTCACCATCAACCTGCAAACTCTTCAAACTGGCTGGTGGGTTCAAGGACGGCCTGCACTAACCGGTTGGAATGAGAAACCACAAGCAATATCAGTGGCAAATAAAACTGTTTTGTATTCATACAGTGGTGTTCAGTGTTGTTTGGTTACCGACGTTACTTTGTCCTGCATCCTTATTAAACAAACTACGGTGTTGTTACAAAATGTAGCTGCTACAGTTCTCAACTCAACTCAAGTTTACTTATATGGCGCTTTTTACAGTTTTCATTGTTACAAAGCAGCTGTACATGAGACAAAATGACTATAAGCAAAACATTACATTTATAAAATTAATAAATAGACCCCCCCCCAAAAAAGATGATATATATGGCACATGCAAGCACATACGCTCATGCTCACATGTAAGTTCTGACTAGATCAAGATCACATAATCCCAGTTTAACATCTCTACACTGGCTACCAATTCAGTTCCGTCCAGATTGCAAAAAGTAATGTCTTACTGTGTGAAAATCCAGGATTGGATTAATCTTTCACTTTTATCTGACCCCAGTCAAGCACAACTTGCATTTTCTTATTACCAGTATGTGTGTTATTTTGAGTGGACCTGTGTTTTGTTGTGTGTTGTACTCCTTTACATTTACGTATTTTTATCCAGAGTGCCTTACAGTGTGGCTTATACTATACATTTGTTTCTGAGTATGTGCAATCCCTGGGATCAAACCCTGCCCTGGCATTGCTGGTGCCATGCTCTAACCACTGAGCTACAGGAAAGCCACTTGCACTTGTGTTGGGCTGTGAGCTAAAACATACTGTGTGTTAAGGTTTAAAAGTTGTTTGAAAGTTTCCTGAAGTCACAGTCTGGTTGTGGTTGTACTGTACACTGAAATGTGGCATTTAACAATAAGATTGAGGATTCTCTATTTATTTTTAGTTTGCTTGGCAAGAAGACCTAGGCAATAGATTTACCAACATCTGTGAAGCTCATGGTATTGAATATGTAACATTATTCTGTATACTGCTAGTCGGTCGCTAAAAGCATCTGCCAAATGTGAATTAATCTTTGAAAAGGCTTGTAAGTGATAGAAAGGAAGGAACATTACATTACAAACTATGCGCAGAAAGAAATGTGTATGATAGACTACACGCAATGGTAGTAACACACCCCATGTTTAAAAAGTTTTGTGAACCACACAAAATTGTTATATGACTTTTGCCCTTCTGGAAGCTTGACAGATTTGCTCAGTGGTTGCTCTTTCATAACTCAGGAGTTTTGGAATCAAGGAGTTCTCGGTCTCAGATGTTTCTCCTAAAATTGTTCAGGCTAAACCAATAATCCACTTCATTTCTGCTTCTATCCATCAGTTTACAGCATAATTGCTTTCTTATTTACACTGAAAAGCCCAAACAAAATAGTTTGGTAAAATGATGCAAAGGCTGAAAAGCAAGGCAAATGTCAAGCTTAGCTTTAAAATTGCATACTGATCATCTTACACTCTTTATAAGCAACATGTATGCGATCTTCTTAACATTCAGTGACACGTAATCTTTGTTTGAGCAAAGGACGGGGTGGGGCGTGAAGAAGTGTGTGTGTGTGTGTGTGTGTGTGTGTATGTGTGTGTGTGCGCGTGCTTGTGTGGTGGGGGGGTCAGTGGAGGTGACCAGGAGGGGGGGCTGGTGTCCGAGCCAGGCTGACGCCACGCTAAAGCAGACACCTTCTCTCTCTGTTGACTCAGCACTTGGCCTCGGGCTCAGAGAGACACTGAAAACTCTAGGGTCCTGATGTCTGACTCTTTGTCATGCTTTGGGTACTGAAAAGGGAAGAGTAAAAAAACAAACTTGCTTCATGATGACTTTGACAGCATCAGTCAAGCGCTTAAAAGCTGAAGAAAACCATACCAGACGCACATTTGCCACTTCTGAGACAATAAACTTGTCCTGTAAAAGTTTACTTCATTTTAGATTGAAAGAGCGCTGTATTTCTTCATAGGTTTGATGACAGTTCATTCAAGTGATTGGTGGTATTACTAAAGCTGCCCTCGGGGAGCATCCCGTTCCCTCTCCACTGACCTCAGTAACACGCTAAACAAACAACGGACACTCACTACATTACTGTGGGAACCAGGCAAGCACTTGTTTCATTCGGGAGATTCTACAGTAGGTAGACCTTGTTGCCACAGTATAGATGATTTCAGCAAGCTTACTATGCTGAACTAAGCAGTTATTGGCTGATAGGGGATGAGTCTCTGTCAGTTAGTTAATCATAAATATTCTAAAAGTCAGGTATCATGTTTCCATGTGTCACATAAAGACTTAGGAACTGAGCTTTTGAAGTTTTAAATGTAGGTTTGGGAGGAGCCTAAACATTCATCCCTGTCAATCATCATTGAAGGAGTAGTTCTCTTGAAAAAGAAAATTTCTTTCTAATTCACTCACCCAAGTGTGAGTCTTATGGGGAAAGCTTGCCATATGCATATAATGGACTTCCAAATTTCACGTCAGAAAGGTCTGTATTATACCTGTATTATAACCAGTTTTGGTGTGCGATCTCTAACCCAGAATCAGTTAGCCGTGTAGCGTAAGTTACCATGGCAACGAAACCTATCCACTTCTTGTGGAGTATGCTCAAACTAAATGCGAACTTACCTGGGTAAAAATGGTCTCACTGGAATACACTGGTATACGAACAGCACACGGTAATACAAAAGTCATACGACATGACACCAGACAGCAAACACAAGGGCATTGAATA
Organism: Oreonectes daqikongensis; assembly: GCA_026939265.1. Classification (NCBI taxonomy): domain Eukaryota; kingdom Metazoa; phylum Chordata; class Actinopteri; order Cypriniformes; family Nemacheilidae; genus Oreonectes; species Oreonectes daqikongensis. The sequence continues at coordinate 637,098 of JAOTQM010000509.1, read as the reverse complement.
TGGAAACAAACAAGGGATAATGACAACGGGCAGGTGCAGGGAATAAAACACTAATAGAGAAAACAAGGGGACAGGGCTAAGATCCAAAACAAAGGCCATGTGCTTCCACACTGTCACAACCCTGTCCACAACACTAGAAATCCATAAGGACCGGATCAGACCAGGACCTTACTGTCTTACTGATTCAACCATCAGAACACAGTTTTGTAATGATGAAGAGGTTTCCTACCAGTCACGTTTCAGTTAGAGTTGTTATGACATGCAGACTCGAGAGATGTTCATTTAACAGGTAAAAACAGCAGATAGTAATCAGATTATGGATAGATTTAATGAGAGTGATAATCTGAATGTTCTTTATGTTGTTAAAGGTGCATTCTGTCGTGCCGGTGCACGACAGAATGGCTGGAGGATGCAGGTATGCTATGGAGTAAACTGGGATCATAGGAGCGAGGACTTGCAGGAGAGCAAGGGTTCACTGGCCATGATGTTGTCATTCACTTTTTTGTTTATTCATCACAAGTGATTGCATGATGGTATTTTATATTGTTACAAATGAAGTATGACTCTAGAGAAATCTTTCAGTGTAATACAGTGACATGTTTATGAAAGATGCTTTTTTTGCAATTTTGATGTGTGTAATGAATTTCCTTCTTTCTTTCAATGTGGACTTCAGGTTCTTTACATGCTCACATGAAACGGAGTGTCACACATTCAATACATTTGTCTGGTTTACCATTACCGAACAGAGCCGGGCTTAATGTGAGAGATGCATGACAACGTAAAACATGCCTCAGTCGTTATAGACAGCACACTTCTGTCTGAGAAGTACTTGACTTTTCCACTGCACGCATCCCAACTGCAGAGCCGAGCTTTGTGTGCCATCTGCTGCAGGACGTCCTGGAACCTTCTGCTTGCCATAAGCCAGGAAATCCTCTGAAACTCTTCTCTTACCATTAGTACACATGCTACACGCAAGCTGCGCCATTCTTCTCTTGAAATTGCAGGCGAATCAAAGACAACAGCTCAAATCGCTATTTACCACCACACATCCAGAGCTGTTTCCAGCACACAGAGATACTTCACATGAAGAAGCCTGCAGGCGTATGTGCCTCAGCTAAATGGATCTAGTACTGTTTCTAAGTTCACAAATGAGATGCAGTTTTCTCATTACCTGCTGAACATGTGAAAGATTGTTATAATTGAAGGCCTCTCTACAGTCAGTCTCCAGAGCACCTGAGTTCTGTGTCTTAAATCATGATACACTGAATGAGGAACTGCTGTGGGTGTGTGTGTTATGGTGGGGGTTGGCCCTCATGAAACCCACTTGTCTCAAAATTGCCAAACCATTGTAGCATCATCAAAACATGTTCAATCAATTACCACTCTGTTTCATGTCTTAATGGTGCTGTAGAGACAGCAGTGGGTTGTGAAGGTTAATGCTGTGACTGAGATAACAATCACTCCATCGCGTACACTGACTGATGGCCAGCAGCGCTCCGGAAGAGAGGCAAGCAGCGGGAACACCCAGTTGGGCTCTTTTAGCAGAGAACAATAGCTCTTAAATTAATGTCTGCGCTCATAAATCAGGGCAAAAGAGAGACCAAATTGGCCCTGCGATTGTTGAGATATGGAACGCAGAATCCAACTCCTGAAGGACGCTTTATCAAAGTGCTCGTGCAAATGCCTGAACGTGGTGGCGATAAGGAATACTTTGTTGCTCTGTAACAATAGATTGAAGAATTAAGAAATTTAAATTGTTCAATTTAAAGTTAAACTGAGCATCTCTTTATTTATTTAGTGCGGTTAAGGTGCCACAAGCTTTATGTCCACAGCACATGCTTCAGGACGCATATGAGCAGAAATTGTTATACATGTATTAATAGAACAGCAAACTATAATGTTAATAAAACTGGCAACTGTTTAACATGAGTGTCTTGATCACATAATAACTCATGTTATTGGAAAACTCCAGATGTTTTAGAAGCGTGTTGGATAAACTGTATTTTTTCTCTCTCTCTTTTGAAAATTAGCTGAAAGACGATGGAGAGTAACAGCACACCAGCCTAAAACATGTTATTGTAGATGTGAAAAGTACATAACCACCACTTCATGATTGTAGGCCAACATTCATCTGACACAAGCCCATGTTTCTCATGAAAATGTACTCCTAATATCACCAATTATTTGTCAAATGGTGCCAAATAGAAAAGTTGTGTGATTTCTTAAATAATGGAGTTCAAACCTCCTGCAGTAGCACCCAGTGGTCAATGTATGGCCATGTTATATGAATATAACAGCACACATGTGGGGGTCATATCTGTTATCTGTTGTACATAAATAACGTTCATATGTATTTTTATATCAGATTTGTTTATGCTAGTTTTCTGTGTGCGATCTTTCGTGTGCATGCGTGTGCATGCGTGTGTGCGTGTGTGTGCGTGTGTGTGTAGGAGTTGAAGAGCTTTTTTGTTTGTTTGCAGTGTAAATTGAAAGTCTTGACTTCTGCTGAGACAGACACACACTCAATGAGACCAGCCAATCCAATGCTGCAGCACATCATTAACCTGTCTGAAGTCTGTGTGTGTGTGTGTGTGTGTGTGTGTGTGTGTGTGTGTGTGTGTGTGTGTGTGTGTGTGTGTGTGTGTGTGTGTGTGTGTGTGTGTGTGTGTGTGTGTGTGTGTGTGTGTGTGTGTGTGTGTGTGTGATTCACTGTAATGGGATGTAATTCTAATTGGCGGGAGCAATTTTAAATGCACACATAATGGACAAATCAAGATATTTATTCAGTTCAATCTCTATCATCAATGAGTAATTCTTTAAATCTATCCCTAAATATAACCATTACACAAACCTTTCTGCATTTTTACTTTTTAATATAATTGTGTAGACATTTGGTCCACACACGTATACACACACAGCAGCTTCTTTAAAAGTTGTTTTTAAATGATGCTGTAATATGATTCACATAATGAAGAGTGTCATCTATGTCTATGTATTTAACTGTAATTACTGTACACACCTGTTAGCTCAAAACATCCAAAATCACACTGCACTTCACACACACACACGCGCACGCACGCACACACACACACAACATTCTCTCTTTTTCTGGATGTATGTCTGTCTCTTATAATGTCTGTATTTTCCAACTGCCACAAACTCACAATTACATTTTCCTACTTTCTTTTACAATCTGCTTTACCTACAATAAACTCTCTGAAACCTCTTTGAAAGATAAGAAATCTCTACTTAAATACATACATAAATAAATCAATAATACATCTTTGTAAACTGCATTACTGTAACCTGCTCCACCCCTGAAACAAATATAATTTTCTTTTGAAAAAATATATCTCTGTCTGTCTGTCTGTCTGTCTGTCTGTCTGTCTGTCTGTGTTTCTGTCTGTAAGTCTGTCTGTCTGTCTATCTGTGTTTCTGTCTTTCTGTCTGTCTGTCTGCATGTCTATCTGTGTTTCTGTCTGTCTGTCTGTCTGTCTGTCTGTCTGTCTATCTGTGTTTCTGTCTTTCTGTCTGTCTGTCTGTCTGTCTGTCTGTCTGTCTGTCTGTCTGCATGTCTATCTGTGTTTCTGTCTGTCTGTCTGTCTGACAAATAAACTTGAATCTTGAACTTGAAATTGAAACTAGTGTCTTTTCCATGGTCACTCATATTACACCTAGTGCTGTTCATACCTGTAGTTTTATTTCTTTTTTTTTTTATAGATTTCTGTATTTGATGATTTCACTTTATTTCACTTTGAACTACAGACATCATACGTTTTCTTTAAATACACAGTTGCACTGTCTGCCTGTTTGTCTGTCTGTCTGTCTGTCTGTGTTTCTGTCTGTCTGTCTGCCTCTCTGTCTGTCTATCTGCATGTCTGTCTGTCTGTCTGTCTGCATGTCTGTCTGTCTGTCTGCATGTCTATCTGTGTTTCTGTCTGTCTGTATGTCTATCTGCATGTCTGTCTGTCTGCCTCTCTGTCTGTCTATCTGCATGTCTGTCTGCCTCTCTGTCTGTCTATCTGCATGTCTGTCTGTCTGTCTGTCTGTCTGCCTCTCTGTCTGCATGTCTGTCTGCCTATCTGTCTGTCTGCCTATCTGCATGTCTGTCTGTCTGTCTGCCTCTCTGTCTGTCTGTCTGCATGTCTGTCTGCCTATCTGCATGTATGTATGTCTGTCTGTCTGTCTGTCTGCATGTCTATCTGTGTTTCTGTCTGTCTGTCTTTCTGCATGTCTGTCTGTCTGTCTGTCTGTCTGCCTATCTGCATGTATGTATGTATGTATGTATGTATGTCTGTCTGTCTGCCTATCTGTCTGTCTGTCTGTCTGCATGTCTGTCTGCTTGTCTGTCTGTCTGTCTGTCTGTCTGTCTCTGTTTGTCTGTCTGTCTGCATGTCTGTCTGTATGTCTGTCTGTCTGCATGTCTGTCTGTCTGTCTGCCTTTGTGCATGTATGTATGTATGTATGTATGTATGTATGTCTGTCTGCATGTCTGTCTGTCTGCCTCTCTGTCTGACTATCTGCATGTATGTATGTATGTATGTCTGTCTGTCTGCATGTCTATCTGTGTTTCTGTCTGTCTGTCTGTCTGCATGTCTATCTGTGTTTCTGTCTGTCTCTCTGTCTGTCTGTCCGTCTGTCTGTCTGCCTCTCTGTCTGTCTATCAGCATGTCTGTCTGTCTGCCTATCTGAATGTATGTATGTATGTATGTATGTATGTATGTATGTATGTCTGTCTGCATGTCTGTCTGTCTGTCTGCCTATCTGCATGTATGTATGTATGTATGTATGTATGTATGTATGTATGTCTGTCTGTCTGTCTGCATGTCTATCTGTGTTTGTTTCTGTCTGTCTGCCTCTCTGTCTGTCTATCTGCATGTCTGTCTGTCTATCTGCATGTCTGTCTGCCTATCTGCATGTATGTATGTATGTATGTATGTATGTATGTCTGCCTGTCTGCATGTCTATCTTCCTGTCTGCCTGCATGTCTGTAGGTCTGTCTGTCAGTTTTTCAATGTAAGTTTATTGGAATGAATTTGAATTATTTATATTGTCAACGCATTTGCAGCCAGGCTGGATACAAGTGCAACTGTGTATTTAAAGTAAAAGTATGATGTCTGTAGTTCAAAGTGAAATAAAGTGAAATCATCAAATATAGAAATCTATAAAAACAGAAATAAAAATACAGGGATGAACAGCACTAGGTGTAATATGAGTGACCATAGAAAAGACTCTAGTTTCAATTTCAAGTTCAAATTTCAAGTTTATTTGTCATTTGTACAGATGTCAGTGACAGAAAGTACATTGAAACGCTTATTCTAAGGTACAGGCAGTCTACAGTGTTGCAATACAATTGAAATATAGAATAAAAATGAAATAAGATCAAAAGAGTAGATAACTAATAAAATAAAATTTACATAACATTCGCAAGTATTGGTAGAGAAACATGAGTATTTACAGTACAGTATAAGTGAACAAATGAGTGATTGTGTGGGCTGTGTACATTTGTTCCTTGAAAGTGCAAGTGCTAAAAAGATTGTGGAAATTTTCATGAAGTAAAATTTTTATTTTACTAAATGATGGCATATACATGTACTATCCATACTGTATGTTTACGACAAACATAAGTTCAAAACAAAAGATGTCAATGGTTATGATCTGAAAACATCATGGACAGTTGGTGGTGTTGTATTGTGATCTATATCTGACAGCACAGAGAAAGACTGTAGAGGTTTGCTGTGATGAACTGTCTTCTGTTTGATCTCTATATAAAAGAGTTAGTATGCTCAGTTTAATCATATACCGCCTCTGTATTCTGCTCTTTATATGATGTGACTTATAGACTTGTTGAGTCTGTCACAGTGATTTATCTGACAGAGCAGCAAACTCTGAAACGCGTGCGTGTGTGTCCGCTGTGTTTTCTTTGCATAGTGAAGCAGAGTTTTGTGCACCCCCTCCCTCATTTGTACCCGTTCCCTCATGAAGAGGAAGTGCTGGGAATGATTTAGCGGAAGAGCTGAGTGTGGAAACATCTGGCAAGAGCTCCACAGAGAACTGTTCACTCCTGCAGGAGCTCTTTCTTTCACTCGTCCAGTCCATTCTCATTCTCACTAATATCACACATCTAAATGCTTTTAAATCCATTTTATTTCAACACTTTAATGTGTATTGTTGAGAGGAAGCCTCCCAGGGAACAGTGACTTACAAATACAAATGCCCATTCCCCTCTTGCAGACTCGTACTTAATCTTGTGTGTTATTTAGTTACATGTAGTGTACTAAAACATTGTAATATTAAAATGATCATTGATTGTTATGTTTGAACATTATCCTAAAACAACTTCACTTCTAACATTTAAATCACGGAGTATTTTAATTCATGAAAGCTTCCATCGATTTCACTCTCAATTTTTCCCATTCAAATTAACACACACACAAACTGAGATTTTCTATTGACAATGAAACAGGAAGTGTCATGCAGGAAACAGGAAGCTGTGAGTATGTGGATTCTCTTTTTCCTTTTCATTCTCCTGCTCCCTGTTTATGTCATTCTTCATATAGTCCCATCACCACATGACAAACCTGGAAAAAAAACTTGCTACCAGATCACCACTGATAAATTGAAATAAAAAAACTCATAGTAAAGAAAATAGAATAAGGATTTTTTTGTACAACTTTTTGGACCGCCAAGACTTTTACAAAAACATTTTTAAAGGCTTTAATAGAATTCTACACTTTACTGCAGGGCTGCCCAATCCTGGTCCTGGAGAACTAGCATCCCGCAGAGTTCAGCTTCAACCCTTATAAAATACACCTGTCTGTTATTTTTCAGAAGATCTTGATTCACTGCTTCAGGTGTGTTTGATTAGGATTGATGCTGAACTCTGCAGGACACTAGATCTCCAGGACCAGGGTTGGGCAGCCCTGCTTTACTGTATGTGAGTGGTAATGCTGTGTTTCAAAGGCCAGAGTATTTCATGTTTCTAAAGCAGATTTTGCAGCTTGCATTTAATGTAACCTAAATACAAACATTTAAGAATATTTTCATGTGTTTTGCATGGAAAAGTAATATTTACCTTACATTTTTTCACACAACTCGTGTGTCAAGCTCTTGTCAGGAGATATCAGATGAAAGCAGAAGAGAAGACACAGATGAACTCAAGGAGAGACTTCATCCTCTTACTGCTTTTGTGTACTGAGGTCAAGGCTGAGATTTCAAAATGAGATGAAGTGTGTTTTTGGCAAAATGCCTGAAAGAGACACGCACACACGCACGCACACACGCACGCACACACACACAATCAGAGACAACAATCAAGCTCAACAATCTTTAGTTTTTCTTTGTACATGTTTGTTGTGTGAGCGAGTGATAATAAATACTGATAAACAGAGCTCATATTGACTGACCACTTTTCTGCCTCTAGTGTTTAATCCTTCTTGTCATAATCAGTTAGTAACAGTGTTAGTGAATGAATGAATGAATGCACATGCGCAGTGAGTGAACGATTATGTGTGTGTGTGGGTATTCCAGTGTTAGCGGCAGCTTTCCATCTGGATCCAGTACAGATAATTCTATGCTAATCCTGCAAGTGATGTGTCATGAATATGGAGTTTAGCAACTGAAATCCCCTGGGAAGACGTCAGCTAATAATAGATACATACACACAGAGATAGAGAGAGAGATGAGAAAAGAAACATGAGCAACAATAAAAAACCAGATCATACAAGAACAAATTTGCCGTGATTATAGTAGAGGAACACTAGTCAGAGTACAGAGGGACTGAAGCACTGCATGAATCACTTCACAGGGGCTCTTTTGTCCCGATCCAAAAGTGGACAGTTTCGGGCCTGAGGCAGGCGCTGATCAATCACGCAGAAAAGCCGAACTGTACGATCTCTACGTTACCGTGCAATTAGCCAACCTCATGTCCAAATCCATTACAACTCTTAAGGCAGCCAGTGGATTGAAGACTCCTGGCAAATCCTGGCAGGTACACGGACATAGATCTTGCATCTTTACTGTCACTGATTCTCATGTCCGAATCCAACTGCCAAATAGACTGTGGAGATTTTTCAGTTACCCTAAAAAAAATCAAAACGCTATTGTCGGTCGCCACGAGAGCCTCTCGGCTGGACTCTTCAATTTGAGTTCACTGGTCCTTTGAGCGGAAGGTACACCTGTCGAGCCGTGAGGACCTCCCAGGTACAGGAAATTGCGGTTCTCTTCCCTTATCATCGGTAGGGCCCACTGTCTTACGCCTTGTGAAGTGACATGAGCCCTCCCGGTTAAACATACCAAATACGTGGTTCCTTGTCCATCTGCCAGTAGGGCCGGTCCCAGTCAAGACCAGGCTTCTTCCCGAAATGCCAGCCCACCAAATTTCGTTGTTCATTTTGGGGAGTTTTTTAATAAGTCATGCGGCTGTCCGTTATTCTGCTGCTTTTGAACATTTGTGTCATTCTATCAAGCTCCTTTTGCACTTCGATTGTTGGCAGTGTCTCTAGACTGACTTTTAAGTCCACATGGCTGGCCAGGACTTCCCATCTCTCTCATCATCTAAAACAAGGAGATATGAACATTGTCATGTTACCCCTGCTGTTACACAGTTGTTAATGGTAACGTTAATGAAAGCGTATATGATACTTTTAGCAGTGGTTCTCAAAGTGGAGGCCAAGAAATCAGCAGAAAAAGATGAAAACTGGTTGTGGTTTGAGTTTGTTTTCTTTTCATATCCCGGTAGCACTAGCACCAATGGTCCAAAAGTCACAAAACCATGTTGTTATGTTTCCTCACATTTTCTAGTGATCATAAGACATATCACACAGACTTCACAGCTGATTCTGAGCCCTCCCCTCAGACAGCACGCCAAATACGCATCTCTTTTCTCTATTCATTATATGTAAGTGTGAACTGGTGACTCATGTGATGTACAGTAGACAGTCATGTGCAGTGATCGGTTTGTGTATGTGTCAGACAGGCAGCAGGTCGGACGGGTTATTCAGAAGAAGTGCCACCCGGAGAGAATTGGACGCGTGTGTGGAGATTTTTCCTCGTAATCACGGAGCAAAAGTTTGCTAACAGCCTGCAGTCTGAACTTCTACTGCAATGAACATGTTGTTGTTGCTGGACCATTAAGATCAGCCGCTGAATGTCTTAATAGCAGAATAATGAGAGCTGTTTAAAACAAACAGATGTTGAAGGCAGATGCTTTGATTTTCGTCTCTTTTAGATAGCTTACTAACACCTTAAAACGATCTTCATTGTTGTTGATCTCTGAGGAACAGTTTCAACATGACGTCTCTTCCACCGTAACGTGTGCTGTATTCTAGAAACACTTCCTCTGACACACTGAACATTTCACCTGTAAATATTCTCCTCTGCTGTATATCACAATATTGTGAGAAAAAATGAGTAACCAAAAAAATAATTTGCTATGCAAAAATTGCTCTATATAAATGTGCAATGACAGACATGTCTAATGCATTTCGATGAGTCACAAAGAATTCCCCCCCCTCTCTCTCTCTCTCTCTCTCTCTCTCTCTCTCTCTCTCTCTCTCTCTCTCTCTCTCTCTCTCTCTCTCTCACTCTCTCTTCAACTTGTGTCATGTTCCATCTTGTTCATGTAACCCATGAAAAATATTCTGACATATCAATGTATGATCTTTTTATTTGCCAGACCTATCGTCAGTGCTGTAGCTTTTTGTTCGTGCTGTATTTTAAATGACAGTGCAGGAAAATATTCATCTGACTCCTGAGGCTTTAAAAAACCCAGCCTGGATTAGGAGCTGGCGCTGGTTTGGGTTCAGACCCCAGGGGGTCCAGGTGGAGAGGGTACGCGAGCTGCAAGAGACGACGCTAACTCAGATCACCTTCAAAAAAGATCCCACTCTCAGAAGAGAGGGAGAGAGAAAACACACACTAAGCGTGTGCGGCACAACGTCCCTCCCGCCCGTCCGCCTCTGGCATGCGTTCAGCACAAGCGTGCGTACACTTGCCCTTCCTAAAGTGAAGCACAGTGAAATCATCTGTGGGCCACGGCACAGATCCACAGGGCAGATGACACAAAAGTGCCCTTGTGTTTGGTGAAGAGACAGTCAAATATCCCAGATACTGTATATGCTTTCACTACAGTTTTGTTGCAGGATTTTGCTCAGTATTTCTCATGTATTATGTATGCAGCTTATGTAAGCTCATTCATTCATACACTACAGGAAATATTTGTACTTTGGATGACATAAAGGACTAGCCACTAAACATGACGTTGCTGTGCTAAGAAGCGTGCAAATGCAGGAATATGCACGAGCTATAACACTGCCAGCGTACAGTACGTGTGTTTGTCGGCTGCGGCTGTATGTGTACAGTATGTGTGCATGCGTTCTTTGTGAAAGTCGAGGACGCGCTCGTATGTCCCAGGAGCATGCATATGCAGAAGAGCGTGTGCGCGCGTGTGGGACCTTGAGCTGTGCTCTGGGTCAGCAGTTTGTTTAGCATCAATTAGAAGCTCTGTCTTCGTCAAGGCAAGCGTGAAGGAAGAATTAACATGCGGAGGCAGATTCCCACCAGTGTGTTATTACACACACCATCAGCCCCACTGTTAGTGTGTGTGATCGCTGGTCCAACGGTTAAAATTGTTTTGATTTTTGACATATTTTAAAACTTCAGTCTGTCAGCCATGTTTGGTTCAAGACTTTTTATAGCACAAGACTACAATACCCGTGATGCATCATTAAGATGTGGCTAACAGCAGCAGAGTTCTGAGTTTTAATAGTATTTCTAATTATTACAACCTGCTCGGAATTTTACACGTGGTTACTTTCATCTTGCAAAACTAGAAGAAAACATTGGTAATCGATGTTGTATGAAACTATATAGAAAGTGTTTGTCGGATGGTGAAGTTTGCAGAAATGTAGCTGAATCCTGGTATTTGAAGTCTGTACTCTAGAGACACACACTCAAACACACCTTCATTATAAAACAGGCCGAGTTTCCTCTCTTTCTCCCTTACTTTTAAACTCCTCCTTGATTTTCCTCTTTTTTTCCTCCCACCCTTTCTCGCTTTCTTTTTGACCACAGTTCTGCCGCAAGTATTTCCCGTGTTCATCCTCTCACTGGAGAGAGAGAGCAACACTACAGCCTGGAACGGATATGAAGAACAGACGTAGCGTGTGTGGCACACAGCGTTTTAACTGAACTTTTGGAGCAACTTTACTTCCGTTTTTTTCAATCACATTGAAATTCATCGTTTTTCTGTTTTGATTGAGATTCATCTTAGAGATGATGGTTTGGCTCGTGTCTTTAAACTAACAGTGCACTTTTCCTTTGAACAAGAACTGTGCTGAATGGGGTGTATGTCTGTTTCAGGAAGCTTCTGAGGGTCGATGTGGAACACAAATGTCAATGTTTTCATGAGCTCTGTAGCAAACAGCAGAAACTAAAGCTTCTTGAGAAGTGTCCTAAAAGCTGTATTATCTTCCACTTCATGAGCCAGAAAGGTCATTTTCTGACTGGGGGCATATTCTTAATATATATGAATGGTGACTGTAACTAGCTTTCCGACATGTGACATGCGAGTCTTGTGTGCGTGTGTAAAAATGCTTCAGTTGAACATCATTCGGGTTTGGATAGATTGGGGCTCGTGGTGCAGCCCAGTTGAGTTTGGAGAGGGGGAGTCCATTCCGACGCTGTATAAATAGGTGGATATTTTTACCCCGGGCTTTTTGCGCAAAGGCGGCCCTGTTTGATTAGAGCGCCGCTGGCCTCTGGCAGACGCACTTATTCATGAGTTTCTCCTTCACTTTTCCTCTTCCCTGGAGAGAATGGAGAGATGCTGCATGTGAGAGAAGGAGAACATCTTATCTCCTTTAACTCCTGCAGATGCAGATCTCTTAATCAGACCTCCTAACAGCAAGAACGCACACTCCAGTCAGGAACACAATGACAATAAGATTTTTTTTAAGATACATCAGTGTATTTTTAAGCAAGGCATTTTTGACTAGTAAACAATACAAAACTGCTTACAGTATTAGGACAACACAATCTCCTGGGAACCTGGCATGTTGATGTTGTATCTTTATGGCCTGAAAAAACCATTGCAAAGTAATGGCTTACATGGCAGAGAACACAGTTAACTCGTGTAAAGATGTAACGTGTTAAGCGTGTAACATTATAAGAGTAAGAGTAAGGAGCACCTGAAGTCAATGACTAGGCAAATGTTGTATTCGAAAAGTGTTTGCTGATGAAGAAAATATAGATTTTTAGGTGTGACAGAATGATGATGCTACTTGAGCATACAACGGATTGATGGTATGTTGCATTTTTGCCTTTTCCAGTTTATCCTGAGAGAGATCACATGAAGCCCACTGATAGTTGCCATCACCAGTAATGCGTTAAGCGGACGCTTCTATCCACAGCGACTATCAGCATGTGTGTTCTCTGGAATTCAAACACATGGCCATTGCCCTGCTTGCTGTACGTGAGGAACACTGAATCAACATGTTATAAATTGATTTGGTGGTGGAAGGTACCGTTGCTGTTCTTCAGTTTATGGGCTGCGTTTCAGACATCTGTTAACTGTTTCTTCATCAGCATGACTGACATCAAACTCGATGGGGCTCATTAGTTCGAAAAAGCCATATGTACTTTTCATAATCCTCTAAAAGAGCATCATTATTTTAATCTTTTCCCCTGTGTAATCCTAATCTGCCCAAACTTCACACAAAATGAATGTCAATCCCGCTGGCACTCAATGTACACAATGGACGCCACGTGTGGACAAAAATCACACAAACAAACAGACAAATGCTTCTATATCAAACCTGCATTTGTGATTTGGTGAAAAAGAATTCAGACTTGAATCTGTGCTTCCATGGTTTTCAATAATGTCTTAGACTAGCAAATTTATTTATGAGTTTAGATATAAAAACAAAAGCATGTCTGAAGGGAGGACATTTGGGCCTAACCCAGAGTCTGAATGAGGTGATGGGCTGGCAGACGGATGCTGCAAAACTGTCACAAGACCACTATGCCTACCTACGGACCCCCTCTCGCTCTGAATGGTTGGATTACATGATCATGTTCCTCCCAAACTTTGTAACTTGAAGGAATCATATGACGTGATTTCCCTTATCTTGTATTTGTTACAAGTTGTCCATGCATATATTAGACACACACATCTCTAGTTTGAAGTCATTTTGTAATGTAAGTGTAATGCAAGCATCTGTGGGAGATGCAGTTGAGCAGTTGCTCAGATTTATTTGTCCCTGTGTTTGCACTGCTCTCACTTTCTCTAATTATTCTCAAAGCTTTGCACCTCCAAAGCACTTGCAGATGTTGACTGTTGGAAGCTTTTATACAGCATTGTTTGCCTATAACAAAATTTAAAGCGCAAACACATGCACACATATTAATGCATGGGAAAGGACACAACCTCATTAAGTGCTAAGGGCAGATGGTTACGTGTTGGATTACGTTGTCCAGGGATTTAGAAAACATTGAAAGGAATAAATGTCACCATTGACACCCTTTGTTTAGTCACGTCCCGATGTGCACACGAGAGGCAAGGAGAAACAATACAATATGGAGTTTTGTGTCAAATCACAAACAACAACGAGAGTAGACCAAGGAGAGGAGAGACTAGACTGGAGTGTTTCAATGAGCTGACGTGCAGCTGTGGGTGATTGTAGAGCGGAGACAGGCGAGAGAGCATGCAGGATTATGGGAAATGAAGTCCGGGAGGAAAACAGATGGAGACCCTGACATGCACCCATAACACTGACATAAGCATCATAATATTGTTGCTTTTAATTCAATTGAAAGTTGAAGTTGAAGACCCCTTGCTGCCTTTTTAAACAGCATCACATATAAAAGTTCAATAGAAATTTAGGCAAAGCTGAATTTATTATCATTTGACATCATGCCTCACGAGTGTGCCCTCGCAAATAAGTATAATAGAGTAAATAGCATGCGTGTTTGGCATACTGTCCGGGGAAAGGGATCTGAGCTCTCTATTTGGCCTGAACACAGAGTACTACCAACTGTGCGCAGGCGGGGTGGTGGAGGGATGAAGGTAAGATGGCATTGGCTATTTTTACAGGGGCTTGCTCTTACGCTGATAGGATAGATGATGTAATTGCTGATGACCTATTGGTCGGATAAATGTTATTGTTAAGGAATAAATGAAGTATATCTGTATATTCCACTCTGTTTTCAGATTTATATCTGTGCAGTAATTGTTAAAACCATGACCAAAGTCAACACACAGTTTCTTTAGGGTTTGTCTACTTGTGGGGCAGTTGTGGACCAGTGGTTAGAGAGTTGGACTCATGACCAGAAGGTTGCTGGTTTGATTCTCAGGGCTGGCGGGTAACGGCTGAGGTGCTCTTGAGCAAGGCACCTAACCCCCACTTGCTTACTATACAAAATGTACAAATGTATAGTACAATGTAATGTAAGTCGTTTTGGATAAAAGCGTCTGCCAAATGCATAAATGTAAATGTAAATGCCTACCGAATAGATCCCTGTGCCGTAATTAAATGAAACGCAAAGTAAACTGCAACTGACAGGATACATACAAAAACACAGAATACATGGTATTATAACCCAATATTAATATCATTGCAATTATACAACCGTTCTGTAATCTGTACATTTCTGTTCAAAGTGCTAGTAAGCGATGTGTATATATATAGAAATATATAATATATATATAAGAATTTTTTTTTATGCAATGTAAATTACTAGTAATGACTGTAAATGTCTAAAGATTGCAATCACTTTCTATGTACAAAAAGTTTATAACAAATGCATCAAATCTGACCCTGAAATAAAATGGAAGGGCATCAGAAATACATATCATTTCATTAGCAAAAACAGTTCACTCCGGTTTTAAGAATCATGTTTGTTTATTGTGCATTCGAAATATCATTAATCAAACTGTAGTAACTCAAAAGCTGACTAACACAATAAATAACATATTGCCTGTATAAAGCAAGAACATCAGTAAGGACTGTTTGGTAGTCAGAGGTTAAAAACTAGCTTTAGATTTCTATCAGCACTAACTGAAGAGAAAGGACAGTGACAACGAGCAATGATGATGTGAGAAGGCATCTTATGGGTTGTGACGCAGTCCAGACTCGAGCCCGAGTCCTCATGGGAGCACCTCAATATTTCACAACCACTGCACTGTGGCTCCAATGAGAAAGTCATATGTTATCATGAGATGACCAAAAAGACGCTTGCTGAGCTTAAGTATCTATAGGGAATCATAATTACATTATTACAAGATTATTTCGTGTGAAAGTAGAAGGGTGACATGACTGTTTAGGGTTAGGGTTGTATTGAATCTAGTCTGTCTTTATTCATTTCTCTGGCTGAGGTTTGCAGAACGACAGGACTGAAACCACAGCAGCCATTCGGTGACTTGTTTTGGCTCCATTAAGACAAGATCAATGAGAAATGTATCTTATATGAAAAGAAACACAGACATTACACAGAGATTCAGAAACATTTGAAATGTAGAGAAAAAGAATTGTGCAAAACAAATGAAAAATGTTTTTGCAATGGATGACTTGGACTGAATAATGAAAAAAGCAACACGAGTATAGGATAGATGTGCACTCCTTCATTAGTGTTTAAAAATGATCTCGAGGAGCTGCTTGAGAAAATGACAAGACAACATTTCTGTAAAGCGACTATAACTACAGCGTAGAAAGATGTAGCATTTTTACTCACAATATAACATTTTGAATGCTGTGTTATTCCATGGTCTTGACGATACATAATATATATTCTATACTGTATAATATTTGGTGTTACCACCTATTGCATCTAAAGCAGCTTTTGTCTTAAGTGAGATTTTTCACTTTCTTCATGTAAAAATAAATGGACTCATTGATGATGATGATGATGATGATGATGATGATGATGATGATGATGATAATGATGATGATGATGATGATGCTGAGATCAGATGTCGGCTGTTCACATATAAAAATCTCACTGGATTATTACAACTAATGGCAAAAGCCAGGAAATGTAAATTGATATTTACTACACTGAAAAAAAGGATTTTTTGCTGCTTGTCCAATCTACCTAAATTAAACAAGTTAAACCAACACACTTTTTGGAAAATTTGGTCAAAACATGTTTTTTTCATGTTTAGTCATGTAACTTAATCCATTCATGTTAGCACTACATTAATGATTTGTGTTGCGTTAACATAAAATTGTACAACTGGGAGGAGGATTTGCATTTCCCAGCATGCTTTGCATAAGACTTGAGAGGTATTTTTTAACTAATTGTTGTTTTATGTATTTTTCAGTTAAGAGAAACACTTGTTAGTGTTTAATGTCCATTTATTTTTGAGATTTAGAGGAGTTTTATATATTTGAGTTTTGTGGTTACCATTGTTCAGAAAAGCGTTGCCTTTGGTTAGGTAGTGGGCGGTTACATTTATAAATGTGAATTTTGTTAAGATCTGTTAGCATATTGTTTTCTTGTTCAAGCTAAATGAAAATTTTTAGTAGCATCAACTCAAAATATTTATGTTGAGAATGTGAAATGAAAATATGAAACTTTAACATATAAAAATCATGTTTGCTTAACAAACATAAATTGAGAAAATTTAACATAGATAAATTATGCTGAGTAAACATAACTTTGTTATGTGCAACCGATGTACATAATTTTTTTATGTTAATCCAACAGATTGTTGTTTTCAGTGAACAAAATATATAAATAACTGGCTTAAAAACTTTTTTTTACTACAAATACTAAAAGACTAAATACGTGTGCGTGTGTGCGTCCTGGTAAACCATACATTGTGTGGGCCAAATGTCTCCACAATAATATTAATAAATCAGCTCAAAAACCACAAAGATGTCAAAGTGTAGAGCGGTCCTGTGTGACGATAATGGTTAGGGGTAGAGTTAGAGGATACAAAGTTCTGTTCATACAGTATAAAAATCATGTGTACTGTCCCATAAAACATGGCAACTCAACACAGTGACATTGTGACAGATGGTTTGGCTGTAATTTCAAGAGGAAAGCATCCGTGCTGCCATCTTCAGTTGTGTGGAGGAGGCTCTAAGTCCAGCTTACTGTATGCTTACTGTATGCATGACAGTGTACACAAGGAAAGACATTCTGGGCTCATGGGTGAATTGCTGTGTTAGTCAATGTGTGTGTGTGTGTGTGTCTATTTTATATGTAGTGCATCTCGGGCATAACAACATGAGATCTGTACAAATAGAACAAGAAATCTAGAAGTCAAGAAGAGAAAACCTACCATATCCCAAACATGATTGTACAGAACGTGCTAATGATAAGAATTTGCGAGCACAGCAACAGTGAGTGTAATAGATCTCTTTTATTGACACAAAGATTTCATAATAATCGAACATTTAATCCAGTAGGGAATACACGTTTAATGTTCCTTGTCTGACTGCACGGCAGTCTCTGTGAGAGGTGAAGTATTATTACAGCCCATTTTAATGGCAAATTAGTCCTGACATGAGCTGCGATGTAAATGTGGAATCAGAAACACTTCATACATTCTGAATTGATATTGTTATTGTCACTGGGATTTTGGGGTTGTTTCTCTTACAGTAAAGGCTGTTGTGAGAGTTTTGCACTTGGCTCGGCCTTTGCTACTTTCACTCTGTCCTTGAGATTGTGCAGACACACAGCAGATAATGTTCTGACACCAGAAACTGAAAACCATCAGGAAATCCCAACAACGCTCTCTCTCTCTCTCTCTCTCTCTCTCTCTCTCTCTCTCTCTCTCTCTCTCTCTCTCTCTCTCTCTCTCTCTCTCTCTCTCTCTCTCTCTCTCTCTTTCTCTCTCTCTCTCACGTCACGTCTTTCTCTAATGCTCTGAAGCAAACAGACTTCACTTCACTGTTAAATGCATCTATTTATTCTTCTTCAATCCTCGTCGGAATGGTTTCAGTCTTGTGAAAGTTTTAAGTCAGTACTGTATCTACTTTTTCTGAGAAATCACAACTCTGTAATAAAATATAAATTTATACCTGCGGTGTGTTGAAACGTTTTAGTATAGATCATAATACACAATTAAATTGCTCTAATACCAACAATAATATGTTCAAACAAGCTGTTGTGTAAGAGAGACTGGGGATAGTTGTCTTGAATTTTACACTAATGTTT
Organism: Oreonectes daqikongensis; assembly: GCA_026939265.1. NCBI lineage: Eukaryota > Metazoa > Chordata > Actinopteri > Cypriniformes > Nemacheilidae > Oreonectes > Oreonectes daqikongensis. The sequence continues at coordinate 618,936 of JAOTQM010000509.1, read as the reverse complement.
GTGAACTTAATTCCAATATCATATTATTGTTGGAGCTGTTGTGTGAACGCATGAAACCAATAAAGCACACTTGCATGCATAACAGCAAATAAAAAGAAGAGTTTTTTTAGGATATGGAGCTTTCTTATAAATGTCCGACTGGGACAAGTTTGTGTTTTTTTTGTAATTGAGTACAGGTTATTAAATATATTATTTGTTGCACATACTTTTGTTGCTTTGTTAATTGTCTTAAGCTGTTTTAAGTTTCAGAAGAATTATCCAATATCTCTGGGATATAATGGCTTCAAATTATTATTATTATTATCATTATTATCAAGCCTAAATTACAAATCAATGTTAAATCAGCATTCGACAATATTTACTTAAGTTATTATGAAGTGCGGACCACCTGTGTGTGTGTGTGTGTGTGTGTGTGTGTGTGTGTGTGTGTGTGTGTGTGTGTGTGTGTGTGTGTGTGCGAGTGCGTGCGTGCGTGCGTGCGTGCGTGCGAGCGCCAGCGGAATCACACAGACAAAAAAAGCGCACGCACAAAGCTTAATCTTCAAATATTGAACCGACATATTTTGAGCAAGCTGTCGAATGCTTTAGAAATGTTAGTTGTATTGGGCAGCTGAGGGGTTCATTGTCCTGTTCCCACAGTCTGAGCTTTTGCGCACAAGGTCAAAGATCTCGTGTTACCCAGCGCACATGCGCGCTGCATTTCTGCTCGAGTCAGCACCCTGAGGCCTAAACTCGCACACGGTAGCCTAAATGACAGAACAAAACATAGAGCGCCCCTGAAATCCTTAGAAACGGAAAGTTTAAGCCGTTTCTGTCTAAATATGCGTCATGTATGTATTTGAGCGATTCCGGCATTAAGTTAAAAATGTCATTAAATGCGTCTGCTCGTTTGAGCCCGAAGTCCACTTTTTATCAGTAAGAACGTGTACGAGAAAAGGTCATAGAAAAAACAGTAGTGAAATATTAATTTGCTAAAGTATTTTGTTGAAATGAATGTTGCGACACATAAAAGCATCGCACTGTGCCATAATGTTGCATAACTTTGAGACAGAAATTGACGCATTAAACAGGTGGTTACTAAATCAATGCCATTTCACTGACTTTAATAAGCAAAATAGGAAACCATTTCTCCAAAAAACAGCAAGAACGAAACAGAAACCAGCCTGAATGGAACTCTATTCATTTTCTATTTATATAAACAGATTTGAAAATTGATCCCCTCATAATAATACATGAAATTAACAAAGAAAAAAACAACAACAACCCGCTGCTGCAGTAACACATTTGATTTCAACACAGTTGAATCAGTAACAAACCAAAAAGATTGTTAAATGCATGACTTTTTAACAATATTTCTTAGATGCAAGCACCATGCTTATTCAATATGATTTGACAGTTTGTTAATTTAATCATTAAAATAAAAACTATGCATCTGGCCAGCAGAACCAGAATCTTGATAAAATAGCTAACAGAACGAACGAACAAATAATAAAAAAGAACAATAACATTTTCATTTTGAGATTATGCAGAACCTGAATCCCTTATTTTTACTGACCGGCAGAAAAAAAATAAAGGAAAACATTTTACATTGAAATTCTCCATTGAAATGCATGCGTAGTTTTCACATGAGGCAATAATACACAAACCCCTGATTTAGGAAGCCTACACCATCGAGTCGGAGCAAAATAACTACACTTTGAAATGTTGCTTTAGAAAACTGGCAGCTCGTGTAGCTACTTTAAAAAAAAGGTTGATGAAAGTGTGTCCAATCATAGCCATCAAAAGTAAAAAGTTACGATCTATAAGTATTGCTTACAGTAGGCTATAGAATAGCAATAGGTTATGCAACAGCCTGCGTGAAAAACAGGATTCCTTATTACAACCAGACATATGAGCACCAGTTCAACCGCGTGTGCCTGTTATTTCACATCTCAGCAAAGCCTACGATTTCCCTTACAACAAATAAACAAGCAGAAATAAAAAAACTGCCAATGCGAAAATCATTACCAACCTACAAAAAAGTGCGCTTCTTTTACAAAGTTTGTTGACTTGCTTAAATGCAACCGAAATGGAAAAATGCCCGATGCTGGTAATTCATTCCAAAGCATAAAAATCATGAGAGAAAAAAACACACAACTCTTCGATGTCGGTTTCTAGGTTTGCTGTTGCATATATTTACAAGTCCGAATAAACCCGCACACAACGAGCGACCGGAGAGACGGGCTCGTGAGTATACCCCCAAACACCCCCCTCCCCCCCAAAAAAGACCTAGAGATCAAAAACATGCTCTCTGTGATATACAATGAACAGAAAAAAGTAAGAGTGTATAAAATAGAAATTATTACCATACATGTCCAGCATGCAGGATTAATATCTTTATGCAGATGTATGTGTTTATTTTTGTTGTTTTTCCTTTTCTTTTAATATATATATATTCATTTATATATCTATAGGTAACCAAGCAGGCAATAAACCAATGAGATGTTGCATAAAGTTGCCCCTGTCGCCAAACTCGGGCGGCATATTACAGGAAAAGTGTCATGTTTTGCATATTGTGCTGCCCTCGCCTCTGTCTTTCTCTTGTTTTTTTGTTTTTAGCCATGTTGAAAAAGTCCAAAGTCTCTCTCTCTCCGCTTCTCCTAAATATAAAAGCCAGTTTTTTTATTTCCTCTAAGAAAGGGCTACTACAAGCATCTAATCTACAAATTTTCCTGGAAACAGTCTAAAACCGTGTTCTAGTTGCCAAGGTCGGTGGCGATGGATATATGCGAGATTATCGTTATTATTTCTTGTGGCTTATTCTATGAGTAGATTTTCGCACGCATCGCGGCAATAGTAATGTCTCTGGGGCATAAGGACACTCACATGAAGAACTCTGGAGAGGACGGGTTGTCGCTCGTGGATCCTGCCTCACGGAACCCGTTCGCTCCGCTCAACTTCTCGCACTTGAGTTTGTAGGCGTCTCTTTCTCGGGCCAGCCGGTTGATCTCCTGCTTGAGCTGCTCCACCTGGTTGATGAGCTGGGTCTTTTCGTTCTCCAGTACGTGCTTCTGCTGTACGCGCTTGTAGCGGCAGGACTGCGCGTAGCCCCTGTTCTTCAGGGTCCGGCGCTTCTGCTTCAGACGGATCACATCGTCCTTGGTGAAGCCCCGCAGGTGTCGGTTGAGCTCGCGTACGGACATGGACACCAGCTGGTCGTCGGAGAAGCGGTCCTCCACGTTCAGGCCGTGGTGGCCCTGCTGGCCCGGATGGGCGTGCGCGTGGTGATGATGACGGTGGTGGAGCTGCTGGTGAGACCCTGGGGAGGTGGGAGAAGGGCTGTCAGGGTCCTGACTGTTGTTGTTGTGGTGGTGATGGTGGTGGTGGTGCCCATGCGCACCGGGGTGACCCGGCAGCTCGTCGGGGTGATGAGGGATTGCGCCGTATTGATGGTGGTGGTGGTGGTGCTGCTGCTGTGCATGGCCGTGGTGGTGATGCGCGCCCCTGTAGCCCTCGAACCCTCCTGCCTGCAACTGCTGCTGCTGCTGCTGCTGCTGCTGCACGTGAGCTGGCGGTGGCCCGTGGCCCGTGACACCGATCAGAGCCTCCACGGCGTCCTCGGGCGTCAGGCTTAACGTCTGAGGATCAATCTGCTGCGGATAGGCGCCGCTGGGCATCCAGTAAAGCTCCTCGAGGTGGTTCTTCTGCTCCGTGGGGCTGAAGCTCGGGGAAGACGGGACAGAGCTGCAAGGCGTGCTGATCGGGGTGGACGACACGGAGCCCTGTGGCTGGAGGCGATTGCACTGACGTACGCTTGAACGCTCGTGCCCCGCCATTGCCTCTTTTTTCACTTCAAATTTCATCAAATCAAAGTCATTGACATATTCCAACGCCAGCGGGCTGGTGGGCAACTCAGGCCCCATGGCGAGATCCGCGCTCATCGTGTCCCTGCTCTTCAGCAAAGTGTTCACCAGCGTCGCAAAAACCGAGTTTTGCCGTTCGTCCACCTCTTTGCGCATGCAGTGCTGTGGACGAGTCTCCAAACGCGACGCACTCGAGCGCTGGATCATACAAAAGTGTCACTCGGCGTATTAAAACAAGAAAGCGAGCAAACTTTCTCGACTAATGTACTGCAAAAGACATTTGCCTCATGCAGAGCTGCAGTCTTTCGCGTCTACTCACGGGACAAGAGAAAGTGAAGTCTTGGTGCGCCTGCGGTACGCTACGCGTCTTTTCTCCAACTCAAAACCATAAAAAGGACACAAACGAGTACCGGTGGAGGGCTCCCGTCCCGATCCCGGATACTCCAAAAGATGTCCTCCCTAAGCCAGCAAAGCAGCGCCGAGGTGGATGACTGCTGTGTTTTTCCAGCTCTGCACTGCAGAGGATAGCGCTCGCGCTGACTCTTGAGTATTCACACTGTAGCGGGACGCTACGGCGCTCTCTAGTGTTATAGTGTACGCGTGGGTGACGTCAGAAGGGGCTGGCGTCCAATCACATATGTGAAATTAACATAATGGGTGTGCGCGAATGCGTGTAGTCAGCTGATGGAATGAAGAAAGGGAGAGTGGTTGCGCTAACAACCGAGAGAAAACTCATTTCATTGTATTGACAGGTTTTCGTAGTTCTTTTTTTATTCTAAATAAAAATCTAAATGTAGGCTACAGCTCCAACACGCAGTGTCTTCTATTACAAAGTTTCCATCATTTAATGCAACTGTTTTGATTTATTCGAGAATGAAATAGAACAGAAGGAAATAAACATAAAGGCCACCAAGTGAAACGAAGACAAAATTACTTACTTAAGGTAAGTCTTTGTAAAACGCATCTGAAAGTTTACATTAAATCAAAAATCAATAACAAAGGCATTTAGGTCAAGTTCTGTATAAGAAGATATGCAATCTCAAATCTATTGTTGCTTTTGTTATGGCTGCTGATGCAGTCGTTGTTCATTTTTATTAAAGAGTAAGCTGAATGATTCTGTATTGTTGTTGTTAATTTTTTTTGGTAGCCTATTTGTTGAGAACTGCACGCGCTGTGGGGTCTCAGTGGAAACGCTGCCCTCATGTGGCGCATGTGCGGCGCATCTGACGCGCGCTCATCTCACAGCTGCTGTAGGCTATACAGCGCGATACGAATGTAAGATAAGTGAGTTTATCTGTGAACGAATAGAAACGACATATAAGAATAAATAAGTGAATTATTTACAAATCCATTTGAACTTAAAAAGAAAACAAAAGAATGAGTTTGATCATTAATATTTCATACACTCATTAGTTACAGCGTTGTGTTTATGCCCATTGATTGTCTGTGTTAGACACGGCTCTTGTCCACAAGCGCATTAAGTATTTTTAAAAAATGTGCGCACATGTTTCAGTAAATCAAATGCTTGTATATAAATATGTTTATTATTTTCAATACTGTTTGAATCTTTTTAAGCCTAACCTATTTCTTAATAGACTTTACCCCAGAAGGGCTCTTCCTTTCGAAACAGTAAAAATGACATTATAAAACACAGTAAATATTATTTCGTTATTAGGTTTTACCAATCACAAAATGCGTCCCCTTGTCCCTTTACTCATGATTTCGATTTTAGCTCAAAAATTCAAAACACAATAATTAATTTAATCATTTTAAGATAGTCTTGTTTAATTTAAATTTACAATTCGGACGTTTTATTAATAAATATAATAAAATTATAGCCTACCATAAAAACACACTCTTCGTTCTTGTATAATTAAATACGCTGAATTGATTAAATACCTTCGCAAGTATTTCGTTTTTATTAAAGTCATTTCTACAAACATTTCTGTCTAAACTTTTTCGCACTACTAAATAGTCTACACTGCATATATATTACCTTCGACCGACTCTGACACACGGGTAACAAGAATTGCACATCCAGAACATGTACATAGACCTCTTCCAGCGAGGAGTCGTGTTCATTCTGACAGAACAGGGCCTGTTTCGCGCGTTACCGGGCCCGTTATTATCGTGTACTCACGCGCCCTGCTGCTGCTGCTGCTGCTGCTTTCTCCCTCTCTCTAACGGAGACGAGATGTTAAAAACTCTCATGTCAGCAGCATATTGGTGGTTAATGATCTATTAAGCGATCCTCTTGCTTATGGACAGAGGAAAAACTGTTGATGCACGCTTATTTGGCCTAATGAGATTCCCATCCTACGATTTTAGGAATGAACAAGAGAAATGAAATCAGCTCTGAAATGTTTCATAGAGCAGATGTTGAAGAGACAGCGCGCGTGCACTGCGTGTCTCGGGCCCGCTTTGGATTCGGAAAGGATATTGCTTCTGTGCCATCTTATATTCTTCAAAGGATAAGAGATATTTAAACGTGGACATGAAGATAAGTATAACATTTACTGCTTGCCGTTTGCTCATTAAAAGTTATTGCGATGAATCACAGTACCTTGCTACAATATGACATCGATGCTTCCTAAAAGCAATGGGCACGTGCAATTTGTTTTAAATGGTTAACGAAAATAAGTCATCAGAGAGAGAGAGAGAGAGAGAGAGAGAGAGAGAGAGAGAGAGAGAGAGAGAGACCTCGCCTGTTTGCCTGTTGAAACACATGTGAAATACTTTAATCAGACTTATTTAGCAGCGCTGTCGTTTTATTAAGCACTGACAACATTTATGTGTCTTGATTTCTGTTAGGATATTTTAATGGCACGATTTTGATTTATTTGTTACACATGATTATATTTGAGCACATAGAGTTACAGTTAGGGTTAGGTTAGGTGAGGTGAGGTAGTAGTGCTCAAAATATAGCACCGGCTGTTATTGGTTGTGTGCATTTTACAGTCGGCTGTTGGTTCATAGCACGCTAGGATCTTGTATGTATATATATATATATATATATATATATATATATATATATATAAACGCTGTGTTATAAAACAGAATTGGTCATGACGATTGAATAATTTACTGACCAGAAAAACATCAGAATAAAAAGAAAAAAAATACAACGCACACTGTCAAAAACATTTGAAATAACCTATCTATTTTTTTGAATATTTAATTGCATGTACATAATGGGTACAATTATGTTCTCAAAATGTACAGCATTTTGTTTTGTACCTGTTGAAGTACCTGCTGGGTTTAAAAATACAATTAGTCATGAGGATTTATTAAATTACTGACCACATCAGAACAAAAACAGAAGAAAAAGAAAAAGTGGAAGTACTTTTTAAACATTTAACTGCATGTAGGCTACAGAATTGGTACAATTATGTTCTTATAATGTACAAAGTTTTGTCTTGTACGCCTTTACCTGTTGAGGTACAAAAAACCCCACCCAAGTCACGATTATTGTACCTTTTAAGCACAGTTTTGTACTTCTTTCTGAGAGTTTATGAAAGCAATCTAAAATATGTACCATTAAAGGAAAAAAGCAGCTGTTGTTAGCCGTACAAAATAATCATATTTATACTTCTGTTGAAGTAAAGAGTAAAGATGTAGAAGAAGAGACATGTGAGGCTTTCAGGAACACATCATTGGCAGCATGAACAGCAGGACGCATTTACAGGAGTCTGACGCCCCCAGTGGCAACATCTTCACACTACAGACACAGCTGTGCGCAGAGCCCCGACATCTCTCCAAAGCTGCTGCTGCTATATATGCAAGCGAGTAAATAGATATACATATTAAATGCACACGAGTACATTTTTTAACATTAGGACTTTCGGTGTTTTAGAGAAAATTAATATGCCTGTTTTTATTTGAGACATTAAAATGTCTGTTTTTAGTTTCAAATTGTTTATATTGCTGATATAACGTAGCAAAATCAATTATTATGAGTTAATATAGGCCTAGTTATTATTAGATGTATAGTATTATTAAAAAGGTCTATTACTCTAGTAACATTGTTTGATCAATTATTAGTGTGTTATAGTAGCCTAATTCTGCATAAATAATGAAAGTATTAAATGAAGAAATATAACGCGTGTATAATAATAATAATAATCATCATCATCATTTTAATATCTTAAAAAGAAGAACTTAAACAGCTTTATACAGAGCTGTTTAAGCTCTGTGTTTTGAATATCATCATCATGAATATTATAATTAAAAGGACGTCGCAAGTGTGTGTGTGTGTGTGTGTGTGTGTGTGTGTGATACGACTAATAAATGAAACCCTGTTTTTCAGATGGACACTTGTATAAGTCATTTTATGTTTATGGATTTGTTCATCTTCTTTTCAAAACGATCTTTGTTCTTTGTGTTTTGCAGCCAAAACTGAATGGTGAGCTCGTAATGGAAAATGCGATCTTCAATTGAAATGTTGGAAATAGATCTGTGGTCTGTAATGGATGCTAAAGAATTTGGACTAAATATCGAGTGAATTAGGAATTCTGACATGGCACTTAGACCTATCACCTGACGATGTGAAGAGAAACTTTAAACCTAAGTGAGGGCATGTCCAGGTGTCCCCGATCACCCCAAAATGGCGGTAAAGCGGAAAATTAAAAACTGAGCACGACAACCCTCGTCTAATGTGAATAACTGCGAGATGCTCGGCGGATGAGCAGAACACGAGGAGACGTGCAAAAGAAGGTTGCTAAAAATCATTAATCTTGCGGGGATCTGTCACAGCACGCCGGCGACACAAAGAGGGTCCAGAGAGCGGGAGCAGTGAAGTCAGTGACCCGCTGCCAATTGCTTGTGAAAAGCCCACCAGCCTTTAATAGACTTTTGCTGATCCGACACTTGTTTGCGGGCCGGCACAAAGGGCCGATATGAGCACCTGACAGCAGCCCGCAGGCCCCGGGCTCCACTCCTGCCCCGTGATGAATGACCCTGAGCCCGAGAGGAGGGTGGCCACAGACGAGCTGGGGGAGCAGGAAAGCACGAGTTTCTTGAGTTTCTTTTCGAAAGAGTGGGCAGAGCTACGGATTGAAAGACACCATTACTGAAATAATAACATAATAATAATTATGATGGTGAATATTATGATTATCATTATTATTATTGTATAGATGAAAAGAGACAGGGCCATTTAGTCTATGCATTTTAAAAGGGTTTGCTTCATTTCTTGCTGCTCCCTTATGTGTACCAGTTGCTAACATGCTTGTTTATAATACCTTTTATTGGCTGAATATCAACACACGCACGCACGCACGCACGCACGCACGCACACACACACACACACACACACTCCATATTGACATGGTACATAAGGAAGATGTGTTCTGTTTTAGCAGGTTTAGTGGAGGATAGTTGCATAGTCTTAAAATCACTGCTCATGAATACATACATTTGCCACATTTAATATCTGTTTGAAACATACACACATGCTTCATTTATGGTGACAACAGCAATACACTCATAAATGCACCCCCCCCTCTCTCTCTCTCTCTCTCTCTCTCTCTCTCTCTCTCTATTAGCTGCAGTTCATTCTGCAGGCCACTAACACATATAGAGTACAGCAGCCCCAGGACCTGTGAGCAACGGTAAGTGATCTAATTTAGAACGCATATTTCACCAGTATGACAGAATTGTACGCGGCATATTTATTTTAGCACGCAAAAACAAAACCACACGTCAAACACATTTCACCAAACAGTTACAAATCTTTTTTGGATTCAGAACAAACCTGTTTAAAATTGAAAGAGGGATGATAAGAAAAATAAAGAGGTGTGGGGGGGGGGAGAAGAGCTTGTAAATAAATCTGTTTGGGAATTGGGGGTGCACAGATGAAATATGGAGCTCAGGATGTAGAGCAATGTGAAAAAATAGGGAACGCCAGGGAATAACAAATCTTCTCACGTAGCTCCCCGGAAAAAGAAATACACTGCTCTATAAGAGCCATCCATCTGGGATACGAATCACAGGAAAGACATTCCCTGAGCTCCCCTCCTCTCTCCCTGGCCTCCTCATCCACCGCTCTTACTTCTCTTTATTTATTCCCTCATTTTTTATTTGCATTTATTTATTTATTTGTTTGTTTGTCAAATCAAATGGAAACTGCCAGTGGGAGAATCGGAGGGTTGTTTATTGGTTTTATAAATGAAATGTGATTTTTCTTTCACTTAAATGGTTTCACTGATGATGGGGAAGGTGTGTGTGTGTGTGTGTGTGTGTGTGTGTGTGTGCGTGCGTGCGTGCGTGCGTGCGTGCGTGCGTGCGTGTGTGTGTAGCTCTAAGTAATGGCCGCACACAAGGGATTTTATAAACAAGTGCCACCGGTGACCATTTAAAGGTCTTGCTGCTGCATTGCATTGAAAGAGATGCTTCAGAAAGCCAAAGCCTGACACACATTGCATTAGTATTCACTGTCATTGACGTGCCATATACGTCAGAGGGATATTAAACACGTGATAGGAAAAGGAAGGAAAAGGAAAGGTTTTGCCTGTTTTCCACAGACATGATTCCTCTAATATGAATAAGAGGAATTGTCATGTCTGTTAACACACTCATCACAATTCGCTTTTCTGACTACATGCATGAAATAATAATAATAATATATTCCAGATACTTTTAAAAGATGAATGAAATGGACAAAGCACGTGAATGAACACATGTCATTGTCAAAATATTTTATTGTCTAATAATAGTCAACTAATCCATTTCGCTCTTACAAAGTTGCTGAGCCCTATAATCTAATTTGTTTCTTATTTTCAAAGTGTTTTCATCTGTTCTGCAGTTTTTTAAAGTTATAGTGTACATGTCTGAGATCATACTTACTGTAAAAAATGACTTTACTTAAAATATATGTGCACAATTTTGCATCATTATTTTTTATGTAAATTCAACTTGAGCATATTGTAGTCATAATAACCAGAAAACCTTTGTTCACTTGAACTTATTTGCTTCAAAAATTATGTAACACCAGTTCCCTCAACTTATAGTGTTCATATGGGCTGTATCTAAATGGTTATATTGATGTAACCTAATGTTCATATAGCATAGCAAGTATATTATTATAACAAATAAGTTTGAAAAAATTGATGACTGATTCTGTCAGTCATTGAATTAACTTAATTCTCCACAAAAGCACACAACAAACTGTAATTTTACCTTAATAATAATAAATAGATCTTAAATCTCTTTATGCATCTTTTTAACAGCTATATAATGCCCCCCCAAAAAAACATGAAAAATTTCAGGTGCAATGGCTTATGGGTATTCTATTCACCATTTTGTACAGATAATAAGTTAATTGCGCTAGAAATGTATGCTATGTTTACTTAATTTTAACTGTAATTAACACAACTCAAAATTGTTTTATTTACTTTATTCACACTTATAAGCTTTCCATGTAATTTAAACCTCTGAGTTGCATGAAAAATGCATTTTAAGTTTAGCTAAAATATAAATTTAGGTAGAAGATACTTAAAAGTGCTGTTCTTTTGGTGTTTTTGGAGTTTTGATTGTGTTTACGGTACACAATATAACATGTGTTCATGTTTGGTTTGTGAAAAAACGCCGTATTTTTCACACAAGTTATCTTTCTCTATACGGCTGTTTTCACTGTCATAAAAACGGGCTGATGTCTTCCTTGTTCTATGAAGTCCCTCCTTCAGAAATACGTAACGAGTTCTGATTGTGTAGCTGGTCAAGTGTGTTGTGATTCAACAGCAGATAAGCACACGTTGTGTGAAAAGGTCACGCCCCTTTTTCGGCATATTCCTGTGGGTGAAGTTTATTCAAAAACTGGGAATAGTGACATCATGTACCCAGGAGTAAAACACCAGCCGTTTTCTGTAGTCCTTGAAAAACAAATTCTGTTAAACACAATATCTCGCTTGGCACTGAACTTTGAGCTTTTTAATTTAGCAGGTATTATTTATGATCTAACAGCAACATTACACACTAACTAAAGTTTGAAAACTGGATCACGGAGAACGGCATCTTTAAAATAAAGCATTGTGGTTGCTGAGGCAACAAACACTTTTTAGGGTCCTGTTTATTACTAAAGAGAGTTTGATTAAGGTCCAAATCCAAACTTCTTCTGTGATCTGATCTTCTTTTTTAGCTGATCTTGAGATGTTTTCTGATCAGTGGCCTGAGGGGCAAACATCACTGTCTCATACTTCTTTTGTACAGTTTAATGTGAGGCTGCAAACTTCATTGGTCATGTTTTGGCCCATCTGGCAAGTATTTAACACGTTCCACAAGTTTCATTTTTTTTATATTGTATGGGACAGAACTTGGAAAACCACTTCAGCAGCGAGGAACCGTGAAGATGATCATTTTCATTTTAAACTATAATATTTAAACTATAAACTTTAACCCCGTTGGGCATTAACTATGACGATTATATATTTTTTTTAGCTCCTAAGGGCAGGAAAAACAACATTTTGACCTTTATCCACGTTTCATCTGAAGTGGTGATAGTCTATAGCAGGGGTAGGCAACATCAGTCCTGGAGTGCCGCTGTCCTGCAAATTTTAGCTCCAATTTTGGAAAAAACTCACCAGTCTGTAGTTTTGGTAATCCTGAAGACACTGATGAGCTTGTTCAGGTGTGTTTGATTAAGGTTGGAGCTAAAATCTGCAGGACAGCGACACTCCAGGACTGACGTTGCCTACCCCTGGTCTATAGGATTATGTCCCCTGTAGTGGAGGACGTGCAACTATATGCCACTAAACCCATTCTTAGAGTCTTTTTAATTTGCTGAAAGTGTTCCTCCTTGAGTCAATTGGCATGAAGTTTATTAGGCATTTTTGTTTGTAAATAGGTGTTGTATTGCACCCATATCTGCTGTGGTGAATGCTCTAAGAAATTTCCTCTCTTTTATCTGCGGCTGAAGTAAACCATGTATCACTGCCAGCCCTGCCCACGTGCCACATAAATTAAATGAGTTTCCATTTGTGCTCCCACCAGCACGATGCCGTTGTGACTGCTTCCATGTTCAGACCTTTGGAATATCATCCCTAAAACCTGCATTAAAGTAAAGCGTTACACGTCATGTCGTGCTCTTTGAACTTTCTCTCCTCTTATGGATTTGGAAATGTCATGTCTGGGCTGTATTTCAGCTCAAAAGCTAACGAAATCATTAAAAGGTTGAACGTATATTTAGACAATATTCATGATGGTTGCAAACATTTACTGTAATGTGGAAAAACAATTGCAGTGAATTGAAATTGTAGTATTACATTAAAAAGTAAATAGCATCTGTTTTTTAAGGGCCTACTTTGGTTTATGGAGTGTCCAACAACAGGTTTATGTACATACATGGTGTAAAAACACTATTACTGTATTTCATAATAATAAGCCGTTTTTATTACCTTACTTCTTGACTGACTCTCAAATGATTCGTTCCGTGATTCATCGGTCTAATCCCCGCCTTTCCGCTAGTGTAGTCTGCTGTGATTGGTCAGATGGTCTAGTCTGCTGTGATTGGTCAGATGGTCTAGTCTGCTGTGATTGGTCAGATGGTCCAGTCTGCTGTGATTGGTCAGATGGTCCAGTCTGCTGTGATTGGTCAGATGGTCTAGTCTGCTGTGATTGGTCAGATGGTCTAGTCTGCTGTGATTGGTCAGATGGTCTAGTCTGCTGTGATTGGTTTAGCGCATGTGTTCAAGTTTTTGCGAGCAGGTGGGGACTATTTCTATGTACGCAGATAGACTGCGGTTAAAGATTCGGACAGTTCACGACTTGTTTGCGTGATTCAGAGTGGACTCACATTTTTACAAGCTAATAACTTTGTTATTCGTTCATCTTCGGATTTACAACTTTGGCAGACTGTTTACTTTTAAACACGGCAACATTACACAATGCATGAAATGTAATGTTTATGATCTTTTGGAATGTACTCTTTAATCAAAGAGTTATTGACATTGCAGTACCTGTTCTGAATAGCTGTAAGAAACCATGCTTACGGCAAAATATGACCCAGTCTGTGAAGTCCAGGATAAAGTCTCAAAGTTTGAGTTCAAGCAGGATTTCAATTGTTGACATAGCCTTGCTCAATCAGTATAACAGACATCAATGGTATATTTTCTCTGACGCAAAAGAAAAGCACAGTCCCATGTGAACGTCATACAATCTCCATTGGAGAAAACAAAAGAAAAGTCCTATGTTTTATCTTTGTGATCACCTGTGAGAAGCGATGTTCTGAGAAAGCTACGGGTCAGATTTACTAAACAGGGCAAATAAGTGTGAGTGTGCAATTTCAATAAAAAAAAGTGCAAATAGGAGTGGCCATTTGTGCAGGGCATCTGCCCGCTTGTGGGTAAGTATGCAGTACAGAAGATGGACCGAGTCTGATTGGCTCATATTTACATCTTACACGATGTACTCTATGTGAGAGTGCATGAACAATCGGAGGTAAATACGGGTCCGACAGCCCATTTGTTTTTTAGCCTGTGGTGATGCATGCTTGTGCAGCCCGTAGCACATTTGTACTACAGTGGGCCGGGAAAGGGAAAGTGAGTAATGAAGTAGTGCTGCCTGTCCACTCTCAATGCTATTTTTATTAGTGTCTCTCTTACGCTTTTCATTTTTCATAGAGCGTCGACCGGATGACAGCAGGGAGCACGGGAGATGCCAGCTGAGATGATGGCGTCTCAGCCAGGATGTCCAGGTTTATTTACTACATGAGTCTGCCGTGTCAGATGGGGCCCGACTGGTAATAGCCACACAGTACAGTACAGTACGTACCTATACGTGGCCGAGGTGTCTGTGAGAGGTTTTAATCCATTCATCAAAATGTCTTCTTTTGTGTCCTGCAGAAGACAGAAAGTTATAAATAAATGATGAGAGAACTGTTGCTCTTTAAAACTACATTGTCTGCGTGCCTTTGGCTTGTTTCCTATAATTCTGTTATTAAAATTTATTGTCTAAACCTTAATTTTGTAAAAAGGCCCATGATGAGATTATTCTCAAAACATTAGGACTCTAATAGTATTTGCTGTGCCTTCACACTCATAACGCTGTTACTGATCAAACTGAAAGATTTTACCAGCAAAATGTAACCAACTGGCTACAGACTTCCAAAGAAAAAATACATATACATATAAATGTGTGTGGAGAGATGTGTGAGGAAGGGGTTTGTGTCGTACATGTTTGAGCCTCAAAATAAACCAGTTCCCAATTGGAGTCATGATTCATTCCGATTATATTCTCGCTCTCGGCCCTGGGGATCCGCGGCGTTTCACATCCTTTAATTTAGCGCAGGCTTTGAAACAGGCAGATCTAATGGGGCTACTTAATTGGGATGACAGCTTTAGCAGTGGTGAGTTATAGCAGCGCAGCATGTTCACTGGTTAGGACCCGCCGAGGCCTCACGCAGGGTTAGGCTAATGCACGCTTCTTTTATTTCATCTCATTTGCTCCAGTTTCATTTATACAAGAGGCACAGGCTGTCACAGGCCCTGGACCACAGGTTGTTCACAGAATACGCTCATGTGACAGAACCGGCGTCCTTAAGTGTGTGAATGTGCTCTCCCGTGACCCTGCAGAGGATGGATGGACTCTCACTCACGTGATGGGTAAATGATCATTAATAACCAGACGTGATGGTGCGTGCCTGCGCAAAACCTGCCACAAAGCTGGTGTTATGAACGGTTCGCTGTGAGAACATCGTGATATCCTTTTTAACCTTCTTTAACATCCGTCAGATAAAGAGAAAAATAAAAGTCACATTACTTATAAAGGTCAAAACACGCCTCTCCTCAACAAAGTTGATGTGTCATTCATGTCCGAAAGATGCATGCTCACATCCCCAATCTGCTAATAATCCCGTCTTTTGGGACTAAATGTGCTTGCATTCATCCACAAGAGATTCATTTTCAGTACCTCGGTAAGTGAAATGCAAGTTACGTGTAAAACAACAAATCGTTGTCATGCTTTAACTGCACCCTCTGTCTTTTTCTCTCTGCTTCTCGCTCTCTCCCGCTCTTTGCAGACTCGAGTGGTCCGGTCAAGCGTGGTGATCCATCTCTGTCAGCGCGCTAAAATGATAATACCAATTAAATGAGACGGGTAATTGCCCCGGATCCCAGCAGAGCCTCAGAAAAGCAGCGGGTGTGGAACAAAAATGAGAAGCTGACCCGTGGGGCCCGTGGAGCCAGTCGTGGGGCAGTGGCGAGACCAACGGGTGCAGAGATGTGATGTGTCATTTTTAACCTCTACTGATCACCATCGGTGTCCACAGGGGAAGCACACATGCACAATAAACCAGTCGAGATTTCAACAGCCTCTTAAAAGTCTTCCATCTGTTCGATGAAAATGAAACACTTATTTCATCTTCTCACCTCATTAAAGATGTAGAGGTGAAGGGGGAAGAGGTGCACCTTTAGGGCCCCTATTATACCAAGTTACCAGTCTGTCTCTCAGAGAGTCATACTTTTATTACAAAGTTTGTCATTTGTAAACGCATTGACTAAAATGGGAACAATTTTGTTTTATTGATCTATAAGCATTTGTTTTTGCTGCCATTATCAGCATGATTAGCTCAGGACAGGGTCTGGAAATCAAAGACTTATTTGGAGAAACTTTTGCGACCACTTTGTTCCATCGCATCAAACATCCGTAGCCAAAGCGAGAAAGCTCCGACTGGGTTCGCTCATATCGCCATGACCATTATCCAACTAGCAGCTAATGTGTAGGATGCCAACAATGCTAGCTGTTTCATTACTAAGATTTATGGCACGGGTGAGCCAAAATGCCAAGACGCACACGCTGCAGCACAACGTTTCTCCTCGCTGCTAAAAAATACTAACAACAATAATAGCAATAATAAAAGCGAGTCATTGATCGTCTACCATAAACTCCCTGCCTCTCTCCGGCGCTGTTCGCCGCTGACTTATTGTGAAGTAGCAGCGTGCCAAATCCATAATTAGACTCTTTTGTTGCCCCCATTGTTGTTGAAAATGTAATTATGAAAGATGAAACACAGCCTTCAATGAGATTGCTGTAAAATAGCATAATTAATATGGGGTTTTGTGTGAACAGTTCCACTTTACGGCGGCCCCTGCGTTGTCGGTGAAATTAATTAAGTGTGCCAGGATTTATGAGAGAAGTGCCAGAATGAAAAGAATTAATCGGAGCTGGAAGATGGATGGGTACGAGGAAATGATGACGCCCGAGCGCAGGCTAAGAGCTAACCGCTTTAGGGGCGAGCTTCAGGGGATGGCCAGGACGCCACTGACGCAATTACACACCTCTCACCAACAGCTGCACCAGGCCTAGAATTGGGTAAAAAAAAATTGGGGGGCTTTGGCTTTTCTTTATTAATCCAACCATCGCAGCCCAGCCGTGCCTACCCCTTCTACTCTAAATACACAAAAGTAGGTTTATTTACACATGCTTGTGCATGTACCACAGTCTATGATTGTTTATGTTTTTATTCCACCGGATGCAGTCATTTTTTTAATCCATTTCTTCACAACACTCTGCTTCGCATTTTTGAAGACAATTGTAAAGTTATTTTGGGGGGAATCGACTAAAAATGAGATTCCAGCACCCAGTGAGAACTTTTCATATTCATAAATGCTGTCTGTGTTCTTTTAGCCCTCAATTCACACACCACAAAACACAACATAATTCCCCAAACTTGTGGGTAGGTCAGTGAGTGCTAGGTTATGGTTGTTTAGTTATGATCTAGTGATCCAGCTCTTTCATATAAGTGGAAATGCACTCAACTGCACAGTGTGTCTGCTCAGTTTCAATGCTCTTCGTCATGCTTGGAAGAATTCGGTTAACCACCGGCGTTCCATGTGCCGCAGCGGCACAACATTAACTGCGGCAGGTAAATGACATGGCGTCTTGTGAATAATCTAGCATAAAACTAATGTACGTAGAAAAGATTCATGTTTGCACCGGAAATAATACATATCCACAACGCAGCATCATTTAGTGTCTGGAATCAAGATCTGGCCCTCAATACTGAAATTTCTCCCTTTGTGATCTACAGTGGTCCTAAAGGACACTACCTCAACCAGTAGCACTATGCAGTATTTAAATGCACAGTTAAGGAGGGAGGGGGTGTATTTAGCTGACCCTTAGCATTGCGATTCCTGACACTCTCCATCATTGGCACTGGAAATATATTTCTTGACCTCTTCTCATTTTCTACCCCTCCCCACACATTAAAGGAAGCAGCAGAAGCATGCAGGAGATTATTAGGCTCTTCAGTGCACCCGTGCCCAGAGCTGATGGGAGGTTTCCCAGAGAGCTGTGATAGCCTTAATGGAAGACTAATTGGCTGACTCCCTTGTCCCAGACCAGTGCCGTGGCATCACACAATGAGACGAGCACTGAGACCTTGTGTGTGTGTGTTTGTGTGTGTGTGTGTGTGTGTGTGTGTGTGTGTGTGTGTGTACGCATGCGGAGGGGTGTTAGCGTTGCAGTAATTACCCCCCCCACACACCCAGACAAGATAAATGAAGTCCTGGTAGGCGCCTGGCTGCAGAGCAGTTGATTGGACAGGTACGTCGGGAGTGTCTGTGGCCACTAGAGCGTGTCCAGCCCGGGTAATTAACTACACACCGCCCAGCCGTACGCTTAAGACAACACTCCCAGTATGGAGGCGCCCTTAGCTACAAATTGGCATCCATTGTCAGCATTGTAGAGTGATTATGAAATATTGTTTAATTTGTTGGGCAGCAGAGTTTGGGGTTGATTTTGATAAATCACACGTTTTTTATTTTATCATACGTTTATTGTCTTGTGGTAAGAGACCTAGCGCCAAGGGGTTTGACTTGTTTTGCGTGGTGCGTAGAAAAGGTGGGAAGATTGAGATGGGTATGTGCTGCTTGTTCAAATAACTCAACAGTGGCTCATCTTAATGGCCTCTTAATGGTACACCTTCATTTCCAAACAGATGGAAAGAAAGCATGAACAAATGGAATCTTCTGTGGATGGAAAAACAGATTCATTGTAACAAGCAGCTCTTACATGGATTTACAAGAAGGTTAAGTTTACAAACATGCGGTGGTTCGGTTGGGTTTGGCCCACCTCTCTACTCATACATAGATGCAGAACATCA